>JAVJGI010000045.1:3266771-3297058 GCA_035590275.1 Ibycter americanus | reverse complement strand
CCTCGGGCCGTGCTCCCGGCCGGGGCCGTGGGTGCGAGCAGCCCTGGTAGCCCCCCGGCCCCCCAGCCCCCCCTGAGTGCCGTGTCTCGCAGGCGGATTCCTCCGGCGGCCCTGGGTGAGGCAGCATGGGGAAGAGCTGCAAGGTGGTTGTGTGCGGCCAGGCCTCCGTCGGGAAAACATCGATCCTGGAGCAGCTGCTGTACGGGAACCATGTGGTTGGTGAGTCTGCGGGGGACGGGGGGGCCCGCCTGGCTGCTCCGCTGGGTGCTGGGCAGCCCCCTGTGCGGGCAGGCAGGGCCTGGCCCCCTTGGGCAGCGCTGTGCCTGGAGACCCCCCAAACACGCAGTGGGGAAGGAGGAAAGCCGCGCTGTCCCGCCCTGTGTCTGGCAGGACGGGTCTCTGGGTTGTGCTGTGGCCAGCTCCTGGGTCAGGGTCCCCATGTCCCCCCTGCCCCCCCTCTGGCAGGTTCCGAGATGATCGAGACGCAGGAGGACATTTACGTGGGCTCCATTGAGACAGACCGGGGGGTGCGTGAGCAGGTGCGCTTCTACGACACGCGGGGCCTGCGGGACGGCCTGGAGCTTCCCAAGCACTGCTTCTCCTGCACGGATGGCTACGTGCTGGTGTACAGCACTGACAGCAAGGAGTCCTTCAAGCGAGTGGAGCTCCTCAAGAAGGAGATTGACAAGTCCAAAGACAAGAAAGAGGTGAGAATCTGCTCCCCTTGTTCAAGCTCTCACACAGAGGTTCCCCTTTTCTCTAGCTTGTCACAAGTTCGTGATAGGGGTCCTGTAAGACTCTCAACTGTGGTTGCTGTCCTGGGATGCCTTCTGAGTGTATAAGTGCTCAACAGGCCCTTCCGCTTTTGGGCTGGTTTGAGACACACAGACCTGAACAGGAGGGGAAGCTGCCAGAAGGGAGCGCTGGGAATTAAAAGGCCTTGGTGTGGAGAGGGAATTAGCTGCAGGACTGGGCTGGCACCGAGGGCCTTCGAGGCAGAGCCAGACAGCACTGCTCAGCTCTGCATTTTGGTACCTTCAGGGATTCTCGCCCTTTTTTGAACAGGTCACCATTGTGGTTTTGGGCAACAAGTGTGACCTGCAGGAGCAGCGCCGGGTGGACCATGACGCAGCCCAGCACTGGGCCAAGGGTGAGAAGGTGAAGCTGTGGGAGGTGTCCGTGGCTGACCGGCATACACTGATCGAGCCGTTCATCTACCTGGCCAGTAAGATGACGCAACCACAAAGCAAGTCTGCTTTTCCCCTGAGTCGCAAGAACAAGGGCAGTGGATCCATGGATGGCTGAGCCTTGTTTTCCCTTCCACTGCCACCTCCTCTCCCTCACCTCCCTACTTCCCTTGCACATACCTCCTGCCAAGCCTGTTGGGTGTCATGGAGCCTGCGGGAAGCATGGTGGAACGAGGAATGGGCATCCCAGGGCTGGGGCTGGTCTTTGAGGATGAGATTGGTGAGCCATCTCCCCGCACTGGGACAGGGACTGCTCTTTTCACTGCCCAGCCCCTGCAGATGCTGGAGGTGCTACAGGAAAGCCAGGATTCCCCACGTGATGTCCCTCCGCTGTCCAGGTACAGGCTGGCAGGCCCGAGGGCCTGCTGGAGGGGAGGCACAGTGGGGCTGGCCAGCAGGTGGGGATCAGCTCCATGGCCAAGCACAGCCAGGCCAGAGGAAACAATTGCCTCACTCTTGAGCTGCTCAGTTTTATGTTTACTGATAGCATGTCAGAAGACCCCATTTGCTGGCCCTGCCTCCAGCCCAGCCGCTGTCAGAGCAGCTCTCCCTTGTCCTACCCCAGCTGGCTCTGCGGTGCTGCAGCAGAGTTCCTGGCAGATTGCCCCTTACCTGCAGTGCCTACTGCTCCTTTATGTGCAGGAGTATTCAGTTGTCCTGCCCCAGTAAATACACAGTGCAGGGCAAGGTGCTGTTTTTGAGGGCAGGGTGCCCACATCCACCACACTGCAGCCCTCCTCTTCCTCAGTGCAGACCCAATCATGACCTTGGAGAAGCTGGGACTGTGCTTAGCCTGCATGCCCTGATGCTTAGGGCTCTGGCAGTTCTCGCTGCCCATCTGTCACGGTGCTAACTCTCCTCTCAGAACCACCACAAGACAAGGGAAAGGTGTCCCAGTACTGCCCAGCAACTTGTGTTCCTTTCAGCTAGTCTGGATCTAGGGAGGGAAAAAAAAAAAAGACAAGAAAGCCCTGGCTTGTTTATACTTGTTCCTTTTATTTACTGAGTAACACAATAAAGCGATGAGATTCGATTATCAAAATATTTTCCTTTTTTTTTTTTTTTTCCCAACAGTTATAGTACATCAAAAAAATATACAATGAACATTATAGGAGGGGTACTGGCCAAGTCCCTAGAGTCTGTTTATTCCATTTTTGTGGGGTTTTTTTGTTTGGTTTGTTGTTGTTGGTTTTTTTTAATCAAACTGTTCACATCACTCCAAGGTTATTTACAGAGGGGCACACGTTATCGAGCGCTATGGACTATGCCCTACTACCTAGTACAGCGTACGCTAAGTCAAAGGCAGTAAATGCTTTGGATAGCACAGGAGCAGGGGGGGTTTCTGGAGGCAGGGGATGCGATAGAGGGAGTGTGTTCTTATGCAGCTTGTTGCAGTATTATTGTTATTAGAAGGAATGGCTTTCAAGGGGTTAAAGTGCCAAGTATAGGAGTGTATTAGGACTCCACTGGTGGAGGGGTGACCAGAACAGCCGCTGCTGGCTCCAGCACAGGCTTTTTAGAACAAAACGCAGGGGAACGACCCACCAGTGTCGAGCGGCTCCTGCAGGCTGGAGCACGGCCGCAGCTGGCTGTTCCCAGCTCCCCATGCTCCTGAGGCTGGTGGGCACGTTGCAGGAGGGGACACGCTGCCCTCCTCTGCTGGCAGCCAGGGCTGGGAGTGACCGGTGAGGTGGCCTGGGGAAGAGCACAGTGAGATGAGCAGGGGGAGGGCTGGAGCTGGGCTGCCCACGGGCTGCTTGGCACTGTGGCGCTGTTTGGAGCTGTGTCCCTTCTGCTGCCCACAGGCCCCAGCCAGCACAGGCTCCTGTCCTGTGGGTCGCAGGGTCCAGGCTGCATGTGTCCCATGGGCTGTGGGACCATTTCCCTGTCCCTGTCAAAGCCATTGCTGCTGGGAGCCTGCCTTTCCTCAGCTGCTCTCCAAGTCATATCTCCCACCACCACCGCAAGACCTTTCAGTTGTCTCTACCGCCAGCCTTCCATACAAGCTCGCTCTTCTGGTGCCCCCTCTCCACCCTCCTCCTCCCCTGGGATGGAGAGGAGATGCCCTGAGCAGATGAATCTGTACCCAGGGGCTCCCCACACTCCTGTCCTCTGCGGCAGGAGCACAGCAGTGGCACCACGTGTCAGTGCCACCCATGGCACAAGAAACAGGCCCTCCAGGGGCAGGCGTATGGCTCCGTGCTGCCCCACTCCCTCTGTGCAGGTTTCCTGCCCTCACACGAGGCTCCAGCTCCTTCCACCAGCTCTGGGAAGCAGAAGCATTTCAGCCATGTGAGTTACCCGTTGGCCGGTTCCCGTTCACCTCCCACTGCCAGGACCCTGTCCTGAGCATCAGTGGAGCGTGCGGGGCAAAATACTCCTGAAATCCGGGTGTTACTTATGGCCAAGACGTCGGATATGTGTGCTTGTGCGTGTGGATTCCCAGGTGCACAAACCGACCTGCCTCTTCCCAAGGGCTGGGAGAGAACGTGGGCCACAGCAGAGGTCTCCGAGTGGGCCAGAGGACGGGAGGGGAATCGTCTGCACAGAGCTAAGCATTGCGTTGTTTTTCTTCTGCTCCGACCACTACTCCTGGCTGTACAGACAGCATGAGCACCAAAGTAAAACGCAGACAGCAAACGCAGCGGGTGAGCTGCTCCCCCTGGATTGCATAGATCGGGGTGGGTTGTCACTCCAGCGTAAGGTCCATTTGGGTCGCAACTTTCCTGCATATTTCTATTTACAGCAGCGCGCTGGGAACCCGGAGCGCCATGGTTACAGTTTTCAGACCAGGTCATCGCTGGGCTTTCTGAGCACAGTGAATAGCAGAGCTACGGCTTCGGGGTCCCTCCGGAGCCCAGCTTTCTGCAGGCTATGACGGGAGCACCACAGGGAGAGCGCCAGACGTAGGCTGCGGGTGCCGCCTGCTCCTTCGTACCTGATTGTCCGGGCTGCTGGGGACACCTTTGTTTTTGGGAATCATCGATAACTCCCTGGAAGCTCCTAACAGGGACGGGGTTGCAGGGCTGGGCATGGCGGCTGGCCGGCAGGCGAGCAGCAGTGTTGCCTTTCACTGGAGAACCGAAAGTGCTTTAGGGACATTCACTCAGCTTCACAGCATCTCCTGGGAGGTAGGGGCAGGGCTGTCCCCGTGGGTGGGACAGAGGCAAACAGCTGGTGCCGAGCACAGGGACACCTCCTTGGGGAGCCTGCACCGGGTGGCCTGGCTCTCCCATCCTCTCTGGGCTGGAGTGGAGCCCGTCTCCGGCTGCATGCCCAAGTTGTGTGCTTCTCAGGGGCCAGGGCAGGGGCAGTGTGCTTTCGGAGGGAGGAGGCACCGGCCCTGGGCTTCGGCTATTGCTCTCGGAGTGAAGATACGGTCAGTGTGGCCGGTGCCTGCCGCGGCAGGGGCTCTTTGGCTGGTGGGACATAGGGGGTTGTGGGGCATAGGGGGCTGGTGGGCAGCATGGAAGCCCCCAGCCAGCACACAAGTGCGGGGCTGTCGAGGGCACAGCCAGCCCGGTTTGAGAGGGGAACTGCCACTTTCCACTTGTTCTGGGGTCATTTCACCCAGTAAGACCTGGGCTGAGACTCCTATCGCAGTTCCCTTCCCACTGGGCTAGCAGGGACCAGTCTGCCAGAAGGATGCTCCTTCCCCCAGGGACCAACCAGCTCCTCTTCTTCCAGTCTGGCAACTGGGAGGGGGATGAACAAGAAGCCAGCGGGCCAAGGACAGGCAGCCCCTGGCCACAAGATGGTCCTGGTGACTCGGGTACCATCCTCTCCTGCGTGCCGCCCAGCCGTGCTATGGGCTCCTCCGCTGAGCACGGGGCTGGCACGGGCAGGGGGAGCGGCAGGGATGCACGGTGGGGCTGGCTGTGCTTTGCCAGGGTATCTCGCTCCAGCAAGAGCCCACTCAAAGCAAAGGAGAAGCCAGGGTTGAGGTCTACGACTATGGTTTCCCACCAGCCAGAAGAACAGCCTACCCCGGAGTGCCGCCCTGCACCGTGCAGCCACCGCGGCACAGCCCGGTCCGCGGCAGATGGACCCTCGGTGGGCGAGCGGCTCTAGTAGGGTGCGAAGACGATGGGGCCCGGCGTGGTGCGGACGTGGGCTGGTGGCGTTCGGAAAAGGGCTGGTCCGAGGATCGGGGCTTGGAAGAGTGTGGTGGCAGTGGCTGGTCTCAGGGCAAGGGGGCCAGGCATGGCGCAGACGGCGGCCGCGGTGAGTGGGCTCGGCAAGAAGCGGGTTGCCAGGGTTTTGGTGAGATGCTTCTGCAAAGCCAGCTTGGACTGCAGGGAGGGAGGAGGAGACACCGTGAGGCACCCAGCTGCAGGAGAGCCCCCAGCCCCAGCTCCCCCGGCCAGACAGGCAGCCCCGCAGCAGCCCCTGCCCACATTTGCTTTCAGCTCAGCTTTCCACACGTCTCCGCGGTAAATGCAGCCCCTGGCCCCAACCCAACATGCACCCCATCCCACAGCCCAGGTCCCTCGGCTCGGCTGCTCCCAGGTCAGGGCACGCAGGGATGCCCCAGGCATCACGACCTCCCCAGGGAGGTCCTCAGCCCCACGCCGCCAGCCCAGAGACCTGCCCCCTACCCTGGCTTTTGCAATGGCTGGGCTGTTTTCTGCATCAGTGCTTTCCTCTGGTGCCCTGGGATGACTTTTGCTGCCAAACTCTCTGCTAAGCTGTGCGTTCTGCAAGCAAACGCTTAGGCTTGGTTTAACTGAGCCGTGCCAGCCCCCAGCACCCAACCACCACAGCTCTCCCCTTCAGAAATCGCAAAACAGGTGGAAGAATCACAAGCGCCGCAGTTGTGAGCGCTGCTGCCAGAGGACTCCCAAGTTATTGCCATGCTTTCCTTCCCGGGAATGAAGACTGGAAACTCCTGTCACCACTACAGCCCACCCTCCCTGTCATCATGGGAACCAAGGCAACCCTTGTGTCTCTTCTTGCCGGAGATGGCTAACGTGGCAAACGACATTTCGGAGAGCAAACCGGGTGGGTAATGTGCAGGGAGACAGATACCTTGAGAATACTCACTGCGAGGGCAGCGTTCTTCTGCAGCTTGTTGTAGGGGCTGTACTTGGGCTTGGGCGGCTTCCCCGCCAGCCTGTCTTTGTGCCTCCGGCTGCTCATGTGCTGGAAGAAGAAAACAGCCGGGTCGCCCAGAGCCGCGACAGTGAGGGCAGACCCACAGCACCGTGCAGCTCGGGTCCACGGGGGATGCCCATCACCTTCTTGTAGGGAACAGCAGGTTACCCCCCCACCCCGAGCCCCCAGTGCCTGTGCAGTGGGCTCTGCAGGCATGCACCAGCCTGGCATCGTCACCTGTTTGAGCTGGGTCTCCGAGTTCACGTAGATCTCGCACACTTGGCAGTGAAATGCCTTGTTCTGGATGTTGATGCTGCCCTTGTTGCCGATCCGCTTGGACTTGTGCCCTGCCCGGGACAAGAGCTTGCCTCGGCCTCGCCGCATCTGGGTACTGTGACCTTCCAGCATCGACTTGTGCTTGGCGCCTGGGCAGCAGAGGGGACGCTTAGCGAACACTCACTTTGCAAACAAACCCAGCACCGCGCTGAGCACCGCGGCAGCAAGAAGGATGCCCTCCAAGCGACCCGCCTGACAGCACCGTGCATCCCCCCTCAACCCCCATGCCTGGCAGCACTGGCAGGCAGAAGGGGACAGGGACCTGCCTGGGAATCCAGACTCTTGCTGGGGATGCAGCAGCCCATTCCCAAGCCCTGCCAAGCTCTCGTGGCCAGCTGCGCTTCGCAAGCAGACCAGCAATGCTCAGCTTCCCGGAGACCACCCCCCCTGCTCTTCATATGCCAGACCTTCGGAGAAACTGCTATTTTAAGCATGTGCTGGAGCCTGTCGCCTGTCCCCGGGCGTTAGCACAGTCTGCAGAGCCGGGCACACATCGCCTGCCATGCTGCAGCATCTCAGCTGTGCCCAAGGTCAGAGAGGATCCGGCCGCAGAGCCAGGAATAGCTCAGCAGGGTTACAGGAGGAGGGGAAGGAGGAACCCGAAATCCTCGCACACCTGGGGACAGGGCGCTCTGTCCTGCCCCTGCCAGCGCCAGGACGGCGGGGTGGGGGTGAGCAAGTAATTTAAGCCCCCACTAATTCATTCTATTTTTTAAGGCGTTAAGCAAGGAGCCCGAGTCCATGTGACAGCCACGGAGGAGCACAAGCCTGCAAACATGTTGTTTGTTTGTTTGTTCTTTTTCCTCAAATCAGCTCCTAAACTTGTAACCGGAGCTGACAAAAGCAAAAGGACACGTTTGCAGCTAAGCCGCAGCGGTGTCCCGAGCCAACCCTGTGCACGGCTGCTGCTGCCGCCCCGGCGGGCAGCTGGGGCTGGGGGAACTGGTTCCCAGTTCTTGCTGAACTGGGGGAGGGAAGGCCCTTCCCTTTAAAATTGGGGTGCCCATCCTTGTTTAGCATCCTCCTGAGAAAGGGGTGAGCTGGTAGCTGGCGCTGCTGACCCCACCGAGGGTCCCCTGCACCACGGCTGTCACCCCTGGGGGGGTCCAGCCACCCCCAGGCTTCAGAGGAGCCTCAGACCCCCAGATTCCTGCCTGCCCCGGGGGGGCTGCCATGCACAGCCGATGAGCCACCGCTTGCTGCTGGGCTCCAAAGCTCGTGAGATTCCCAAGGGGCTTCTCAAAATGACCATGAGCCCAAACCACTGAGCTGCTTTTGGAAGGATTATCCTGGGTCTGAAAGAGGCACTGGCACTCCGGTCGCTATCAGCTTAAAGCCACACTGCAATGGAATATAAAGTAGCCTCCAATCACTTGATTAAATGTATCTGAAAATGTCTTTAATTAAGCGACATGAACAAGAAGAGAGCATTTGACCTTGCTAAAATTCACTCCAGAAGCCGCAGCACAGGTACACCACCACCACTTATCTTTGCAAGCCACCTTAACTAACCCCTTTTTAATGAAGACAATATTCATTAACGCTTGCCGTTTCCCTGCAAGGCTGCTTGGTGACGGGGCATGGCCGGGCTGTGCACGGAGCCTGGGATGGAGCTGCGAGGGGCCCGTCCCCCCATCCCCGATGCTCTTACCGGTGTTGTGAGCCTCCAGCTGGGACAGGGAGTTGACGGTCACTTTGCAGGTGGGACAGTACAGGTGCTGCTTGCTCTTCTTCCCCTCCTTCTCGCTCTCGGGGGCCGAGCTGATGCTGCTGCCTGACTCGGCTGCCTGCGCTTCAGCTGCTTGTGCGGCTGAGGAGGCCACGCTGGTGGCATCCGAGGTGCCCTCCGACAGCTCCGAGGCCGGTGGGGAGCCCAACGGGGCGACGCTGCCCGGCAGCTCTGCCGGCGACTCCTCGGTGCCCGGCACCAGCCCCAGGCTGCTGCACTCACCCTCCGGCTCCTGCAGGCCGTTGGCTTGAGCTGGCAGGAGGGAAAGGAAAGAGGGAAAAGGGAAAAAAGAAAGAAATGGGCAGAAAGGGGAAGTTCTCTGTGCTTCAGCGGGGTTTCTGGATTCCAGAGAGCACCCCCGCCCCCCCCCAGACCATCTCAGGCACCGTCTGCTCATGTTCATCCCCTCAAGGATGGCTCTTCCCAAGGTCTCTCCCGACACGGCTTTTCCCTGCGGTTCGTGGCAGCCGGGCTCAGCACAACGCCCGGGTGAGCTCCGGCGCTGCCCCGGCTCGGGGTGGGGGGGCTGGCTCCCACCAGCCCCATCCCTGCGTGGCACAGAGCCCTCATCAGGGCACGGGCAGGGGACGCGTCCCCTCCTGCAGCCATTCCAAACATCCCCCAGAGACACCAAACGACAGGGGAAACGCACACCATTTCCCCACAGGGACGCACAGGAGCCAGGCACCCCCCGGAGACGCGAGCTGCCCAGGCTCCCGGGCTGCATTTCCACCCCTTCCCCACACCACTGCCCCCAGCCAGCCATGCTGGGGACACTGGCAGAGCACAAAAGCTCATTTATTAACGCTCGCGGTGGCATTTACGCCGCACTAATTGCAGCCCTCCCCAGCCTGACCAGCAGCGGGCTGCGGGGGGATGCTCAGGCACAAGGCAGCTGCGGTTTGGGATTTAATCGGGCTCTTCAGGATGCTGCAGCCACGGCAGGGCTGGGAACAAACACCGCCGCGCTCCCGGGAACCGGCCAGGTCACTCGCTCCGGTGTCACAGGCTGCTGGCACGGGACCCCCCCCCGCACCCCCTCCCCGCGTACCTGTGCTGCTGGGCTCCCCGCTGCCCTCGGGGCTGGGGGCGAAGTCAGCTGTGCCGTCCCGGCCGGTGGCCCCCGCCGCAGCCCCCACCACTTTCTGCTTGTTCTTCATGGCCTCGATGGCCTTCAGCCTCCGCGCGTGCTTGTGGCCCTTGTAGTGGGCTTCTGCCTGGTTCTGGGGAGGGAGAGATGGGGACGGCCGTGTCAGTGCTGCGGCCGGGCACCCGGCTGGACACAGGGAGGACAGGCGGAGGGGTCAGCCCCAAGCCGTGGCCGCTCGGACACGTTTCCAGTGCAGCCACCTCCCCTGGTGACATTCCCCCCCTGGGGCCAGGGCTGCCTCAGAGGTGGTATTTTTAGCTGGGTGTAGCACAAAGCCGCTTTCCTCCTCCTGCCGGAGCGCGCTGCACACAAATGTATTCGGGCCGAGGTATCACTTTGCTAAGACATCACCGCATTGCACGGCCAAGATAAGGACCCTGCTCCGATTAAATGCATCGAGTCACTTTTAAAAGAAGCTTTCAGGCAAAATTTATGGCTTCAGAAACATGCAATGAATTGCTAGCTGTAAAAATAAAATAAAAAAATACATTGGCGGGGGGGACACATCTCCCATTGTAACCTAACGGGTGTCTAACATGCAATTTACATTCACAGGCTCCCTTCTCCCAGCAAATGCTGAATAATGAAGTGCACGTTGATGGGTTCATGCCTGCACCGAACTGATAAAAACATACACAAAAGAAAATCACCCGAACATTTGTGTACGCCGCAGCCAGGGACAATGCCGCATTGTCCCTAAAAACAACCGCAGTTTCGTGATTTATGGAAAGTAAATCCAATATGAATTAAGACACTGTACCACTGAGTAGCACGGATTAATTTGCACGGCGTTCTCAGAGGCTGGCTGAGGCTCCCCGTGCTCGGTAGGAAGAAGCATCCTTTCCCTCCCCCCGCGGCTTTCCAGGGGCTGGGAACGGTGTCCGGGGCTGCGCAGCGATGCTGGGTACGTGGGAACGCGAACGGCCCATCCGAGCGCGGGGCCTCATTAGCAAATACAATAAACTCCCACCAGATAACGGGGCTGGGCTGCAGCCTAAGTAGGTCACCCGGCACCGCTGCCGCTCTGCGCAGGGACACGAGTGGCGTGTGAGGGTCTGCACCAGCACGTGCTCCCCCGCAGATGTGACCTCGGGGGGTGGGGGGGGACACGGGCAGGGATGGGCAGAGTCGGGGGCGAGCGGCTCAGGCTGCCCACGAAGGACCGACTCTCCCAGCACCGCGCTTCCAGCCAGGATGCTGCTTCCAGCCAGGATGCTGCTTGGAACAGGAAAGCGATGCTTTTCCCCGAGCCGCTTCATTGCGGAGTGGAATAATTAAGCCCAGAAACGCTGACTTTTGCTGGCAGGGCAGCACCCAGCCCCGGGCTGTGCTGATACAGCTCGGCCAGGCTGGGCAGGCACCTCCGTGGGAGGCAGAGCCAGCCTGGCCAGGGCGCAGCTGCCCCGGGGGGGCAAAAGCAGCTCCCGGCAGCCAGACACCGAGCGTGCAGGCAGCTCCGGCAGATGAAACCGCGCTCGGGGCCATCCTCCCGTGGGCATGGGGGCTCAGCGCTGCATCGCTCCTCCGGGGAGGGACAGCCGAGGCCAGGGGATGCTCCCAGGCTGGTAACACGTGTGCCAGGCTGGGTTGAGCGTGGGAGGCTCCTGCCTCCATCTCTGCCCTGCACGCCATGCAGCAGCGGCACAGGGGGGCAGATGGACTCGTGCCACCGCGAGCGGGGCCAGCCCAGGCGAAGGGCTCCGAGCTGCTGCCCGTGCAGAGCAGGCTCTTGCCGCTCCACTCCCAGCAAACCCCCATCCCTCTCCTGCCAGCTTTGAGCGAGAATTCCCTTTCAAACCTTTTTATCACTTCTCTCCACCAAAGATCAGCTGTGTGCAATTCATTACCGCGGGGATGAGTGAATGTTTCCTTCCTCCCCTCTACAAGGTGGTTGATTTACTTAGAATAAAAAGCTGGGGGAAAAAAAACAATCACACCAGAGCTCTGGCAAGCCAAGGCAGGGAAGATTATATTCAGCTCCCAAGGACCAGATATGAATTGCACAGGCTGATAAAGCAGCTTAAGCGCAAACACCGAGACCAAGACAGCAGGGAACAGACCTGAACAAAATGACAAGGAGCAGAAAGAGCCAGCATGGCAAACAGAGGACACGGCAGCCTCGGGAGCGCCTGGGCCCACGGGCAGGGAGATGTCGGTGGAAACACCAGCCAGGGCAGGCAGAGAGCGAGGGAGGACAGAGCTCCCAGGAGCTGCCACCTGCGCGATGGGCATCCCCACCGCGGGATGCTCCTGCTGAGCCGCAGGCGCTGGCACCGGCCCCGTGCACCCCCCTTCGCCCGCCGGCCCCGCTTACCGCCGAGTTGAAGCGCAGGTGGCAGATGTTGCAGGAGATGAACTGCTTCTTCTTGAGCGGGGCAGGCACGCCGAAGGTGTGGCTGATCACCGCCTTCTGCACCGGGTCCATCTGGCAGGGGAAGGAAGGCAGAGGGTGGCTGGGTGCCGTGTCGTGCCGGCTGCCCCGGCATGGCACCGCGACCCGGCGAGCCCCCGTACCCACCACGCTCGCCGAGGAGCCGCTGCAAACGCCGGCAGAGCTCACGCCTGGTTGGTGTCTGGAAGGAGCGAGTGGCCGGGGCTGCAGGGGAGCCCCACCAGCCTCAGAGACACCCCCCGCACAGGGCAACCTGCCTTGTGTTGATGCCTGTTCTTGGCCTTATTTTTTAAAAAATCCCAAAAAACCCCAAATCTGCAGGGTCCAAATGCCTATGGTAGTCTGGCAGAGGGGATGAGGCCACTGCGGGGGCACAGACTGCAGACCCCATCCTCCCCAACCCCACCGTGCTCCCCTGCGTGTCCCCCCATTCCATCTCCCCCCCCCAGACACTGGTGTCATGGGTGGCAAATTATCGATTTCTGTTTGAGCTCCCAGTTGCTGCCCTTGGCCTCCCAGTGCCAGGCCAGTTCCTGAGAGACTTGGCAGAAGCAGAAACCACCAAAACAGGCGGCACAGGCGATCAAAACGGGCAACCGGCCGTTAATCCTCCACGTGCTCCGCATCAGGGAGCTGCCACATCCCTGTGCGAAGCCAAAGGCGTGAGCGGAGCCACATACCACGGCACAGCCCAGCCAGGGCAGGAGGGACCGCGATGCCCATGCAAAGCCGCTGCGGGATGCCCCACGGCCGGGCAGGAATGCACCTTGCTCTAACCACATCACGAGGCTGACGACGCATTACGGCACCGACACCGGTACCTCGGCGGGTGCGAGCACAGAGGCAGAGCAGTGCCGGCTATCTGCACGCTGCTCCGTCTGCCCACCAGCCCGCTGCCGGCCCTGGTGCGTGCCGCCTGATGACAGCCCCTGGTGATTCTGTCTCTCCCCTGGGCTCGGCGTCATTCCTCAGCCCAGGCAGCAAACTTCTTCGAAAAGCCATAATTGTTTTAAACAAAATGCATTTATTAAGGGGGGGGAGGAAATAAGAATAACCTCTTTGTTCGAGCGTGGCTATAATCTATAATGCAAGTATTGTTCCCCTACCCTGTGGCATAGGAAGATTATCTTATCTGAGTCCTGCTGTCAGTAGAGCCTTGGGTTTTCAGGCGATCGTATTTCTCTGCAAAGCTATTTCGTTGCTGAGACAGGTGCATCAGTCTTCGAGGCACATGCCTGGACAACAGAGCCATTATCAAGACCCCAAATTCCTTTCCAGGAGTGAGCAGAATGGTAAAAGCAGGTGATTAATGAAGTGCCTGTTTGCTATGAAATTTTACTCACTTATCTGGCATATAAACGAAGAAGCATTTGGGGTTCGGCAGAGACCCGGAGGAAGCTACAGATGGCAAAGATGCTGCTCCACCCCTGACGACAAACATTGCAATGTCCTAAAGGCAGCATCGCTGCGCTGCCTGTCTGTGGCCAGAAGCAGGGCCGGCACTTGTTTTCAAGAGAAACACCCACCTTTTCCACACAAAGAAAAGAAAAACGGCTCTAACCTTCACAGCAGCATCAGCTGCCGGGACCTGGCTGGTGGCTCCCATGGGCTCAGCCACGCCCTGAGCACCGAAGAGGGCTGGGGGACCGAGGGGGATGCAGAGGAAAGGGGGATGCTGGCACAAGGACGCAAAGGTGGCTGAGGACTGTCCTGGCCTGAACTTGAACCTGCCATCGAAGCCAGCAGCACCGGGGCTGTGGCCAAGCACCAACTCCAGGGCAGTGGTGCTGAGCAGCACCAGCAAAGGGCCCCCTCGTCCTCCCAGGGCATGAGGCGACGGCACCAACCTGGGTCTTTACACCACTTCTGCTTTTGCAAAGCCCCCATCACTTGGCCCTGCGCCGCGGCGAGAATTTGTGTCCATCAGAGCACCCGCGCTGCCCGTGACCACCCCAGGCAGGTGCGGAGCCACGAGCTCCCCAGGGACACAACCTGGCTCCTCGCCCCAGCCCCGCGCATCCCAGCCAAGGCCAGTGCAGCTGGTGACCATCACTGCTCCTGCGATCCCAAAGCAAACCCAAGCACCGCATCCTGAAATGCCTTTGGGCGCCCAGCCCCAAGGAGCACCCCCGGGGGGCTGAGGAACCGCTTGCCATGGCCACCCCTCGCTCCATCGAGCGCGGTGCACTTGTGATGCTTCGCTGGAAGCCCAACCTGGCTCCATCCAGCACGCAGCGCTGAGCGCATCCAAAGCTTGGATGCCACCTCAGATCCCTTGTACTTCTCTCCAAATAAAAATACAAACCCATCATCAACTTCTCCATAATGTATTCACTCACTGCTGTTTCGGCGATGAAGAAGTGTCCCCAGCTCTCTGCCGGGGCCGGTGAGGGTCTGTGCCGCAGCGGTACCCACCAGCACCCACAGCCGGGTGGGCTGAGCCCCTTCCTGGTGCTTTCCAACAGAACTGGCCCAACAGCAGAGGCAGGCTTTGGGCACCACATGCTTGGAGAATAAAGATCTCAGCTTTATAGTCAATTCTGATTGACTCACATTACTTTGTTTATCCCTGGATGTTCCTACCGATATAAATAGCGATCCTTGTGCCGAGCTCCCTGTCGCCCACCGAGGTCAGAAACGGGAATTCACAGGGACGCAGCATCAGTTCAGGTTGCGTCTCCTGGTGTGGTTTGCAAGGTGCTGCTGGGTCCTGGGGATCTGCAACATCCCAAGAGCTGGAAAGGGCCTTTTGAGCATGAAACGAGCCTTCTGTGTTGCATTAGGGTTTTTTTTCCCCTTCTGTTGTTGTTACTTTAAGTGGCAGGAGAGCTCGGCTTGGAAAGGTTTCGCTTGCTCCAGAGTTAAACATCTGCTGGGTTCATGGGAGCCTTGTGACCTGCTCAAAGTGCAAAGTGTTCTGCTGAGCGGTTGCAAACTGCTCCTGCTCTGCGGGGCAGCGCTGAATCCTGCACAGCATCACCAGTAACGCTGGGTAAACAAAGGCAAACCCTCCGATTTCTTTTTATAGCACCTCCGATATGGCAGCTCTCTCAAAAAGTAAAATACCCTGAGTGACGCCCCCTCCCAGCCTCCTAAATCACCCCTGAGGCTCAGCTGCCAAGCGGAGTCTCTGACCTGGCATCGTGGTGACTTGGGCAGGGAAAGAGGAGCTGCCTGCCCGGCTCCGGGGCGCAGGGATGCTCGAGCCCTGCACCCTGCGAGGACGGGGACCCTGCTCTGGCTCCCTGCAAAGCTGCACGACGCTGAGCTCTCGCAACCCCAGTCTCAGCCGCCTCTCTAGCACAAACACATCCCGAAGGGGCAGCTCGCAGCCCCAGACAATCAGGGCTGGCTTCGCTCAGCTAACATCACACGCCGGACTCGGATCTGAGCTCAAAGCAATGAATTCAAGGTGCCCGTACAGCCGGGACAGCCTCCCCCAGCACCTCCATCCCCGTGTCCAACACCCCCTAGGGCAGAGGAGTCCCTACCCAGCACAGAAGCAGCGCGACAGGGCTGGGCAGCTCCAGCAAGAGATTCATTTTCCAAATTATTATTTATTTTTTTTTAAAAGCAACACAACTCTGGAGGACGCGTGCCAAGGCAGGGGCAGGCGGGAGCCAAGGAGAACAAACAACAGGGTCTGGTTCAAGTTAGCTACTGACTCCAGCGACTATAAAAAGGAGCCCAGACAAAGAGCAGCAACCTTAATGGCATCAAAAAAATCCTCCTCTCCTGTGTTTCTGCTTGTTAGCACAGGGGAGAGACAGGCTAAAGCTGGGATTTCAAAAGAGCTTAAAGGAGTTCGATGGCTGAATCCCATTCAACAGCAACAGGAATCCTGTACTTAATTTCTACGGCTGTCTTTGAAGATCTCAGTGATAATTTGCACCTTCCGAGCACGTTTAATCTCAAAGCCACTTACAAAAGGCCGGTGAGCAAGCAGGGAGCTCAGGGAAGTCCCATCTCCAGGCTCACAAGGGAAAAAACCAGGCATTTACCAAACGCAGAAACGTCGGCGGTGCCTCTGCAGAGGGGAGCAGCCCCAGGTCCCTCTCCCCACCGCCCAATGTCCCCCTGCAGAGCAAAACCTGCTCCTCAGCGATGCCAGGAGCCGGCTCCCAGGGGAACCCCAGGCGGCCGAAACACCAGGGCAGGGACACAAAGCAAGGCAGGAGAGGGGCTCCTGGAGCTGATCCCATCCCTCCCACCAGCAAGAGGAGCAGGGCAGTGCCCGGGTGGATGATGGAGACCCAAGCCGGGCTGCCACCAGCCTGGGGAAAGCGGCACGGAGGGGGGGAAAACACCGCTTCACACCCAAGACGCTGTCACACGTCTTTGGCCACATCCATGTCAATTTAGATGTGTAACAGAAGACCCCCAGAGACACACGTTTAACTGCATAACCCAAGCACTTGGTCCGCTGGTTCAAGGTTGGGGACCTTGAGCCCAGCCAGGCGATAGGAGAAGCCCCACAGCGACCAAGCTTGCCCAACACCTGCAGCACCAGCCACGCTCCTTGTCTTTATAGACCTTCTCTTTCTTCCCTTTTATTTATTTATTTTTCAACTAATTAACTGCTCTCCAGAGCTACTTTATTAATATTGATTCCAGGAGCAAAATCCAATTGATCTTGGTTAGAATGAACCATCTTTTTAATTCTGGTATATAAGGGTGATGGCTGGGCAGGAACTGCTCCGAGCTAAGGGCAGGGCGGGTGTGTTGCACTAGCATCCAGCAGCCAAAGACCCCGGTAATTAAGAGAGAAATTACCCGCCAGGGTTTGAGGAGTGGTGCCATGCACAAGAGGAACCGCTGCAAGGGAGAAGGGGTCTGGCAGCCGATGCCCACCCAACCCGTGGGACTCACCGTGTTGAAGTTGGGGAAGAGGTTGAGCGGTGACGTCCCGTTGAGCCTGAAGGTCAGAAAGTGCTTGATGTCCAAGGGGGGATGAAGGGGACGGCCGGGGATAGGCAACGATGCTAAGAGGGGGCTGCTGTGTCCGGAGGGACCTGGGCAGGCAGAGGGGAAAGAGCAGCGTTAGCGTTGGTGGCCCCTGCTCACAGTGAGGGGACACGACACATGGGGACAGGTCACACAGGGCCATCTGCCACGGGCTCCGGACCCTCCTCAGTGAAAGGTCCCAGCCGGGTGGGGCCCTGGGCACCCCTCTGCCTTTCGGGCTCCAAACCAGCATCCCAGTTCGAAGCCGAACGCAGCATCTTTGCAGCAGAGCAGATGCGCAGGAATTCGCTTTGAACTCTCTGAAAGGTTCAAACCCCCCCCCTGGGGAAGCAGCCCCTTCCCCAGGCTTTCCCACGGGAGCCCACGCAGCCCTGGGCTCCCCACGCGGGCTCCCCCTTACTGGAGCCGGTAATTTTTTCGCTGCCGGCAGCAGCCGAAGGAGCATCCCAACCCCACACACCCCAGCGAGTGCTGGGTGGGGGGCAGAGGGCTGAGCAGCCCCCGCCACGGCTTTGCAAAGGTGTTGAATTCGGGGTGCTCCCGGGACCATCCAAGCCGTGTGGGTGCCCCAGCTCTGCCCCTCCACAGGTATTTTGGGTGGAAATCCCCCGGGATGGGCTCCCCGCAACCCCGACCCGCTGGCTCCTGCACTGGAGCCGCCCGCTCCCCGGCCAGGCATTGCCACCTGCCTCGCATCGTCCCCCGCAAACCAGCCGCCAGCTCCGGCGTGTGATTTAAAAATAGCCTGGAGTTATTAATAATTTTCTGTTTAAAAGAAAAACACCCCTGGGAAGGAGGGAAGGCCAGACAGAGGGGATCCGTCTCCAGCCTGCTCCCCATCCCAGCGCTTCGCCCCGCTCAGCAGCCCAAGGGCTGAGGTTTTCCACCCGGACTCATCCATCCTCCTACTGGGAAAGCATCCTCTGACCCACGGAGGACCTGGGCTGGGGCCGTGTGCCTGTGCACAGCTCCGAGAGTGAGGAGAGGAGAAAAGTTAAAGAACCAAATGAATAAAATACAATAAATAAGAAAAGGTTTCAAAATGCTGTGAGCTGGAAAAGCCCATTTACATCTCACGTTCACACCTTCTCCCTCCTCCAGCCCATCTCGGCAGCCCTGTCCTGCTGCCTGGAACAAGGTCAAGGCCACTGTTCCTGGGTTGGGGAATTTTTTTTTATTTTTGGGCTTTTTTGTTCTTTTTCACCTCAAAGGCGGCTGCCAAGAACAGCAGCAGTCCCTCTTGGGAGGACGAAAGCGGCCAGTGCCCGAAGGAGCGGGGTGCTCCCGCGGAACCACCGACCGGGAGCTGCAGTCACCGGTGCTGTGTCACGACTGTGCCGAGGCACTTGCCCCCCTGCAGCCCCCTGTGCCCCACCACCGGCCGTGCAGGATGGGGCCCCCCGCCCGGCAGCGGGTTTGGTGCTGCTCTCCCACTTGCGCTTTGCTTTTTTGCTCAGCACCCGACCCTCGGCTGGCAGAAACCAGGCTGGTGCAGGAGCTGAGCTACAAATCTGAAATGCAAAGTTCGAAAGATTTTCGGAATTTGAGCAGCCAGCGCTCGCCGCGCGGGCCCTGCGGGCAGCAACGACCTCTTTCTGGGAGAGCGCACACGGGCGGCTCTTCAGCAGCACCGGAGCCGTCCCGGAGTCAGGCCTGACTCCAGGGAAAAATTACATTTTGCTTCATCAGGCGTGCATTGATCGAGTTAATTCCAGAGTCGCCCAGAAGGGAAATCTGTGAAACTGTTTAAAAATAAATAAATAAAATTATTGCAACAGCCAGGAGAGAGGGAGCAAAGGCAAGCAGAAATGGGTGAACGATGCATAATTAACCTTCTGAGGCGTGAAACAGTATTTCTGCATCAAATCATCTGAGACGGCTGGCCCTGGCATTTGGGGTTGGATTGCAAGGGTTTCCACTTGCCTTTGTCAGTATGGTTTGCACCGAGTGCACTAGCCTTAAAAAAAAAATAATAAATATATATATATATTTTACATTTACCACTGAGAGGAACAAGAGGGCAGGCAAATGCCTCCTCCCCCATCACCAGGAACCCAACGTAGGGAGTTTGCTGCACCGGCAAAACCCAGCTGCTGCACAGCCCCGCAGCCGAGGGGTTTGCTCCCCAGGGTGCTGGGGGGGCACGGGGTCCCGAGGCTGGCCACCGCTGCCCACCGACACGGTAAGGACAAGCCACACCAAGCCACTCTGGCACATCCTTGAGCCCAAATCTGTGGATTAAACATATTCCTGGGCTGGGTCTGCAGCCCAAGGGTAAAGAGCCCAGAAATCCCAGCCGAGACAGGACCCTGTGGAGGGGGCAGGATCTCTCCCTCCCGGTTTGCCACTGAAGTAGACAAGACCCCCAGGAGCAGGAAAAGGGCCGAAAGCCTCCAACAGCATCATCGTCGTTGATGCACCCTGCGAGGAACAGCCACGTGCCTGCAGCCATCAAAAGGAGGAAACCCAGCGCTTGCTGCGGAAGGGATGCGCTGCAGCCGGTGCAGCTCGCCGTCCCCGGCCACCGAGGGCAAACAGGACAGCATGCGTGGCACAGGGACAGAGGCACCATCAGCTTCACTTTGCCTGAACCTCAGATGATCACAAAAACGCAAGTGCCGCATGCACGGAGCGGGCAGATGAGTTGTGCAGCCACAGACCCGGTGCCAGCAGAGCCCCCCGGTGAGGAGTGAGCCACCCCGGCACGGAGCGAGCCATCCCAGCATGGAGAGAGCCACCCCGGCACGGAGCGAGCCATCCCAGCATGGAGAGAGCCACCCCGGCATGGAGCGAGCCACCCCAGCACGCCACAGCACCCCGCAGGGCACCGGGTACCCGCACGATGCTCTTGGGGCACCTTCCCAAGGTTACGGGGCCGCACCACTGCGGCTCCGGTGCCTTACCTTTGCTGCAGGGCAGATTCCGGCAGCAGCTGTGGGCTGTATTTTTAGGTATTAATTAGACACTCAATTAAGGGGATTTGCTTTGGGGAGAGTGGCAGGGCCCCCAGGTCTGTATAGGATGACACGACCTTGCCCGAGGTGACGGGCACGGCCACCGGCAGGGTGGGCTTTGCTGCTGAATGGCATCCCCAGATGCTCAGCCTGCAGCTCCGGAGCGGGGCTGTCCTCTGCCACAGCGCTGCCATCATCCCTCCCCCCGTTTTGGCAAAGAAGCCCCCACCTCTGCCGCAAACACCACTGCTCCGGCACTGCAGGTCCTGTGGGGCTGGGACATGCTCGGGCTCCGCGGAGCGTTTCGAGGGGCTGGTGCAAGGAGGGGAGCGCAGGAGCCCCACGTTCCCGGCATGAGCACCCTTTGCCCACCCCCCAGCTCCACAGGGAGGGTGCGTGGCTGTTCTTAACTGAGCATCCAGGCCTGACCAAAAGACACGAAACCACACGGCATCACCGCCGCAGCGCCGCGCATCCTCTGCCTGGGGCTCAGCCCAGCACCCTCAGCTCAGTCCCTTCCCAGCCCAGCTCCTGCCCTGCAGACACGCAACTCTGGAAGGGATCCCTTGGAATTTAAAGACGTGTTTCAGTCTTTCATTTAACCAAGCCCACCGAGACCATGCCTGGCCGCTGTCCCCAGCCTGTGCCCCCCACCTCCTCGCCCCACACACGCATCTGCAGCGGGTTTGCTCCCAGGTCCCCTGCAAGGCAGATCAGAGCGACTGTTGTGCTCTAACGCTACACATGTGTGAACCTCCAAGAAACACCTTTGAAAGCGGCAGAGACATTGTGGGTTTTCCTACCAACACAAGAATCTGCCAAGGACCCATCTCCGTAGACGCCGGCTGCCTCGAAAGAGCATCTGGCGCGGAGTCTGCACAGGACAGATGGAGACGGGAGCTGTTTATTCACACAGGAGCAGTCTGGCTCCTCCGTTTGGTAGGTGTTCTCAACAAATTTTGATGGTGTCTCAAATTCCTTACCCAGGGCTTTAAAGCTTTTGTCTCCAGCCAAGCATGGGCTGAATTCACTCCAGCTCTTTCCAGGAGATTCTTTGGGAAACACATGCGTGCTCCAAAGGCTGCCGGCAGGAGAAAAGCAACACCCAGTCGCGACGCTGGACCATGACCGCAGCACCGGAGCAGCCCCGGCACTGCTCGGGTCCGGACCAGCGATGAACAGATCGCACCGTGCTGGAGCAACCAGACTCCACAAGCCCGACCTGCACCACAGCAGAGCTGCTGGCCCTGAGACAGCAATGCTGCGGCTGCCCCGACACAGCAGGTTTGCTCCCGGACCCTGCAGCCCCTGCCTTGGCCGAGCACAGCCCCTCCATCCCACCCAGCTCCAGTGGAGCCCAACAGGAAGGGTCAAGAGCTGCTCTGCGCCATGCGCTTTGGTGTCAACGCCGGTTCCCAGCCTCCCTGGGAACAGGAGGGTGCATGTTGTGAGCACCATCCTGCTCAACCCTCCTATTTCCAGCCTTCGGCAGGCACTCTGCAGGCACAGTTTGGACAGAAAGCAGCCGCAGCAAAGCCCAGCTCACAGGACACAGGCACGCCGAGAAACACAGACCCGAACCCAGGGATGCTTGTGAGCGAGCAGCTTTCACCCAGACACACTTGCCACCAAACCAGCATCTCCACCTTATGGATCAGCTGGAAGGACACAGCCCCTGGGCCACCAGCGGTGACCTGCCACCAGCCCTGAGGACAGAAACCCCGGCTCTCCCTGCCTCCGCTGCAGGCACAGGGCACAGTGCGCCCGTGGGAACCTGCGAGACTCCACCAGGCACCCCCAAACACTCCGTCCCCCCATCTGACATAGGTGTCTGGGGGCACAGCACCCGCTGGGGTGGGCAGATGGCACACCCCCGCAGGGGAGGCAGCCGTGCCGGCTGAGCACTGCTCCCGGGGCTGTGCGACCCCTCGGGCCACCCCAGAGCTGGAGGGGCTCCGCAAGCCAGGACTGGGCTGGAGGAAGGTCCCTCTGCCCAGGGCAGGGAGGAGGGGAGGCAGCGAGCCCCAGCCCCCCCTCCAGCCCCTCCATATTGCTGCATCACAAGTCCCAGCCAGCAGCAAATGCATGGGACCAACAGGGACCATCATTATGGACACTGGGGTCAAATCCTGCCCGACACAGACCCAGCGTCTGCGGGACAGCGCGAACTTACCCAGGGAAGGAGTGGAGCCGAATCCCCGGGGAGCACCCAGCACTCAGGAATTAAACCGACGTGATGCTTCAGGCTGCTGCGTTGGCTTTATTGCAGATTAAAACCAGTCAGAAGGGTCTTCTCACCCACCCCAAGGAAACATCCCTCCGAGCTAAAACCAGAGAAGCCCCATAACACCCAGTCGTGCCACACAGCACCACTGCCCCGCTCACCACCGCGCTCACGCACCTGGACCCCGGTGGCAGAGAAGCCTGAGCCCCTGCCCGCCGCAGGTCCCCAAGGCATCACTCGCTTTGGGATAAAGGGAATGATTCACAAGAAAACCACAGGCTAAACAACTCACATTTGTCCCAAAAGCAGATGGTAAAAGACTCTTTCTTTGGTTGCAAGGTTGCAGAGAGCTCAGGGTGCAAAGGGAATGTAGGTACGTGATGACTTTTTGGAAAGACCAGGAGTTCACTACTTATTATTTTTGGACCCCTGCTTATAATTTATTCTGTCATTGCAAAAAAAAAGTCCTTTTAGATATCTTTGCATTTTAAACACTAGGAAAATTAAGATAGACCTTTTTAATATATATATTTATATATATATTTTTATATATATACACATACACATATATACAGAATGATGCATTTTAAAGTTACTATTTCCTCGGTGATTACAGTATCGTTCTCTAGATCTCTTGCTCTTGAAATGATCATGACTTGATGCCACTGCTAAAAATATTTTGTGCTGTGCGCAAGGAATACCAACAAGACACCGCCAGGCGTTTTGGGGCTTGCCGCGGAGCTAGAAAGATGTGCTGCTTTTTCTAAATTCATTCTTGAGGCTCCAAAACAACAAAAATCAGATATTTTTGCAGAGCATTAAGTAAAAGCTGCTGGGTATCATTGTGCAAAGGCGACGTGGCATTTGAGCTCAAAAGAAGTTTTGCCTTCATCTCCCTCAAACAAAATAATAACGAACCCTTGAAAAAAAACTCATCGTAATTTGGGATTTCAGGTGGCCCCAAGATTTTAAATTCTGGCCAATTCAGACGGGTGTTTGGGGGATGAGGGAGGGGTGGTGGTGGGACTGGCACAGCTGTATGAAGGATCCCATTTAAGGATCCCATTTCCTCTTCCCAGTGTGGAGCAGGTCACCAAGCACTGGCGGCAGCTGCCTGGCCCCGGCAGTGACCAGCGGTGGGGAAAGGCGGCATCGAGCCGGTGCTCGGGGCTGCCCGCAGGACCCAGCTCCCTGCCCGCAGGGCTCTGCCTTCGCCAGCATCGCTCACTTCACCTGCGCCACGATGAAGCCAGACTCCCTCATGCTCTCGTAGTACTCGATGGCCAACGCAAAGTCAAACTCATTGATGGCTGGCCCGTCGATGGCAATCTTCATGAGGTCAGAGAGCCCCTCATCCTTTGCGTGGCGTGACTGGCCGCGTTTCAGCAGTTCCCGGCCCCGGCTGATCTTCTCGGCAAGGACCGAGCCCAGAGGCAAGGCCAGGGCAATGGCCGCAAGGACGGCAAAGTCCGGGAAGAGCTCGTGCATCTCGGAGTTGCTGTAGACCAGCTTGACGCAGAGGTCCTTGAAGGAGAGCTGGCTGAGGCTGAAGACGATCCGCTTGAAGAGGGGGAAATCGCTCAGGGCCCTCTCGCTCACCACCACCCGGGAGTAAGCCTGCAGGAGGAAATTCAGCTCGCTGACCCCGTAGCTGCCAATGTCCTCCAAAGACTGAGGGTAGCACTTGGGGTTGAAGATGGCCGAGAAGGAGCTGATGGCCTCCAGGATGCTGCTGGGGAACCTGTCCAGCAGGTTGCCCCGCACGCTCTCCAGGTAGCTCTCCTTCAAGCGCTCAAAGTGCTTCAGATGCACCTTGGAGCAGTTGGCCAACTCAACACCCTTGTAGTAGAGGCGGCTCTCGCCCTCCCGGTCATCCCGTGGGTGCTCGTTCATCTCATTGAGGAACTCCTGGAGGTTCTGGCCGCTGGCGCTCTTCTGGGCCTGCAGGGTGGTGGCCGTGGCGGAGACGATGGGCTTCAGGATGGAGAGGTCAAAGTCCTCGATCTGGAAGAAGCGGCTGAGTTTTTGGAAGATGGGGAGGACGTCCAGGAGGATCTTGGTGAAGGCCACAAACTGGAAGTTCTTGAGCTCTTCGCAGAGACCGTGGGCCACGGGTGACCGTGCCGCCTCGCTCTCCAGCAACAGCACCAACGTGGGCCACGAGGAATCGATGGCTTCCACGGCTGGGAAAATAGAAGTCCAGTGGATGGCTTTGGGGCTCCCGAGGTCTATCTCACAGAGGTCCAGGACGCTCCGCAGCTCCTGCAGGCCATTGCTTTCCCCCCTGAAGCTGGAGTAGAGCCTGTACACAGCATCCACGGTGGTCTCGTATTTCTGGAGGTATTCGATGCTGACGATGCTCTCGGCTGGCAGCAGGGAGCTCCCGTGGGACAGGCAGTGCATCTCCGTGAGGAGCGGGCAGAGGGAGGTCAGCGCGGTCCCCACCCCGCTCAGCCGCTCGGCCACCAGCGAGGCGCTGTCAGCGCTGAGCCAGGTGATCTTCATGGTGGGGATGCCGAAGGAGCGCATCACCTCGCCCACCTTGCCCGCCACCGTGGAGGCCTCCCCAGCAGGCAGCTCGAAGCTCCCCAGGAAGGTGGCAGAGGTCTGCCCGTTGCAGGGGGAGACGGTGGTGGTGAACATGGCGAGGCTGCGGTGCTCCAGGACATCCACCGTCTCGTCCACCACCAGCCCAACAAACGGCGAGGCTTTTATCCTGTGCCTGTCCTCGTTGTGCAGGACTTTGGCGATCGCTGCCTGAGCCAGTTAAAGGAGGTGCGCAGGGCAGGCAGGAAGGGAAAGAGAAACACAAATGAACTTCAAAAGCAGGCGGGAGATGCACAGCACCCGGCGCAGAGCGAGCTGCAAAGCTCCCGCCCTCGGATCGCCCCAAAAGCGGCGCAAGGTCCCAAGTCGGAGAACTGCCCTTACGCGATTTGTACATACGAGTACATATACAAGCTGGAAAACTCTTTCTTTTCCCCTGATATACTCTCTCCTCCCACTCTGGCCTGCAGCCCAAGCACCGGGTGAAGCTGCAGAGATGCTCAAGGGTCCCTGCCCAGAGCCGGGGGTTGGAGCCCCGAGCAGCACCGAGCCACCACCCCCCTGTCACCCACTTCCCGAGACCCTGCCCATGCCAGGAGCGAGGCAGGACGCCAACAACCCGCCGCCTCGGTTCAAACTTCAGCAATTACATTTGTGTTTTACAAGCCCAGCGCAGGTAGGAGCAGCAGTAAAAATCTGCTGCATCTTTTCCTTCTTTACCCAGTTTTCCCCATTTCAGGCAAACGCCCGGGTTTGAAGGGAAAACTTCCTCGGTGTGTGTGAATGCTCTAAGTAGCACTTCAGGCTGAGAAATCTAATTAGTAGATTTAGTCTATCTGCAGCAAAATAAGGCTCTTTAGAGATCTAACAAGCCTGGCAAATGGCCGAGACTCACTAAAAATTTAATTTCATTTTAACAGGCATGAAGCATTTGTAAAATTACAAAAATCCTTTCTAAACTCTCTGGCTACTTGATCTTTCTGATCATCCAGTTGAGGGCAAAAAGCAGAAAAACCCACAGTGCTCATGTGCTAATTGAACTCCCGAGCTTTTATCCTCCAAGCAGCCTGGCAGGCTCAGACGGGAGAGGATGCTCCTGCTCTCCTGCGTGTCTGGAAGCACATGCACGACCACGAGCCTGAGGTTCCTTTGATGGAGCCCATCACCTTCTCCTGGTCTGTCAAATCAGGGAATGACACCAGGAAAGCGCCACATCAATGTTTAATGTGGAGGAACCTCCAGTCTCCGCTGAAGCTCCTGGAGAACAGGAGCATTGCCTGGCTCCCTGTGGGACTAGAGCATGCTCCAGCGCAGCCTGGCTTTGTGGACTGGGCTGGTGGTCCCAAGCGCATCGTGGACGTGCCCTGGTGCCACGGAGCACATTTACCTGTCCAAGGACAGGGATGGAGGTGTGCCCATCAGTAAATGCTGATGCAGAGGCTCTCGGTGCTCCTGAGCAGCCAACAGCCCCAGCCCTTGCTCTGCCTGCAAGTCAGGGATACCAGCTCCCTGCACCGCGCCGCAGCACCCAGCTCCGTCCCTCCCGGGCTCACGGCACCGGGAGGCTCCAGCGATCCCCAGCTCCATCCCTCCCGGGCTCACGGCACCGGGAGGCTCCAGCGATGCCCACCACAAAGATGACCCTGGCCCTGGTGAGGCAGAGCACACATTTGCTCCTCGTGTTTCACCGGGGCCCCTGGGATGGGAGCTCACGCTTAAGACACCCAAACACATGCAGCACCCAAAACAAAGCCAAGCGGGCACTGGCAACGCTCAACGGGGCGCTGGGAAGCACGGAGCTCCCTGCCACAGCCAGGCAGCGCTGCTACCCGGCCCTGAACGCAGCAGGCAGGCAGGCCCCCAAGCAGCCATCGAAGGTGGGTGCTGAGCCCCCAGCCCCGCCATACACACCTGCATCTCCCTGACGCTGCTGGGGTGGTAGTACTCGCTGTGCTCGGAGGCCAGCAGCGCCTGGCACAGGTTGAACTTCTGGAAGTCGAGCAGCGAGGAGCACTTCTCATCCGGGATCTCCTCCTTCGCCATCCAGTAGACAGTGGTGAGGATGGCCACCTTCGCCGGGTTCACCTCCACCTTGATGACCGAGCGCAGCTCCGGGTGGCTGTGGACACGGGTCTCGAAAGCCAGCTGCTCCCGGTTCACCGCCAGCGCCTGGCGATGCGCGCCGGAGGTGACGTGCCGCAGCAGAGCATGGCGCTGGAAGTTGTCCGTGCCCACGGTAAAGGCGTTCTCCGCTTTACCGTGCTTGTTCTTCACCAGCGCCTGCCGACACTCTATGCAAAACATGAGTTTCCTCTCATAGTCAAACTCCAGCCAGGTAAATTCTTCCTTCCAGTGCTCATTGAAATAGCGCTTACACTTTTTATTGGAATTGGAAGTTTCCCCAGCTGGCTTTTTCCCTGGAGGCACCATATTGCTGTGGCTGGGAAATCAAACACTACGGTTGAACTGAAACGTGCCTTGGAGGAGCAGCCTCTACATTTAATTTAGTAAGAAGGTCTATTACAACTCTCCTGGTCCGACTGGAGATGAAAGAGACACAAGGGAAAGGGATTAGGGCCCTGCAAACCTCAGCCTCTGCTCATCGTTTATTCTCGGCTGCTAACGAGGAGCTGCGGCGGCAGCGCTCAGGGCAGGCAGGGTGGCGTGCCAGCCCCGGCACCGCATGGGGGGACCCCCCCCGTGTGCCTCACGGGTGTCACCGGCAGCTCTTGGTGTCAGCGGTGGGACTGCCACACACGCACGGTCCTCCTCGTACTCACAGGGACACCCAGGCACGCTTCCCATCAGACCAGACCTCCATGCTGTGGCTGATACTGGGAAGGTGTGGAAGGTTCAGAGCTGGCGTTGGACCAAGCGTCTACAAACGAGCGTTTGGCCCCCCAAGGAGCAGCACCCGCTGCTGACGGCGAGTGCCGGAGACCGGGAGCTGCGTAAGGATGACTTGGAGGCCAGCTCAGGAACACGTGCTTGTGTGCACAAGTGTGGCTTTTCATTCCTCCTTTGCTTGTCTCCTTGTCTCTATCCCAGGGAACTGCCAAAGCCACGCCACATCCCCGGGCTGTGCCCTGCGCAGTCAGCACCTCAGCCCAGCATCCCTCCTGGGGGTGGCTGATGCGCAGGGCCAGCTCCAGCCAGGGCTCTGGAGCATGAGGCTGAAAAGCACTTACATGCATATTTAAACCAGGTAGCTCAAGTATTTAAGCATCCACTTAACTCCCTCCCTGTACTTAAGCCCCACTCAGTCCAATCCTCACATTCTTCCACGAACTGGATTGAAAACCCAAACTGAGCCTCTATAAAGGTGGTGGGAAGACGAGGAGGAGGAACCCAGTGCAAGGTGGGGAAGGAGGGAGAACCAAAACATGGACAAAAAAGGAAAGAAAATGGACATTCAGCAGCAGCGCAAGCCATGGAATCCTGTCAGTCCATGTGACTTGCTGAGAAACCAACAAGGAACTTGGGGTTTTTCTAAAGAACAAACCACACAAGAACCAGAGCTGTTACCACAGCCCTCAGGAAGAAGTGGAAAGCCTCACGATTCAGGTGTCAGAGCAATATCCCGACTCCCAGAGTTGCAAACACCCGCTCCCACGGAGCAAGGGTTCCCCTCGGGGTACCCTGGGTGACACTGGCTGGTTGGCGGTGGAGCTACCGGCGCTGCAGCCATGGGGCTCCCTTCTCCCTGCCACCCTCCCTGAGGCTGAGAAACATCCTTTACTGACAGCAGGTGGGGAAGGGGCGACCACCCTCAGCCCCAGCATTTTCCTCAGGGTGCCCAGGAGTAGCCACCTACCCTTGCTCGCTGCTTTGCTGGTCCCCCCAGGTCCAGCCCCAGCCGTGAGCCTTCCCCCCAGCTCTGGGTGTTTCTTCTGGCTGCGCTCAGCTTTTCAGGGACCCCTCTCCTCCTCCCTATGGAAAGCAGATGTACCAAAGCCTCCTGCCACACCGGACGGGAGCAGTGCTCCCGCTTTGTTCTTCCATCACAGAAACCAGAGCAACATAGTAAAAAGGCATTAGAATCCTGGAAACCCCCCTCCTCTGCCCAGAGAGGAAAACATCAGCCCCCAGGCAGGAGCCAGCAGAGGACCAGGCAGCACCAGCATCTCCCAGGTGCTGGTCAGGCACCAAGCACCTCGCCCTGTGGAGGTGGGTGCTGCAGGGTTGGTGTGGTGCAAACCCTCAGCATGGTGTGGACCCTCAGAGCCCGTATTTCCCACTTCTGCCATCCAGGTGTGTCATGGTCCCAGCTCCCTGTCCCATTTCACCGGGCACACATGTATCTTCAGAGCATCACCCTTCTGCTTCCAGCCCTGGCAGCTCCCACCCCGCGCTCTTTCAGCCCAGCCGGAGCTGCGAGCCAGGGCAGGGAGGCAGGGACAGAAGGACCAGGGCTTTGCTAGTCCAAAACTCAGCCCTAACCACAATCAGCATTCCAAAGGAGCAGAGAGAAACCCCAGGACACAGCCCTGCTGGGAGTTTTCTTCCTGCCCACAGAGGAGCACAAAACTTTCAGAGCTTGCAACGGGCGCGTGGATTCCCTCTGCCCCTTGCTCTCAGCCTGTTTGAACGTGGTTTGCTTTGCTTCCCAGAGCCGCGTCTCCTCGGAAGCACGTTAATTAGGAAACTGTGACAGACTTGCCATGTGAGAGTCAAAGCCCAGATCCGTCTTGCTGAATGTTTCCTCTGCAGTTGCCAGCGCCCATCAGACGTTCCCCAGGGATGCGGGCTCTGCCAGGGTTGGGATTGTGCCGGTGCCCCTGCCGTGCCCCGGCGAGCCTTGGGGCTTGTCCCCAGAGCAGGAGAAGGTGCCCACGTTGCAGGGACAGCCCTGCTGTCTTTGACAGCCTCGCTTATGGTTCAGCCTGCCCCTGGACACACCACCCCCATAGCCATGCCGGGCAGGCATCAAGCTCAGCATGTCCTGGCTGCAACCAGGGCAGTGCACAGCCCTGGGGGGCCGGTTCCTCCGTTTCCCCCCACTGCCAGTGATCCCGTTTGCTCCCAAACCCGTGCCCACCTACACGCAGCCCCCAGCACTCACTCCAGCAAAAACTGCTACCTCCTTGGAAAGAAAAAGAAAAAAAAAAAAAAAGGGGGGGGCAACAATTAGTGTCTGGGGGGCATGGGGCCAGGGAGAGTTTGGGATGAGGGAGAGCTTGGGATGGAGCAGAGCACCGCGGCACTTCCCGCAGCGCCTGCTGTGCACCGGCACCAGCCCTGAGCACCCTCCGCTGCGGCCGTGCTGGCCATGGGGACCCAGCAGAGTGCCGGGGGAGGTGGCAGCTCAGGAGCAGAGGTGACACCAGGGTACCCCCCACCAGCCTGCTGTTCCCCCAGCAGCGTCCGCAGGGAAGTTTGAGCAGGATCAGGATTTACTTGCAAGAGGACGAGCCGCTGCCCTGAGCCTCATGCCCGGGTGCATCAGCCCTGGCTGCCAGTCACCTAATGCCTGCCCAGGGGAGGGTGAGCGGAGCAGCACGCGACCCCAGCACCCAGCCCTGCGCACCCGACCCACACGCCCACCCTCCCCTACATACGTACCATTTAAAGGCTGCCATAAGCTTTAGGGTGAGGGGGCTTGCAAACTTCCCAGATTTTGGTATTTAAATAGGAGAGGAAAACAAAAAA
>JAVJGI010000045.1:3212979-3238980 GCA_035590275.1 Ibycter americanus | reverse complement strand
CCCCCCACCCAGGGGGACCCCGCGGAGCCGCCCCGCGCGGGGCCGGGACCCCGAGGGGCGCCCGGTCACTCTCCAGGCGCTGCAGTTCCAGCCGTAGCCCCGCGGGGGCGCAGACGTTCCACGCGTGGGGCCCCACGGCAGAGCGGGCCGGGGCCAGGCTGCAGGGGGGCACGGGTACCCCCACCCTGCGTGGGGGTCGCACTCACCCACCCACCCAGCGCATCAGTCCTCAGCGGGTTCGGGCTTTCTCAAGGTACCAGTCCCATCTTGCTCTTCCCAGCTCCCTGGAGCAAGCATCTCCCCTAATATTTAGCAAATTTTAAATTTAATTTTAAATTTTAAAATTAAATTTTAGCAAAAAGTAACGGAAGGTTTTTTCCCCGCGAGCTGTTTAATTGAGCTGGAGGCAAAAGCCGGGACTCACAGGGATGGAGGGGGACCCAGGCTGTGCTCCCCGACACTACTGGCTGGCAAGCGGAGCCAGCCCGGTGTCACCCCAGGGGATCCCAGCACCCCGGTGCCACCATCCCCTGAAGGAATTAAGGTCATTTTTGCTCAGGAGGGCGGTCACATGTGGGGATGGACCAGGACCCACGCAACGTGCTCCAACCCTGCAGCCAGTTGCGCATCGGGCAGAAGGTTGGACCAACCAACGTCCCTTCCAGCCTTGATTACTCCACAATTACCCAAAAGCATTAACAATAAGGTCCTTAAACTCCTGCTTCACCAGTTAGAATACTAAGCAGCATAACTAAATGAAGCTTTACATTAAAAGTAAGTAAAACTACTTTTTGGCAGAAGGATTTAGGAGCCTGAAGTTCGCACGCAGCCCACCGGTACCCATCAATCCTGGACTCTCTCTAGAGACCTCAGGATTCTTCCTGAAGCTCCAGCTTCACCTTCCAATGAAAATGAAAGGAAACACATAGCCCTTGTGCTTGAGACAGGTGAAAAAAGCACAGCCCGGCCCTGAAAGGCTCACCGCCCCTATAAATTTTATTTACAAAATCAGAAGTTTTTCAAATTAAATCTCCTGGACTTGGCACTCACGGGGCTGGCACAGTGGCAGGGGACAGCTGCCCCACACCCAGAGCAAAGATCTCAGCCTCCAACCAAGCCACATCATCTGTGGCCATTCCCCAAAAGTCACGGCGATCGGTGCCCGATCACATTCGGACGGGCAGGGAGCCCTGCGGGACCCCGGGGAGAGGGCTGTTACCAGAATAACCATTAGCCGAGCAGCCGGAAAGCAGATGTGGGAGACTATCAGCATCGGGAATGTGAAACACTGGTGGGGACACGCCAGCAGAGGCAGGTCCCCGGGTGCCCTTGGCATCCTCCCCCTCCCCGGGTATTTTTAATGCAATTACATCCCGGGAGGCAGAGCTAAAATTGGAACATTATGTGGACAAAGTATCCCAAAAGTCTCCCTTGTCTTAAAAAAAAAAAAAGGGGGGGCAGGGGGGAACTGCTGCTGCTTTGATTAGACAGTGGCTCCCTGTCCCGGCTCTCGTTGCAGTGTTTAAAAGGTCTGTCCTAATTGCACGCACGCTTGTCTCATTCACTTAATTTCTGCTGCGCCTGTTCGGCTTCTCAGGTGTCAGGACCATGAATTCGGTGATTTGTGGCTGGGACAGGTCCCTGCCCGCGTGAGGGCCCGCGGCTCCCCGACTGGTGGTTCCTTTGGGGCAGATTTTGCCTTTTCGGCAAGGCATTGAGGATCTTTTAGGGGTCTAACAGCCCCTTTCACAGGAGGGAAACTGAGGCACAATGACGGTTAAGTGACACCCCCACAGCCCCAGGGTGACTCAGGGGCTCTGAGCCAAACCCAGAACGAAGCACAGGGTCAGCGCATCCCGGTTCCACCACATTATCCCACACTGGGGCCGACGAAGCCAAGCTTTTATCTTCTCCATGGAGGACCATCAGCAACCTCATCTTTTGGGTGGTTTTCCCAAGGGACACAGGGCTCCACTGGGATGGGGGACCGAGCTGCCCACTCACCCCCCTCTGCCCAGGCTGATCAGCATCAATGACACCCCCCCAGACCCGCGATGCCCCCCAGCTATCCGCACTTTTTGCTGCCCTTTGCTCGGACCCACCAAGGGCTGTGCCGGCCCCACTGGGGCAAAAGGCTCCTGCCGGGTGCGAAAAGCTCCCTGACAGATGTCCAAATCTCTCTGAAATAAAAGAAGGTCAGAGCGGCTTGGGTGTCACCACAGTGGCGAGCGCTGCGTCAAAGCACCCGTCCTCCCACCACACCGCATTTCCAGGACACGCTGCCCACCCGGCATGGTGAGCCCCCATCCCATCCCCCGCCAGATGCTGGTCCTCAGCCTGGGACAGCCTACACACACGCACAGCCCCAGCCCAGGACTGCAGCACTCCGGGTCCAGGTGTTTTTTTTCCAGGACTGGACTCCGAGTCCAGGCTGCTTTTATTGCTCATGATCACTTGGAATAACAAATTGATTCTGGGATTGCCATCCCCTCATCCGCTGTCACTCCCAGCAGCCAGGGCAGTGTCCCCAGCCCAGCAAGCTGTTGGGCAGGCAGATCTGCACAGCGAGTTCGTAATTCTAAGGCCAGTTTTATACTCTTGTATAGTTGCCCATAACCTCAGGTCTCTCCCTCTCTTTCTTTCTTTAATAACACCATAAACATGTTGCAACAGGCTGTAAAGCGCTGACAAATGTTAGAATTTAAAATCCAGGCATTACATATCTGAAAGAAGAAACACTCTGGTTTACAGAGGGTGCAGGATGGCAGCGCTCGCCTCCTTTCCAGGGAGCATCCATGCGGGTGGAAGGGAAGCAGCAGAGTCAGGCTCTGCCAGGCGAGGACACGCCGCTTCATCGGCTCCAGGACCTTTGCAGCCACCGTTCACTTCACCGACCACCACAGTCCAGCCCCCCACGGACCACGCTTGCCCACCAACAATGATTTCTCCTCCCAGGAGCCAGGCTGGATTCATTTGCACCAGCGACCCAGGCAGCAGGACCCTGTCCCAGTGTTGGCACTGGTCCCAGGGATGCTGCATCCCCGGGTGCCGGTGTAACCCTTGAGCTGAAGCCCAAATTAATTTCAGCCCCTGGAGAACCTTGTCTGGTCACCTGAGCACCCGGCGCCTGGCCTTGCCCAGTCCTTGGTGTGCACCCAGCGATCAGATCCCATTTCCCAAGACGCCAGCACCTCCAGGCTCCCTTCGCAGGAAGCCAGCTTGCCCTGCCCCGTGGTCCCCTCGCAGGGGACACCCCTTTGCTGCGTGTGGCCAGCAGCTGAGCTTTTGCAGCAGCCCCACGCTGGGATATCCTTTACTTCAGGTCCTAAATGCAAACCAAACTCTTCAGCCCGCAGGCTGCGGGCACCGGAGAGCGGCTCCACACCACCACGCGCCTGCAGCTGCCCACGCACCGCGCTGACGCAGCATCCCGCAGCATCCCTCACCTCTGTAGCCGGGCAGGGTCAAGCCTCGGTGAGCCCCTGGACTGTGTGGGTGGACCAAACAGTGGCTGGTGCCACACTTGGCCACCTTCTGCCCAGCAGCTCTGCCAGGAGCTTGCGGGCGACAGCAGCTCCCGACGCCGGCAGGGAGGAGCAAGGGGGATTAGCGGAGGCGATGCCAGCAGACATCTGCAGCGTGCTGACACATTTACACACCCTCAGCCTGCAAAGGAGGAGCTGGAGCTCGGGGCATGGGGCAGAGGTCTTGCCATCACCCACCCTCGGTGCTGGGTCCCCCAGAATCTCCAAACAGCTGATTTTTAGCAGAGGGAACAGGCTTGCACCCAGAAAAGCAGTGGGCTGGGCATGAGCATCAGGACAGCAGGGTTCCGGCCAAGCCACGAAATCCCGACGAAAGAGCAGGTTCAATGCATGCTGGGTCCTTTGCCTCAGTTCGATACTCCGGATAACGCAGGGACAGACACAGCGAGGCCATCCTGGGGTGCAGGGAACATGGTTAAACGCAGCCTGGCCAGAGGTTTCCCCACTGATGCAGCCCGAGCATCTGCCCAGGGATGTTCTCCCAGGCCCACCCCAGCAGGGACCCCTGGGTTCCCTCCTGCCATCGGCACCGATTTGCACCCCATGGGCATTTTATTGGGCCTGAACAAAACAGAGCCAACAGGTGGGACCAGAACCTCCATGCAACTAAAACTGCCTTCACTGAGGAGTTGGAGCAGCATCAAAATTCCTGATCTGAAGACCTGCACCGTTCCATAATGTAGAATCGGGGCAACAGCCCCCTGAACCTAAAGTCTAGATGAACTTGCCAAGAGAGAAATCTAAGAAATCTCAAAAAAAAAGTAATCTGATTTGAGTTCACATGATTTCATAACACTGAATCCGCTTTCCTTATCTCTGGTTGAGTGCACGTAATAGTAAATAAAAGCAACGGAAGTACAAGAATTAGTATGAAAGTCGCCACCAACAGCTGTCACAAAACTCGCTTAACTGTCCATCCCCCCCCAGCAATGAGCTTATTTGCAGTGGCCCTGTTTGCGTTTGTAAGGATCCACAGGACAGCCAGCAAACACCACGGTCCCTTACCCGAGTACGACTCAAATCACCGCATCTCATCTCTGGCTCAGTTTGCACTTTTCTACCGAAACTTGCCTCTCGAGCGGATGGTGCGTCCCCATGAAAATTGGCTTGAATGAGCAAATTAGCCCATAATTATACCATGCTTGGAGGTGTAACTCTCAGCAGAGGGGCAGTTCAGGTCTGGGGCAGCCCTGCGATCCCATCACCGCCACGCACAGAGGCCAGGTGGGTATTTGCACCGCGGACCCCCAGCCACAACTGCCCTCCAGAGACCCCCAGGAGCCCCAGACCCCCAGGGAACAGAGGAGCCCGGCTGGGGGGCAGCAGCCACACGGTCCTGCCTTGGCACAGACCCCTCACTGCTGGTGCAGGCGATTTCCAGCCCACCCACGCATTTGGGCTCAGCACAAAGCGATGCTTTAGAGGCAGCGCCTGGTGCCCCCAACCCAGCATGGGGAGGCTCTTACCTGGTCACCGGCAAAGGGAGCGCAGAGCCTTGCCCTTCGCAGCCACCGAGCCAGCTCCTGCCCGTGTGCCACGGCCGTCAGGGTGCAGCGAACGCCCCTACACCCGGAGAGTTTCCGACACTTGTCTCATATTTCAAGGAACACTTCAAATGCGGTTCGATCGCCACTAAATCAGCCCTCATCAGCAGCCTCCAGACGAGAGCCAGGGTGAGTACGAGCTGGGTGCCTGCAGCTCAGCAAGTTTCCAAAGAGCCCTGAGCGTCACGGGGGGGAGCAGGCGCCAGCTGGCAGGAGGCTGCACCAGAGGAGCTACCTTGAGCCAAGAGCAGGCGAATGCACCTGACATCAGCTTTGTTGGTGGACGGGGAGATGGGGCAGCTTCCTGGGCTGCCTCTAAGGTCAGACCCAGAAAATTCCCTGTGCAGCTTCGTTAAGAGGCACCAGCCGCTGGTAGAGGGATGCAAAGGCTGCCAGCCTCGGCTGTGGTGAGCGCAGGGGTGCTGTGCCCCCGGGGATGGGGTGGCCCAGGAGACCTGCGACAGCACCAAGAGATGCTCTGATGTCCCGGACTAAGAGCTGAGCCCACATGGGCAGACCACAGGTTTCAGAGGACCCTGGCCGTGCCTGCATCACTTTCAGCATTTCATAACATGGCATCAAACCAGCCCCCTTCTGCCCCCCTTCAGCCCCAACATATGCTCTGCTAATGCCAGGGTGAGGCACGTTTCAGGATCAGTCCATAAACCTTCCTTGTCAGAGCAAGGATTAGCACGAGCCAACCCTCCTAAAGAGCTCTGGGCTGCAGGCTGGCTCCTGGCACAGGGACCAGGGCACGCAGGGGGCTCAGACCTTGAATCCAAGCCCCTCCAAGCGCCTGGGCTGGCTCTTACCCTCAGATGCCCCCCAAGTCCCCCTCAGCCCCACTCCACTGAAGGGCAGTGGGACAACGTGCAGCACTCCCGGCACACAGAGCATTGCACAAGCACACCGGTGCTGCTGTGCCTGTCCTCTCGTTTGCACATCAGAGATCATTAACACCGCAGGGCTGCGTGTCCCCTGAATCAGCAGATCTCAGCTCTGCTCCCAAACAGCCAGGACAGCTAAAACCCAAACTGAAGGAGACGCCGTGGAAGGAGCAATGCTTCTTTTCTGCAGCGTGCAGAGAACATGCCCATGTGCCCCAGGAACCTGGGAAGTGCCTCTCAGCTCCCATCCCAGGGTCCCCCCATCCCTCAGCTTCTAAAACCACATTGGTAATGAGTTGATTAATCAGCTTCAGCAGGGACCAAACGGGCAGAGTGAGGTAAAGAAAGAGAAGAAGACGGTGGTGGCAGGACAGGCAGGGCGCACGGGCTGTGTCTTTGTAGAATGATCAATGAAATGGTGCTGGGTCTGCCAGGACCAGGTCCCGCTCCTCCCCGAGGGTGGGCTGGGTGGGCTCCTGGCAGCGACCCACCCACTCCTGCACCAGCAGAGAAAAAAGCAAAGCAATACAGGCAGGGAGTCTGACATTTTGTCCCCAGGGGTTCAGCTGTAAATGTTAGCACAGCGTAAGGGAGCAGCAGGAGAGGAAAGATTGAGGCGCCAGCGATTCATCATCCCAACTGGCTGCTGCTCCCCCCGGCTGCTCCGCATGCTGCCAGCTGAGGAACGCCTGGCACAAGGCTTGCAAGATCACAAAATCCTTCAGGTTTCTTGTGATCAGCACAAGGATTAGGGCAGAGCCACCTATTACAAACCCACGGTGAGCTGGGGCTGTGCCTGTCCTCCGTGCAGCCGCCCAGCCCCAAGCCCTCTCCCCCGCACGATGCCAAAATACAAGGAGGGCACAAAGTTCCCGGAGGATGCAGGCAGGCAGAGCACCACGGCTGAGCTGCCTGCGAGCATCATCCCAGCAAGGAGGAGCTGGCAAGGTGGGGATCTGAAGTGTCACAGCAGAAGAATAAAACAGGCGGCTTAGCCGAGCTTTGGGGAGAAAGCGGGGATGTCACCCTGGCACACTGGTAATCACGGGGCAGCTGCCGGAGCAGCGCTGCCCAGCCGAAGGGATCTGGCAGATGACAGCTCTGGCTGCTCCCCTGCTCGCCTCTTAAAATAGACCCGTGGAGTGCAACCCGATGCAGCCACGGGGCAAGTCTTGGCCAAGCTGCTCCTCAGCGGCTCTTAGTTGCTACAAACAGGGTTGATTTTTTTTTTCCCCCCCTTTTCTTTCAAATCCCCCTGAAATCAAATCCAGACACCACTTGTGAGATGGCAATGTCTCCTCTGGCCGCAGGGCTGGCTCCTGTCCCCCTGACAGAGCCCTGACCTTCGTGGCAACTCGCACAGACCCACAACGAGGTGATGCCACACGTGGCATAGGTTTGCTGGGACTGGGGCTCCCCAAATGCACCATCCCCCCCATGGCTGCTGGGGGTGACCCTGCCCTGGGCCCGACCCCCACCGGGCTTGCTGCAACTACTTTATCTGGGAAAATAAACCCCAGAGAAACGCATCATGCCACGGGGAGGGGTCCGAGCCCTGGCAGCACCTTGTGCCCCTCTTGCTGAAGCTGCCAGAAGCAGGTTCCTGGGGAAGATGATTTACCACATGTGCAGGACTCAGAATGAGATTATCGCATTAAACATCAAAAGCCCCAATTCAGAGCACGCCGGTTGCCGGTTCAGCTCCCTCTGCGGGGCTGAACTGCGTTTCCTTGCAGCTGGGTTTGTGCTAGAGCCATGTAAGGAGAGAAAGCAAAGCTCAGAGGCCTCACCAGGCAAGCACCGCTCAAAGCTTTTGCTTTCAGGTGAGAAAAGACCCCCCCCCAGGACTGGCATCCCAGCCAGCCCACTCAGGCAGGATGCGGCCACAGCCCAGTGCCCACCAGGCTCCAGCTCCGCCTGCCCAGCCCAGGCACCGGTGCTGTGCCCGAGGCAGCTCTACCATCGCCACACAGCGTGGTCCCAACCCCAGCACCTGATACCAGGTGAGGGGCTGCCAGCTCCCGGCGAGCCACCACCGGCACCAAAGGCTGGGCCAGCAGCAGCCACCACCGGAGGCATGAAGCCACGAGCATCACAGTGGTGGTCACATTCCCCCACTCACATGTGCCCTGGGGGGGCAGAGGTAGGGGATGCCCACCACGACAACTCACAGAGCCGAGCCGGGGTCCCAGCATGGACCCACAGCAAAGGTGGTCAGGGTCATCCCCACCGGCTCCCCTCACTGCCACATCTGTGTCAGGAGCTTATCAGGGCAGAAACTGGCTTTTAAGCCTGTATGTGGATAGCTGCTGGCTAGCACGGAGACCTCCAATGTAAGTTGGAGTTCTTGCAGGCTACTGTATTACAACCTAAATTAAATATTTCATAGCGCTAAGCAAGTGACATTTGAAATCCAGTCATTGCAGGGGTATCAAATAAAGATATTTGCAATGGGATCTGTTCAAATCCACGTAGTGCTTTGGATCAGTCCATCAAAGCAAGCCCAGTACTTTATTAAAATAAAAGTTATCAAACACCTGATCTACTGGAGGCAGCTCTGGAGCCCACGCAGTGGGGCTCAGGGCTTCGGGGGGGGGCAGCAAATAAGCTAAGCCCTGCAGACCCACGAGACTGCTGTTAAAGCATAGCTTCAAAAACTATTTTCATTAAAAAGTTAAGACTGGTAAGAGACTTTGCATTACATCTGTCTTCCGACACTTCCACAACCATATGTTGCACATATGTTAACCACCAGGACTGAAATACCCGTGTCCTGACCAAGGCTCTGCCTACATCCCAGGTTCACAGTCAGGAGAGCATGAGCTCAAGAAGGAGCTACACCTAACACCACCAAAGCCAAAACCATTTCTTCCCAGTCCAGGACCCCCTAAATGCAACAGGACCTACCAGAGCATTGCAGGAGGTCTGGCTAGCAGAGGGCAAAGCAATCCCTGCGCAGGGATGCTGGGGTGCTGGAGCAGGGGTGCTGAGCAGCACATCCCCTACCAAACCTCCAGGGCTGCCTCCCTCCCCTTTTTATAGCCCTCCCAAACGCAGCCCAGCTGGGGCTGCCCTTCAGCTGGGTGTCACCTGCAGCAGAGAGAAGGAGAAGCACCGACCCCTGGCCAAAACTGAAACCTGTTTTCAGACAGATCTCTCCATCCAGTACGTGTGCTCGGCATTCCCGTGAGGCTGTCCAGTTCTGACAAACGCCTGATTTACTTCCCTGGTTCAGCACTATGCTCGCAGCCTAAAAACACACTCTAAAAATGAAAGTTTGTCAAAATATAACAAAACTATTTTCATTAACTTCCCTAAAAAAAAGTGCTTGGAAAGATAAGGGCTGGAGAAGGATTTTCCGCATCGGTTTCAGCATATGTGACACAGAATCCAGGCAGCAGGATTGGGCTTGATGGTGAACATGCGTTCAGGGACAAATCTGGGGAAAATTGGCTTACCAGCACATGGTTCAGTCCCACCAGCTTCAGCGGGAATGAAAGGCTCCGCGAGCGCTTTGTCATGAGGGCTGCTGCCAGGTCTGCCCTCTGACCGTGGCGACCAAGCCCTGAACTTTGGAGAGAAGGGACCAAGAGAACAAGCCTGATGCCAGGGATCACGCTGATCCACCCTGGCACGATCTGCCCCAGATCTGCAGCGCTTGTCATGGCACTGAAGTTCCCAAACCTCCCAACTGCTGGGAAGAGCTTGAAAAAACATCTCTAGCTGAAAGGCAGATGACAAGTAAAAAGAACCCCGAATTTATTGTTTTCTTAGAATTTAGAGTGGGAGGATGGAAAATGGGACGACCCATGATTTTTTAATGCCTGCAGTTGGCAGCTCCATATTCAATGTGACAGCATCCCTTTAAGAAAAATATGTTCGTACACAGGAAAGAAAATAAATTGGCAAAGCAATTTGCTTTCGAGCCAGCCTGACAATGCCCCACACAAATGTTTTACTGCAGCCTTGGTTGAGCCGCAGTGGCCAGCGCTCCGTGCTGGGCAGCATATAATCTAAGAGTTTAAGGATGCTTCACTGGTTGACAAGCCCATCTGCTAATCCTGGAAGCAGTAATTTATCCCAGAGATGGTACAAAGAAGGAGTGGAAGAAATAATTCATTGTGTGTGAGGCGACGAGGAGACACGTTGTCATGTTATCACAGACAACCCCACAATACAAACAGAGATGCTTGTTACAGAGTCTGAACCCAGCACGATCAAAGGGCTTTCTTCATTCGGGCTAGGAAGGGGAAAAAAAAAAAAAAGAAAAAAAAGGAAGAAAGGAAAAGGAGAGCTGAATCAAAGCCTGTGCTTACCATTTCTTATGAAAGAAACTTGTGAGAAATGCTTTCTGCAGAGCAGTTGGGAAGCAGGATCTGAGGCGAGCGCTGAACAGGCAGGACCTGGTGGGACCCTCTGCTGCCATCTCCCTTGGGGCTGCAGGAGCATCAGCCCCTGCACTGTCAGGGCAGTGGGGAGGGGACGTGTTCGAGCCAGCAGCACCAGTGGGAAGGATGGGTCTGGGGAAGGCAAAGAGTGATGGCACCAGAGCTACGGGGTGCGGGGGAAAGGAGCCAGAAGTCGGGGTCCAAAACCATCCCTCACTTCTGCATCCGCGCTGGTCTCATGCCTCGGAGAGAGGGACCACACAGCCAGTGCTTGTTGCCGTCAGATTAGCCATGGCAATCCCTCCATCTGCAGATTATTTTTGCAACCTTTTATTTGTTTATTGAGATTTTGGGGTGTTTACCAAAACCCCTCCCAGAGCTCCTTTCAGCCGGCTGTGGCTGGGGACCAGTCTGAGACAGCCAGTCCATTCCCATCACCGCTGGCTCAGGCAGCTCACCGCTTACCTGAGCCGCCTCACAGGAGGTGGGAGCTCAGTCATTTCCCTTTCAATTGGTTTTACTCATTTTTATCAACTGCCAGCTACCAGCTCTCCACCAGGTTTTGCTGGCTGCTCTGAGGCGCTGGGGTGCATGGCGTGGCCACCCCGAGCGGGGTGAGAGCCCGGCAGCAGGATGCTGCACCGCCCGGCGCTGGACCACGGGCACCCCTGGGCTCCCTGGAAGCAGCTCTCGGGGGGCTCCCCCCAGCCGGTATTTGGGTGATGGGGTGACTGGTCCCACCCTGCTGCACCCTGCACCTCCAGGGCATCCTGACGGCTCTCGCATCCTCAGAGCACCCAAACCCGGGATCTGCCTCAGCCATGTAATGAGGGTGTTTGTACGGATCTGGCAGAATTATTAAACCCTCCAGACTGTGACAAAATCTTACAAGTATCAGCAGGGGTCTGCCTTGGGGCAGGCTGGGAAGAAATGTGGAGACCTTCCCGGGCTGCTGGGAAGGATGGGACACATGTTGGTACATGGCAGCACTTTGGGTCCTTCCAGTCATCAAGCCCCTAAAGCCTTGAGCCTGCTGGCGGTGGTCCCACAGCCCAGGGGTGGCACAGCATGCCCGAGCCCCCCCAGCCTGATGGCAGTGAGGACCGGGAGGTGCTGCTGAGGGGTTCCCCGAGAGCGATGGGGGTGCAAGGCGCCCATCACAGGGCTACATGAGCGGCAGCAGCGCTGCAGGAGCACTGGCTTTCAGCCTCCGCTCACATCTTGAAACGCTGACTTGCCTGTGAACCGCTGGGAAACCATCACTGATAGGCAGGGAAATTAAACGGGACAGATGATAATTAATTGTCCATGTCTTTCAGTGTCTCCTGGACATGGACTAATGAAGTTATACATTACTTGCTGGCTAGAGGACAGAAGGAAGAGGAAAAGACTTTTAGAGCTCGGGTTTAATCAGTTTGGTGATAAGCGTGGCCTGTATCAGTCAACTCCTCTCCGCATGCTGTTTTGGTTTCTTTGGTTATCTCCAAGTTCAGCAGCCCGTGGCTCCCATGAGCCGGCTGGAGTCACTCCCTGCTTTTGCAGCGCCAGGATAAAGTCGCAGGAAGCCAATCGCCGCAGTGTGAGCATCCTTTGCTGTAGCAGAGGTCGCCGGTGTCAGGACTGAAGCACGTGTGTCCAATTAAACTGAGAAACCTTTGCTCCGAGAAGGCCAGAAGGCAGCAAGTGTTGGCTGGCAGCGCAGGTGACAGCTCTAATATTTATTTGGGCAGCACCATTAACGTTATTTAATGAGCTCTAGTGGGTCAGCTTTCCTGTTTGAAAGGAATTTGTAAATGGACTCATGAAAAGTTACTTGTCTCCCTGCCATGGAAAACACGTGGACGCAGGCTGTGAGCAGCCAGCCCTGGGCACGCCGAGCCGTGCACGGTACGTGCCGCAGACGGCTTGCTGCATGGGGGGGCTTCGGGCGGGCTTGTAACAGCACAAGGCTCAGGTCCCAGCTCAGGCTCGGCTGGTGCAGGAGGAGGGACCGGTGATGGCACTGGGACTCACCCCCAGCACTCGGCGAAATTTTGCCCTCCCTTCCCACTGCAGCACCCGCTCTGCAACACTGCGCCAAAGGGGACAAGAAGCCCGTCACAGCTGCATGGCCTGGAGAGTGCTCGGGCAGTTACGGGGTCCCCGCAGGGTGCTGGGGTGCCCACAGGAGCCTCACTCAGCTCCACGCCAGCCAAGGCACTCAGCGCCTGCCTCCCTCCCGCGCATCGGTGCAGAACGGGAAAAATCTCCCTCCTCTGCCGCTCACCTGCCTCCCACACCAGTCAGCACTCGTGGCACCGCGATCACTGCAGTGCTGTCACCGCAGGGGCTGCCTTGCTGTCACCGGGGGGGTGCCTGACACAGGGGGATGGCGGGGCTGGGCACCGAGCAGGCAGCTCCAGTCGACCCAGGCACATGGCCGATGGGCAGCACGGGAGCCATGGCTGGAGGAGAGGCTGGTCCTTCCACAGCGGCATTCCCAGGGCGAAGCTTGGGAGCTGCCGTTCCTCCAGCCAGCCGCAGGACGCAGCCCTGTGCTCAGCGCTGCCCGCCAACAAATTCCAGGCAACAGGGAAGACGGTGGCAAGGTGGCCCGGACAGAGGTGCTGGCAAGTCCACGTCCTGGGATGCACGGCCGCCAGACAACACAGCCCGTCGGTGCCAAAGGTCCGAGCTGTCCATGAGCGGGCACAGAGCCACCCTCGCAGACAGGATCGGCAGAGGGAGCCAAGGCACGGTCCTGCAGGCTGCCGCCGCTGCGTGTGTTGGGGCTGGCATCCCAACGGGGAACGCCAGCAGCCGGCCAGCCCCTCGCCAGGGTGAGCGTTGCTCCCGAGCGCATGGGAGAGCTGGAGGGGCAGCACATGCTCCAAACAGGCATGTGCAGGAGGGTGGAAGAGGGGCCCCTCATTTCGACCCCAGCACACGTGCCCCCACGCCGGCTGCAGCCCTGCGTGCTACCCAGATGCTCGCTACCCGGGGAGGGCAGCCGGAGCATCACCGAGCGGCGGGCGCGCAGCGTGCCAGCCCTCTGCCAGGCAGCCAACACCGCAGCGCCCGCACCCCGCGCCCACCCTGCCGAGCCCAGCGCTGCCCTGGCACCAACCTCGGCCACCCAGGGCCCCAGGCGTGCGGGGATGCGAGCGGAGGACAGCGGCGAAAGGCTCGTCTCTGCTGGCAGCTGGCAAGAGGTGGAGGCGTTGCTGTTATGAAAACATGCGAGGGCTGTGTCTGAAAACATTGCAAGGAGCCAGCTACATAAATAGGCCCTTTATGGCTCTTTCCTGCTCGGAGACAGGCCCTTTCACATGCGTTTGGCTCCGACACGGCGGGGTTATTCGGCTAAAAGAGCTCTTCGTGTTGGGTGTTGGGCGCGGGGGGAGGCAGGGAGGCACTGGCAGACGGGAGGCTGAGAGCCACGGCACAGCAGAACCACCCAGCTCAGCCCCACTGCGTCAGCACCCACCCGGGCTGGGGAAAAAGCTGATTTGGGGCCGGTCAGAGGGACAGCAGTGATGGGGATGGCCAGGTCCAGCACCGAGAGAGCCAGATGGGCATCAGAGATGCCACGTGGTGCTCAGCCAGGAGCATCCTGCGCCTGCCCTGGGACATCCCTCGTGGGAGGGCTGGGGTCCAGGGCAGGGATCCCCCTGTGCCAGCTGGTGCCCTCTGGCCCAGGCAGCACAGCACCAGCAGACAAAGCACCCATCCGTAGCCCAATTCCCCGCTGTTTTGCATCAAACCCAGAGAGGTCCCTGCTCCACACACACAGACATGATTTGCAGACTCAGGGCTACCCCACAGCTCCCAGCTCCTTTCTCCCCCGCAGCAACCACCCCCCTGCAAGAGTGAGCCTCTTCCAGGGATGGAGCAGCTGATGCTGAGCTCCCGTGGGCTCCCTGGAAATGGGGCTGTGCAGGGAGCTATTTCTGTCTGGAGGCTCCAGCAATGTGACACCCACCCGGTCCCCCCCCAGCAGCCTGGGGCGGCAGCGCTGCCAGCATCCGTCCCTCTCCGTTTGCAGCTGCAAATGTGTTGACACCTGAGCAATAATCCTTCTTTCCTCATCTGAGAGGCTGTGGGGAAGTGGCAAAGCAAAGCTGTCCCCCAGGAGAAGACGCCTGCTGGCACTCAGGCAGGAGGGGACCGGGGGTCCCCCGGGCTGGAGGAGCCCTGGCTGCTGGCCGTACGCATTCACAGGCAGGTTTGCAGCCCTGGCTCGGTCCTTTCTCAGTATTTCCAGGTCACACATTTGAGAAAGAACCATGGCAAATCCCAGCTCTCCAGCAGAATTTTCTGCTTGAAGGACAAGAACCTTCGGCTCAGGTGATGGGCACAGGAGGCAGCTTCGCTTTCCCACATCCCAGGCTCTCGGACATGCCTCCACCATGGTCACCCAACCACGGTTCCAACCCCCAGCAACCCTTCCCGAGCAGGGGGTGCTCCTGCTGCACCAGCATCCCATGGAAAAGCAGCCCGGATCCCTCAGCAGGAGCTGCGATGACTGTGGAGAGGGGCTGGCAGGGCAGGGACCAGGACACAGTGACCCGTGCTGCCATGGGACACGGGCAGCAGCTGCTCCGCTGCCACCACCTCTGCGGGGAGCACACCTTGGTGCTGCAGCACACGGGTGCTATTAATCAATGGTTTTGTTAAGGAGTCATCATTAATTGAGCACCTCCAGTGGCTGTAGAGCCCGATGATCCATCTGGTGTCAGAAGCCGCGCGTGCAGCAGCAGCTCTTGGATTTCTCTCGGCCACATCCATTTAGCGCAATTACAATTCAGTTTATGCCCCCTCAGCAGCAAACGTCCCCCCAGTGTGGGAAAGCTGGTGACTAAAGCAGCAAGTGAATGATTAGTGACTCAGCGGATAATTTTGCTCATCTTGTGGCTTTTTTTAGAACGGGGCGGACAGAGCTCACACAGCAAACCCTCGCCTGGCACTGCCACCGCTCCGACCCCCCCAGGGGTGTCCCAGCACCGGGCTGCCCACCTGGGGCTGGGGAGCTTCTGCAGACAAGCATCCGCTTGATGCAGTTCTCCTCTGGAAAAAAACAGGAGAAGAAATCAAGGCTGCCAAGGGCTTTGGTTTTTTCTTAATTCTCCCTTTCATTTTTCCCTTGATGACCTGGGAAAAGGCAAGGGGAGTGCTGCAGCCCCGGTTTGCAGGGCAGCACCGGCAGCCCTGGCAGCGCTCGCTGCGTAGTTCACGCCACGCTGGAGCTGACCCGGCAGCAGCTTTTGTCAAGAGCAAAGCACTAAGCTCTTGTCTTAGCAGTAAGTGATGTCTGAAAACACCAGGTGCCGGCTTGAATTAACAAGCTCTTTGAGCTGGAATTCTGCTGCGAAACAAGCCAACGCCAGGGCGAACGCTGCTGGAGAGAACCTCTGCCCAGCTCTGGGCAGCTCCCAGCCCGGCTGCCGGCGTCTCCAGATCTCTGGGTCATCAGTGCTGGAGCTGAGGTTGGGATCCACATCCTTGGCATCACCACCATGCCTGCACTGATCCTCCTCCATCCTGGCTCAGCCACCCCCACGTCCACCATGCCATGTCCCCGGCACAGGGCCATTGGTGGGTGGTCCCTGCACCAGTGCAGCCAGCAAAACCAGTGCCCACCGCTCCCACCTGCCCTGGGGAGCTGCTGGTGTTGATGGCAGCTGGTCACCCAGTGTTGCCAAACACTCTCATGGGGCTGGACCTACACGTCCCCAGAGCAGCGCCCGGGGGGGGCAGCCCCAGCCATCACGGCAGGGACAGGGAATTGCTGCCTCCCTAAAGCAGCTTCGTTTTCACTTTCTCTTTAATGACTTCCCAGCTGCTTCCCCATTTTAGCTGATAATGGGACTTCACTATCTATCTGGGTTTGAGAGTTGCTTGCCTTGTTCAAGCTGAAGAAAATCAATTCCCCTCTCAGTCAAGTCTTTCCAAGACAGATGAACTGAAGATCGCGCCTGCCTGAGCAAAATATTTATTCAGTCTGAGAACAGATTTACTTTTGAACCTTCTATAAATACAGCTGAGGGCCCCGATTTAATCCCTTACCAGAAGACCTAATTTTATTTGGTTTATGTTTTAAAAATTCCTCCCTTTTCCAACGCCTTGTCAGCAGGTGAAGAAACGCAGTAATTTTGGCAACACACAGAGGGCTCCGGACCGCAGCCGTGGCTGCTGGGGCATCCGTGCACGGTCTGCGAGACCCCTACGCTGCCGGGGTCTGGGGTCTGCAGAGGCTTCCTGCTCTTTATTACTGATTTACACCCCACCGAAGTGCTGCCAGGGGCTGGGTCAGGCAGAGGGGCCAAATTCTCCACAGAGGCATCTTTGTGACCCTGCCTGCCCTGCCCGCACAAGGTGTCCCTGTGCTGGGGGCAGAGCCCACTGCCCTGCCTGCCACAGCCGCTGCCCAGCCCCACGCACGACCCTCTGCAGCCCCCCAGGACGAGCGACTGCCTTCCTGCAGCCCCCTGCTCCGTGCCAGCCCCCCAGGACCCGCCACCCTTCACTCCATCCGCAGCCAAAACGGGCTTCGTGTGCCGTGTGCTAATTAGTATTCAAATGGGCCGGCTGTTTATTAGTGATGCAGCCGGCACTGTGCCACCAGCCAGCGCCTCTCCCCATCGCCCTCCCTGCAGGGGGGACGTGCCAAGTGGGGACCCTGCTGCAGCTCCACGCTGGCCCTGACCCCCCGGACCTCCATCCTCCCCTGCCTGCCGTTATCTCCGGCACCCCATGGCCAGCGTTATCTCCGGCCAGAGCTACAGAGGAGTCGGGCTCCCCGCAACTGGCAGGAGAAGAAAAAGCTCCTTCTTCAGCCGGGTGTGGGTGGGCAGTGGGGAATTGCCTCCCAGGCACTGGGGGGGACTCTGCCGCCTGTCAGCATCTCACTGTGCATGCCACCACCTTCCTCACCAAAGAGATGATTTGCCCAAGTCCTTAGAAGCAGGGGGGATGTTCCCAAGGATGAACTGAAAAGATTTCCCACTGCTAAGCAGAGGCCAAACCCAGGCAGGTGCTGGAGATGGATTTCGCACTGCCAGAGCCCATCTTGGTGCTTCCCCCGGCTGCGCCCGCTGCCGCCCAGAGCCCCTGCCTGCCCCGAGCATCACGGGCACGGCAGCAGTGCCGGTGTCACGAGAGCTCCGGGTGGCGCAGGTGGCTGCCAGGGTTCTGCAAATCCCTTTGACTTGTCCACTGCCTAAGCCTGCACTCATCCTGCCCTGCGAGCTCCCAGCCCTGCAACGCCACGTGCTTTCCAGCGGCAACAGAGCAGCACAAATAATCTCCCTTCCGCGTCTGGCCAGGGAGGTGAGACACTGACACGGATTAAAGCGCTGGGGTGCCCATCCCAGGTCCTTCCCTGAGCTCTGCAGAAGCTCCCAGGCAGGAGCAAGCTCACACACAGGCGTGGGATGAACAGCCAGACCCTCAGATTTCCATGTTCCCATTTGAAAGGCCACCTGCCACATCCCCACCCCATGGAAGGCTTCTCTAAAGGCACAGCATGCCCTACATGACTGGCTCGCTAATTTGACACACTTACTAAATTGTTATTATGCCTGTTGGCTAATTACCTCCTGTGGAAACCAGAGAGGACAGAAATTTGACATTGAGCTATGAAAATCTGCATCCCTATGGATGCTGGCTGGATCTGGGATGCCCAGCAGGGTTGGAGGGTGAGTGGGGGACTGGAAACACAGCGGCTGCCGAAGCATCCATCCCTGCCCCACCAGCCGTGGCCCCATGGCCCGACTGCTGCTGCTGCCCCATGCTCCGATGGGATGGGGAGCGGGGATCCCAGGAGCCCTGGTGAACCCCCTGCACCACATCCCCAGGGTGTCAGAGCTGCCCTTCCCGCACCCCATGCCTTCCAGAGCACAGATTAATCTGGGCACGCTTTAATCCGCTAAAGCCCTTTCGTAACAGCGCTCAAAAATAAGCCTGGAGAGTTCCTAATACTTCTTGAAAATTTGGAGTTGGGATATTTATAGGCTCTGCCCTTGCGTGCAATGAAGTGCACCCGATGATGGGCGGGAAGGCTCTGCTGCTGGGGGGGACCCCAGGGTCTTGCCCCCCAATCCTGCCAAAAGCCAGCTCTGTGCTGCTCCCCCGGCTCCTGCCGGCTCGGTAACAAGCTTCCCTTGTTTGGGATTTTTTTTTATTTTTTTTTTCCTAAAAACATTTCAGGGCTCCTCAGAAGAAACTCCAGCCCCCAGCGCACAGACAGGCTCTGTGCTGAGATGTCTTCAGCACTTCAAACGAATGCAAAGCATCGGCGCTCCTGACCAAGATAAACAGCGGCGGTGCCGGCGTCCCCAGCACCGCGTGTTCCTGGGAGGACGAGGGCAGGCTGAGGGGAGCAGATGACAAACAGTAACTGGAAAAGTGACACTTTAAAAAAAAAACAAAAAAAAAATAATCAAACCACAAAAAAACAGCCTGGAGGAGCCCAGCTGAGGTTATTTCTCTTCCCAATAAACAACCCACCCCCCTGAAGGCCGGGGAGTGCAGGGCAGGAGCACAGTGACACGCGTGAGGCTCCTGGCTGCCCCGCTTTGCTCCCCAGGAATGTGACACAAGGTCCCCCCCCAGGGTCCATCCCGGCCCCCATCAGCATCTCCTCCGCCAGGCTCAGCATGAGGATGAAGAGCCAAAAGAGAAGCGATTCCCTCTGAGAGGTGGGTCAGATCCTACTGGGGGTCGAGGTCTGTCGATGAGCTCTGCTCCGGCGATGGGCAGCGCTGGGGCCGTGCCAGCCCTGGGAGCTCCGCTTTGGGCAGGGGCTCCCGGTGCTGCCGTTGCCCCCAGATCAAACAGGACATCACATCCTCCTGGCCAGCCCTGGCACCTCAAGTCTGTCCCAGAGCAGTGTTATTGGTTTTAAAAATATTCATTCTAGCTGCCATTCTTCTTTTTTGTATCTTTGCAACTTGCAGATTACAAGAGGAGAGCGCAGCGGATGGTGTTGGTGCTGGATGAGGGAGCGGCACAAAGCCTTCAATTATTTCTCCACTAAGATAGTGGGATTCTTGCTGGAGATCCGTACCCACGAATTACTGCCTGGGCTCGCTGAGAATTACTGAAGCGAAGTCGTGCGAGGAACCAAATGCCAAAGCTCTGCGCAACACCGGGTGCCAGAAATTACCCACATCCACAAAAACCCGCAGGGAGCTGCTTGGTCAGGGCCACCGAGCCTGCGGAGCTCCGACCACTTCTCCAGGCGCTGGAGCAGCCCCTGCCAATGTCACTGTGCCTTGAGGGTGCGCCGCGCAGGGCAGAGCCAGGTCACTCATGCTCTTCATCATGCCGTTGCCGTCCTCCCTTGGGAAGCAGAGCCCACGCAGCGCCGGCCGGCGGGTGGTGATGGGGAAGAGCAGCGGGCAAGGGGCTCCCCAGCTGCTGGCAGGGAAGAGGGATCAGGTCCCCCATGCGCATCCCTCCTTCACAGGGATGGACCTGGCTGCTGACAGCTTCTGCTCCGCTCGCCAGCAGGAGCGTTCCCTCCACACTGCTCGCAGCGAGCCGTGACAGCCCGCAGGCTGCTGGCCAGGCACACAGAAATCCTGGGAAACCAGCCCCACCGAAGACGGCGGCACTGGGGCAGGATCCTGCCACTGGCACCACCCCAGGAACTGCTGCTGCCCGGAGAAGAGAGCTTGAAGTGTTTCAGACAGAAACCCCTCTGGGTGCTGTACCTTGCTCGCCTGCAGCCAGCATGAGCCCCCTGGCAGGATGAAGCCAGGACCTGTTCAGCTCCATCCCTCTTCTGAAAGTGGCTGGGGTCTCGCTTTGGAGGTCTGGTTTCCAGTAACCACTACTGGTGGCCACTGGCATCTCTGCCACACTGGTCCTGGGCTTGGTGGGGTCTGGGTAGCAGCCAGACGGCCAGGGCAACAACCTCGGGGCACCTGCAAGGACCAGGTCACCGGTCCCATGTCTCTCCTGCTCCAACAGATAAAGGAAAAAAATAACCCCAAAAAGCTCTTGGCCCTTTGCCACTCAGTTTTACAAAGACGTGACCTGCTGCTCCCCGCTGCAGTGGGCTGCGGTACTTTCCCCAGTTCAAAGGCAGCAGAGGTCTCAAAGAGCTGGGAGGTGAAAGGAAGGTGAAAAGCAGCCTCTGATCTTGCACTGGAGAAACCCACCCCACATTCAACAGCTCCTTTGTCCCCCGCCCATGCGGAGCAAGAGCCAGCAACCAGACGTCAGAGCCAGAAATACCCAAACTGGAAGAAAAATGCTGGGCACAGCCGGTGGCATCTGCCCCGCAGCGCTGCATCAGCCCAGACCCCCCCAGAGATGCCCCAGCTCATCCCCTGCCCATGGGTCCTGCCCCAAGTGTGCCAGCCCAGAGCTGTGCCAAAGCGATAAACCTCCCAGTTACTGCCTTTCATCCTCCCCAGCTCTCCAGGGCTCCTCGACCTGCTGATACTGGGTGACTCCCACAGCCTCGGAGATGCGACGCGTTGGGCTGGGAGCAGGAGGAGCAGGCAGCGCGGAGTGGGTCTGGGGGGCCGGCAGGGCGTGCGTGCCGCGCTGACACCCCCGCCCCCCCAAACCCTGCACCACGTGGGCTCCCAGTGGACCACCAGACCCAGAAAAACCAGCCCAGTGTGTGGGATCCATTCACATGGAGCAGAGGAGCCTGGAGCAAAAGGGGCAGGAGCCGGCAGTGGGAATCACACAGGACGTTGGCGAAAGACCCTCCACTCCCCACGGCCACGCCGAGCCGAGCTCAGCAGCCCCGTCCTGCAGGTACCTCCCCTCCACAGGCAAAAAGCATCTCTGCAGCCCAGAGCCCATGGAGTACGAAATGACAGCCTGGTGCTCAGAGCCAAGCCCAGCTAAACCGAGATGGCTTTAATTCCTCCCGGATCAAACCTGTTGGCCGAAGGAGCCCCGCGCCTTGCCGTCGGAAGCGGCAGGGATGCCCAGTCTCCTCGGCACCCCGGCTGCTGCAGCCTTTACAGAGGTTTGCAGCTCTCATCTTCAGGCAGATATGGGCACCGATTAGGATTTAACCTCAAAATGTTTCCCCTTGCAATTTCCAAGTCATCTTTCTTATCAACTAATTAAAAAATTTCCATAATTAGGCCAGGGAAAATCATGACTCGGGAACGTTCCCATTTCAAAGCAGCACAGATCTGTTCTGCGTTGAGGGCTTGGAGCCCCCGCCGGAGCCAGGCAGCCCCCCCACCCCACCAGCACTGGGGCTTAGCCCAGACTCACCCCATTTGGGCCCTGCAGCCCCAAGAGCTTCAAATCCCACAGGGAAGAGCCTGGCGATTTCCCTGGCCCCACGGGTGCCCACGCTGCTCCACCACCCTGGTGGCACGGCAGCACCGGAGCCCACGTACGGGCAGCACCTCCGGGGGGTCCTGCGAGAGCCCCTCTCCCCAGCACCTGGCTGGGTATATATTCTGGGGAAAAGGCTGTTTACATTGCAGGGGGAAAAAAGTGATGTTTTTTTTCTTAAAAAACCCAAACCCAACCACAAATGGCCCTCTGACAGCAGGGGGACCCTTCCCTGCCTTCAGACCCTGCAAAGCCAGGGATGCTCACGGGAGCATCCCCTCCGCCCCTCAGCTGTGCAGAGCAAAGCGCCGGGGTGCTCAGCTCCCATCCCCTGCCTGCGCCGTGGGGCAAGAGCCCAGCCAGCCCCCCCGCCGTGGCCCTGGGGAGCAAAAGCACCTGCCCAGCCCCACAGCCACGGCCAGGCTGGGCACGCCGGTGGTTTGGCCACGGAAGAATGTTGTAATGCCTCCGAAAGAGGAAAAACCCACATCCATGGCATCCCAGGGGAGCACCGGGTGAGATTCCCACTGGAAACCGGGACCCTCCGTGGGTACTTCCCATGCCTACAGCTTGCCTGCTGAGCGGCTCAAGGCTCCTTAAATACGCAGGTAGTCTTTTACGACTTGCAAATAAATTGTTGTGGTTCTAATAAAAAGTGAGCACTTGTTACCATGCAGCCGCAGACTGGATTTCCTGGAGAGCATAGATATAATTCTTGACAGGGGCTTCCTGACACATAAATTATGACACTATTTTGGAGGCAATCTCAGAACATCAGGCTAAGAAACAGCCTTTGTACATCACAATATTGTTTCTAAATTGACAAATAGACCCTCATGGGCTTCATTACCCTGCTCCGGGTGCACATTTTTGCATTTTTATTTTCCCTAGGAATGATTAAAGGGCTGCAGAACCGTGGGCTCTGGGTTCAGAAAATTCAAACACCAGCCCCAACTGAGCTGAGAAACAAGAAAAGTAGCTGGATGGGATGCGGAGCACAGAGAGGAATCTCTGTTCCGATGATGTTGAAGTCTAGCACACTTTGCAGATTGTCCCGAGCTTCCAGGACAAGTGTGCTTCCAGTGCTGGAAATTCAACAGTGTAAAGCAACTTGATTAACATGTTCAGTACTGGACTGATAGCATCTGTGCAAAGGTCCTTATTTATTCAATAGTAGACTTATACTGTGCACTTGTAGAAATACGTAATCTCCCCAGAAATGCCAGATAAAAGCCAAAGCAAGGGTAAAGATCTCCAGAAATACAGCAAATAACAGTCCCAAGACCAGGATTCCTTTAGTGGTCACCAGCTGATGTTCAAGGATGCTGGGGCAATGCCTGAGGAGTATTTTTGGGTTGGAGTGGCCATGGACAGCCGCAGCCAGGCGAGCTCCTGGTCCTGCTCTGCTAGGGCCACAGCATCGCTCCAGGCTCCGCTTGGGAACGCCGGCCCCAGAGCCGACCCACAGGGATAAACAGCAGGAGGGTGCAGCCGGGGTGGGCTGGGGCAGCTCTGCCCCGTCTCTGTCCCCATCCCTATCAGCACATTGACGGGACCCTTGTCCTGTGTCGCAACAGCCAGGTAGACCAGGCAGCCAACCCCAACGCCAAATAAACGGCCCAGGGAGCGAACCAGCCTCGAAACACAACCTGGAGGGGAGCACTGCAAGTGGGAGGGGAAACCCCACAGTTTTGGGTGCAGTGTTGCTGTGCAGCCCGTTCAGTTTTGCACCTCAGGTTCTGCAGTATTTATACTCTTCCTTGCCAGCAAAAATAGACTCAGCACGTCTGAGTTGGGTGTCTCGCTTCTTTGTGCTGAAAAAGACAGGAGAAGACAGGCAGGAGGGGAGGGATGGAAAGGCAGCCCCGATCCAGCCGGCAGCACATGCTCCAGTGGGACAGCATCTCACACGGTTCACCGTCGGGCTTTGCCGAGCAGTCGGGTCCCCAACCCTCACCCACCGCAGCCAAGACACGGTTGAGCGATGGGGACGCAGTCCTGAGACCAGTAAGCCACCAGCCCCAACCAATATTTCTTATTTTTGGGACCATTAAGCCCACCAACCTGACTTATCCATACCAGAGACTGGCTGTTTTGTCAAAGCTGAACATCACTCCAGCAGCCAGCAGCAGCCAGAGCAGCCCGCTTCAGAGACCCAGCCGAGCACGATGCAAGAGCTCAGGGATGCTCGTGCACAAGATGCACAGCGGGAAGTCACAGCTCGGTGTGACGTCACCCCCCTGATAACGCATAGCAAAGCTCTGTGCATTTACATACAGAGAGCCACATCCAGGCTTACGCCAGTCTTTTTTTAATGCACGTGGCAGATGACAAAACGAGCAAGAAACCCCACGGCACACGCTATCACCAGACTGACTCTGAACTCTACATCTGGCAGGAGAGTTTCTCGTCAGCAGAGTCACACCGGCAGCTACCGAGGGACCAGCGCGGTTGCTACCATCCCCACGGAGCCGTTTCAGCCAAGTGACAAACATCACTCAGAAAAGCCAGCGCTGGGCTTGGAAAACACCTGCAGCCACTTAAAAAAAAAAAAAAAAAAAAGTCAATGATGGTGGATTTGACTTGCGTTGGCTGCAGGAACTCCTGGCCAGGCTGCCAGCCGGGGACAGAGCCTCATTTATTCACAGACCGTCACATACAGCGGCACTGCCCATTGATGCTATTTTCAGGCACCATGCCCCACATGCAGACACAGCAGCTTACACAAAACGTCTCAGCTCCCCGTTCAGGCACCCTGGATAATCACGGAGATGAAGACAATTTTTGCGCAGCGCTGAGCGGCTCAAGGCCAGCTCCTGCCTTGCGTTTTCACTGAAAACTGCTGCCGTGCTCCACTCGGGGCAGGGGGTGCTGCCAGCTTGCACAGGACCCACAGACACATCCAGCCCTCCAGCAAGGTGGCAACAGAGCGGGTGCTGATGCCCTTCACACCGGTGAATTAACCCAGAAGCCCCTTAAAGCCTCCAGGAGTGCAAAGCTGGGCCCTAAACCCCTTACCTTCATGCAGAATCATCTGCTGTATTTCAGATGCACTTTCAAGCTTCGCTCTGAAAATAAAAAGCAGCCACACGTGCCAAGGAGAGCCAGGAGTTCAGCTTCTGTGCAAGAAGTTGTTTTCCCACATGAACATCCAGCACGATCAGCACTCGCAGCCCTGCCGCCGCGCTGTCAAGGGCAGGCACGGGCATGCTCCTGCTCTCCGGGATCCGTGGGGTTTGCTCTCAGGCAGAGGCAAGCGCCAGCCCTACCCCACCCCGATGCACAACTCATCAAAAGCTTCAGCAATAACTGCTTCAAGTTAATAGCAAAGTATATGGACGATAAAAGCTGAGGGGAGAGCAGGCGATGTTCCGGGTGAGGATGCTGCTTCTGTATCCACGGTGGCTGCTGCTCGGCGCGTTACGCTGCAGGCGTGTGCCCGGTCAGCGGGACCGTGCTCTGCCCCAGGCTGCGGCCACCCGAGACACACGCTGACTGCCCACATCGCCAACAGAAAGCGCTTTTGTAAGGCTTCACTGAAAGTCCTTTTCTTTAAAAGCCGAGTACCCCTTGTGGAGACAGCCAGCAAGCCTCGGCTCCATTTCCAACGCAAACCTCTCCGTGCCTCAATCAAAGCAGGGACCAGGGATGTGAGCAGCCCTGTGGCTGAGCCGTGGGACGCGCAGGGTGCGCTGAGCACCCCGACACCCTGACTGGCGCAGCGGGGCCCAGGCGGTGCCCACGGACACAGCCCCACCACCCACCCACCCAGGTCATGCCACACAACCCGGCTGCGTGCCGGCACCTTGGCAAATGCCACCCGGGCCCAGGCGCTACCGGCAGACCCAAGCACACCCGTGGGGATCGCTCGCCCCGCACCCCGATGGTGCGGGCACCTTGGCAGAGGGGGATGGGGGGACACCACCACCCACCGCACCCCCACGCAGGTCCCACTCCCCGTGGGGAAGGCAGCCCCACGCCGGGAGAAGGGGCTGCAGCCGGGGCCGCGGCAAAGTTCCTCTGCAGAAGTTTCCCTCCTGACCTGACACCTCCCGAGGGGGGGGTCAGCGGGACCGGGGGGCTCCGCGCCCCCCCGCCACCCTCGCCCCGGTACCCGGCGCTGCGCAGCCAGGCTTCCCCTTTCCCAGAGCCGGGATGGAGAGCGGGGATCAGAGCATCCCCCCGGGCGCACATCCAACCTTTCGCCCGGCTCCGCGGTGTCTCCCCAGCGCATCACCCCCCCACCCCCCCCTACACACACACACACACCGACAACTTTGCTACGGCCGCAACTCTCGGGGGCCCGCAGCCCGGGCCGCCCCTGCCCCCCGCCCGCCCTACC
>JAVJGI010000045.1:3178256-3196119 GCA_035590275.1 Ibycter americanus | reverse complement strand
CCCCGGCTGCCGGGGCAGGGACCCCCGAGTGGCCGGGGCAGGGACCCCCCAGCAGACGGGGCAGGGACCCCCGAGTGGCCGGGGCAGGGACCCCCCAGCTGCCGGGGCAGGGACCCCCGGGCATTTCTGCCAAGGTCAAACCCACCCGCAGCTCCATCCGCATCCTGCAGGACTGAGCTGCCCCAGAGGGACTGAGGCTCGTTCTGCACCATGGGGAGGTTTGGTCTCGGGTGGGTGGGTGAGGTGGGTCCACTGTCTGCAGAGACTGGGGCACCCACAGATGCCCCCCCCGGGGACCCCTGCGCTGCCAGCGCGGTGGGCGGTGGGGTCTGGCTCTCCCGCAGGGAATGGGGTGGTCCGGCTGCGGTGCAAGGGCTGTCCCAGACGGAGCCCACCCGCTCTCACAAGGAGTGAAGCTGCCAACGCTTCCCCTGTCCCCAGCTCACACACGTTTTTAATAAAGGGCCATCGGAAGCACAAAGCAGACCAGATGCTGCCAGAGAAACGCTGGGCCATGTCCTGGACCCCTGTGAAATGGCTGGTTCTCCTGGCAGGGTTGTGGAGATGCTCCCCCCCCGAGCCCTGCAGTGCTGGAGGGCAGGAGGGGAACGCAGCGGCCTGGGGAGCAGCTGCCAGCAGGGAAGGATTCGGGTGCTTTCCCAGCCCAGTGTCTCATCCTTTGTGCACGGGTGCAGCAAAGCCTCCTCCTGCGGTTGCGGGCTGTAGCAAGGCATGTGCTGTAGCAAGGGATGTGCTGCAGGTTGGTCCAGCGAGGAACAAGGGAGCACTGACTGCACGAGCCTGGAGGGAAGGTCCCATGCCAAGGGTGATGGGAAGGGTCCTGCTGTCCCAGGAAGTGGCCTGGGAATAGTCGTCTTCTGAGCAGAGTCTGTGCTACAAGAACTAGCCGTGGATGCTAGAGCAGTACTCCACATAGTCAAACTCCTTGATGGGGAATGTCACTGTGCTCCACTTCTTGTACTTCTTCTTCTCAGCCGGCGTCTCCACCACGAAGTTTTTGATGGAGAGGATGGGCAGCTTCACCTGCCGGTAGATCATCTCCATTCCCCACTCCTGTGTGGGCAGGGAGGGGATAGTCACGCAGCCTGCAGCGCAGCATCCCCAGGCTGCAGGGCCACGCACCCCTGGGATGGAGGCAGCTCCTTGCCATCAGGGCACATCCCCTTCGGAGACAGCTGCCCGTGTCCGTGTCCTGCATGTGCAGCAGGCACAGGACACCGGCATGTGCTGAAGGGACATACAGCTCCATTCCTCAGCCAGGAGCTGGGGAACGAGGCACGGCCCCTCCTGTCCCTCCAACTCCGACCGGGCTGCGGCCACGGGGGGATTGCCACACTCACCTGCCTGCACTCACTGCACATGATGCGACAGCCGGGCTCCCAGTCCTTGAAAGCCCGCTGGAACTGTATTTTCCCAGAGGAAACTCTGTAATACAACCTGCAAGGGGCCGATAGACACTCTAAGGATGATGGTCCAGGGGACAGCACGTGTGCTCCCATAGTCACAAAGTCCACAAAGCCCTTGCAACCTCCCTGGACCACTGTCCCCAGGAAAGAGCTGGCAGCAAGCTGCTGCCACCCCCTGCTCTCCTGGGTGGACAGTGTGGCAGCTCGTGCAAGCGATGCCTGCCAGCTGGTCTGCACCCGCTCGCCCCTGCCAGCACCCAGCTCCTACCCGAAGTTGGGGTTGATGTTAACGTGGTGCATGCCCTCCACGGTGCGGATGTCGCTGCCGCGGCACACTACCGTGTTGCAGTTGACGCAGTAGAGATAAACAGTGGCCGGGTCATGCAGCTGCCGCCTCTCACTGATCCTGGCTTCCTTCATTAGCCAGCTGGCAACGGCAACTCGCTGCAGCTCGCTGATCTGCAGAGGGCCCGGAGGGGTAGGACAGCGGGGAGGACAGAGGTCAGTGCAGGGCTACGGGCACAGACAGATGGCAGGCATGGCAAGGCACGCAGCTGCACAGAGAGGCACCGTCCCAGAGAGTGCGAGCCGCATGGCAGGACAGACAGGGCAGGACAGGGTGGGCACACGCTGCCCCGTGCACCTGATGCTACCCCCTCCCAGGAGCCGGTGCTGTTCCAAGGGGAGAGCAGGCAGCCAAAACCGGGGTGCGGAAGGTAGTGGCCAAGCAGCAGACGTGGGCAGGAGCTGCCTGGCCCTCCTGGTGCCCAGGGCAGCACCCAGCACTCACCTTGAGGCGGTACTCCTGCTCAGGCATGGCTTGCACCGCTCTGATCGCCCTCTCCATGAGCTCCACGAGGTCCTCGTTGAGCAGCTCACGGGAGACCTCTCTGCTGTTGGCTTTGGCGAGGATGGAGTAGACGCTGTTCTTGGCACGGGCACGGCCCCGGGCCTGCAGCAGAAGTGCCAAATGCTGCGGTCAGCACAGGAGGGACATGGCTGGCCCGCCCCTGCCTCCCCGCACCACCCCATGAGGATGGATCCACCCTGTGCACTCCTCTGTGCCTTGCCAAGGAGATGCTCTGCCAGGGGCCGGGTTCATCCCCAGGGAGCTGCCAGCAGGCGTGGGATGCGAGAGTCCCCGTGTCCCACCCCCGTGGCTTTGGGGCATCCAGGCAGGGCGGCTGGAGGGAGCCCAGGCAGCTACCTGCATCATGGCAATCTCGTTGGTCATCAGCCCATAGCGAACCACGATGTTGCACTCGGGGATATCCAGGCCCTCCTCGGCCACGCTGGTGGAGAAGAGCAGGTTGAGGGCTCCCTTGCGGAACAGCTTGATCACATCCTGCTGCTCGTTCTGCGGGGAGAGGAGGGAGATGCTTCAGCAGCTGCGCAGGGCTCCGAGCCCCGGGGCAGCACCCACAAAGTGTGCGGAGAAGGGTCGGTCCAGCTCCATCCCACCCTTCGCTCACCTGCGTCATGTGCCTGGTCTGGTTGCTGTAGCCGGCGCCGGTGAGGACGGCGGCCCTGATGTGCTGCCCACGGAGCGCGGCCGTGTCCTGCAGCCAGCTGAGCAGGCTGTGCGCGCTCTGCCGGGTCTTGGTGAAGACGATGCCACGAGAAGCACCCAGGGGCTGGAAGTGTTCCTGCAGGATCTCCTCCAGCTTGCTCAGCCTGGGGTTCTCATAGTGTTGGTCCCCAGCCAGCGCCTGCAGGTTGGCCCTGTTCTCTGCGCAGGCAAGCGGGGTGTCAAGGGGGCTCCCCCCCACCTGAACACAGCCAGCACCAACCCCCCCAGGCCCCTCCGTTACCCTCAAACAGCGCAGTGAGGAACTGTTCAGTGGGGTCCTTCATGTCCCTCTCGGTGCTGTAGAACTGCTGGAGGCACTGGAAGGCGTCGATCATCCGCACCGTGTCGTTGATCAGCAAAGCATCGTTGTACTTGCGCAGGTGCAGCGCGCACACCCGCATCTTGCGACAAAACGTCTCGGCGCCTGGCGAGGGCCGGGAGTGCCGTGGTCATGGCGTGGCACCGTGGCTGCCAGCTCTGCCCTGCCGCACCCGCCCTGCCGCCTCCTCACCTCTCTTCTCCAACTCTACGATGCGCTGTTCGTAAATCTGCGTCCCGAAGTCCTGCGGCAGGCCGGGCATCTCCATGTACTGCTGGATCTGCTCCATCATCTCCTTCAGCTGCTCACCAAAGGGGTCCTGGGAGCAGAGAGGGGCTCAGGACCCGAGGAACTGGAAACACTGCTCCGGATGGCCTCGGAGGCACAGCCCAGAGCGCCTGGGCTGGGGTTAGGGGCTGCTGGCATAGCAGGACCCAGATGGTTGCAGGATCCCCCTGCACCAAAGCTCTGGATCAACCAGTTCCTCGCACTGGCCTGAGCTAAGCGGACGGAGGGACGCAGCCCCCCAGCTCAGCAGGGCTTGGGGGGTCTCGTCTTCCAGCCCTGCAGCTGCCCCTCACCTGCGCTCTCTCTTGGCACAGGTCGTACTGCTTCGTGGGCTGGGGGACGTGGCTCTGCAGGTGCTGCGCCTCCTCCTGCGCCGACGCGATTTTCTCGATGTCCAGGTTAGCGCAGATCTGAGGGCGAGACCCCCGCTTCCAGCCCTGAGCCCGGCAGCCCAGGGCGACACGGTGCTGGCTGGCACCCCAGTGAATTTGGGGACATCTCCCCTGGGCCACCCAGCTTATCAACACCCACCCCGAGGGACACCCTGCTACACCCAGGGGAAGCTGCGCCAGGGTCGCTGCGCTCTGTCTCGGCACAGGACGGGGGGCACAGGACCCACCTGCAGGATGTGCTCTACGGCCCCCTCGAAGGAGGTTGCCCCCCCGGTGCCAGGGGATGCCGTCAGGCCCAGGATCTGCGGCAGACCCTGCTGCCCACTGAGCTTGCGCTGGAGATAATTCAGCATGATTTTGTTGTAGATGGCTTCCTTCTGCGTGTGGTGGCACTCGTCTATCACCAGCAGCGAGAAATCTACACCGGGTGAGGGAGGGGAGCGAAGTGAACCACACGGGAGCTGCCGGGCAGCGGCGGAGGGTCAGCCGGGGCAGTCCCACCCCAGCCCAGCCGTGGGGAGAGCATCGCCCTGGGGTCCCGCGCCCACCTGTCAGCTCCACATGCATGTCCTCCTCCTCGCTGACCAGCGCGTTCTGCAGGATCTGGGCCGTGCAGATGACAACGTCGCTCTGCTTCACCATGCAGGCGAAGAAGGACTTTTCGCTGCTGTCCCCGCTGATGGCCGTCACCCTGAAAGTCTCCTGCAGCACAGGGAACTCCTTCTTGGCGTGCTGGTCCACCAGGTGCACCTGCGCCCATGAGACCCCCTGCTCAGCACCAGCCCAGCACCACAACCCAGTGATCCCCAAGGCAGGGCTGGGGGGGCACCTTGTTGACCAGCACGGCCACCCTGCCACCCGGCCGGCTCTCCAGGTGCTGTTGGCAGACGTAGACGGCGGCGCGGGTCTTGCCGGCACCCGTGGGCAGCCAGATGATGGTGTTACAGCCACGAAGGGCCGGGGCCACGGCCTCCCGCTGGTACCCCCACAGCTCCATCCCTGCCTGCCCCAGCTGGGAAACGAAACTGGGGGCGGTGCATCCTGCTGGAGCCCCAGCCAGGGGGGACCCCACCGGCCGCGCTGCCAGCCCAAACCCTGCCGCCCGTGATCCCCCCTCTGGGAGCCCCAGCCAGAAACCGAAACAGAAACGGTGGAGCTCCCACAGACGCCCTACTGCAGCACCCCACAATCCCGCTCCCCAGCCCCCCCAGTTCAGCCCAGTACACCCAGCCCAGGGGCTCTCCGCATGCTCCCCACTCCAAACTGCTCCTGTCCCTCTCCCCAACTCAAACACCCCCCACAAGCAGCCCAGGCTGGTTGTGCTGCAGGGCCAGACTCAAGGATGCAGCTAGGTCTGCACAAGGACATTTATTTAAAAAAAAAAAAAAAAAAAAAAAGAAAAAAGAAAAAAAAGACAACAAACAAACAAAAAACCCCAGAAAACAAATAAAACCAACAGTCAAGTGGACTGGGTGGCAGGGATGTGTGGAGGGGGCTGGTCCCACCCCAGTGAGGCCAGCGAGCTGCAGAGCATCACCAGTGCCCACCCAGCGATGAGAGCACGAGGGGCAAGGCAGCAGGGGACCAAGCGAGGGTGGGGGACAAGCCAACGCTGGGGTCGGGTACTCCCCAGCCCAGCACCCAAGGGGCACGGAGACACAGCCCGCAAGGTGCAAGGAGAGGGCAGGGAGGGGGGAGGCAGGCAGGAGCCATCCCTGCACCCAAGGGGCAGAGGCTGGCTGCTGGCTGGGCCAGAGCAGCACCAGGCACCCCCCAGCCCCGGCAGCCAGGGCTGCCAGCACCCCCCAACTCCCAGCCAGGCAAGGGGCAGCGCTGGCAGCAGGAGCAGGCAGGGAGGGCTGTACACACTGCTGCTGGGCCCCTGCACCCAGGGAGAGGGAAGAGCTGATAGAGGCAGCAGGAGCTGGGGGGTGCAAGGGCAGTGCACCCCCTGCCAGCAGGACCCTGGACCACAAGCACCATCGCTGCCCGCAGCCCGGGGCGGGCAGGGCTGAGCCCCACCGTACATTCAATAAGAGGGGCAGAAGCTGCCTGTGCGTGGACGGGAGAAGAAAACCAAAGCACTTGTGTGCCCCTGCCCCATCACAGAGAGCCAGGGCAGAAGGCACGACCCTGGGGAGGAGAGAAGCGCCAGTGCCAGGCAGGGTGGGGGGTCCCAGCCCCCAGGGAGAGGCAGGAACTGAGTGCTGCCCCTGCCCCGGGCAGATCCTGATGAGGTGGCTCCAGCCCTGCTGCTTACACCCCCCAGGACAGGCAGCCAAGAGCTCGGGGATAAGAGCACCAGGCACCCCACAGCCCCCTCGCCCCCCCAGAGGGAAGGCCCAGCTCCCCCACGCTGCTCAGCAGCAATAACCCCTCCAGCAGCCCCTGCCCACGGAGCAGGGCTGGGTCCCACAGGCAGTCCCGTCCCTCCCATGGGGGGGCTGGTGGCCAAGGCGGGTCCAGGCCAGCTCCCCTACTTGTCGATGAGCCCCCCCTCCTTGAGCTTGAAGTAGAAGAACTTCTCCAGAGTGTTGGCACACTTGCAGTAGTCGCTGTCAGGCGGGTTGTACTCGCGGCAGTTGGTGATGATGCGCTGCAGGTCGGCGATGAACAGCTTCTTGGTGACGTAGTAGCGGTTCTTCAGGCGCTCGGTCATGGTCTTCAGGTCTGGGGGTGGGGAAGGGTCAGGTTCCCCAAGCCTCTGCACCCCCCAGCCGTGGAACTGGACACCAAGGGTCCTGGCTCATCCCTCTCTCTTCTAGACTGTCCCAGGGCTCCCAGCACCCCATCATCCCAACCATGACTCTCCAGCAGACCCCATGATGGGGGGGCACGGGGGTGGGGGTCTTCTGCAGCCCTCTCTCCACCATCCCTGCGCTGCAGGCCTGGGCACAACCACCTACCGATGGGGAAGCGGATGATTTCGTAGTAGTCCGGCGCCTCCGACTTTTTCACCGGCTCCATGAAGGGCCACGCGCTGGGGTGGGTCTGGGGAGAGGACGGGGGGGCAGGTTACAGCAGCAAGCGCCCACCACCCCTGCCTGCACCAGCACAGAGGAATCCTGCTCCCCCTGCGCCTGGGTCACCCCCCCTGAGGACACAGCCCAGGACAGCCTGGCCCAGGGGAGGCAGCTCCGAGAGCTGTTGGGGGGACGGGCACCCCAGAGCGGAGGGTCCCCTCCTGCCCGCACCTTGATCTGGGCCAGGAGGTTCTTCAGGGTGTTGTAGAGCTGGTCCGGGTCCTTCAGCTCTTTTCTGCAGGACAAAACCGTCAGCCCAAGGGTGGGCAACCTCTCCCCATCCCAGCACCCCACCTCGACATCTCAGCGCTGGGAGCGAGGAGCAGCCTGAGCCGAGCCCCGGCAGGACACCCATCCCACCATGCAGCACTCACCCCTTCTCCTTCCCCAGTGGTTTCCATCCCGTTTCTCCTAGAAGACAAGACTCAACATCATCATGTCTGCCACAGGCCCGCAGGCAAGGGAGGACGGAGCCCTCCTGCCCGCCAGCCCCTCCCCGCAGGAGCCGGGGGGACTCACGGATGCCAGGGACACTCTCGATGGGGATCTGCCGCACGCCCTCCTTGAAGCAGGTCAGGCCGGGATAGACCTTGCGGATCTGCGCTTGCTTCCTCTCTATCAGCTTCTTGATGATCTGTGGTGGGAGGCAGGGAGGGGGGTTGGAAGCAGGGAGGTGAGCAGGGACCACAGGATGCTCCGGACCCCTCCCCTGCCTTCAGGAGGCAGCTGGAAGGGCCGGAGCAGGCAGAGCACCCACCCGCCCGCGGGACGTACCTCCTTCTGCTTCTTGATGATGTGGGAGAGCTCAGTGTAGGGGATGCGGGGGTTCAGCTCACACTCCATCAGGGTTGCCCCCTCGTAGTCCTTGATGTAGCCCAGGTAGCGGCTCTTGGGGACCTTGATGTCCTTGGAAAAGCCCTAGGAGGGAGGGGGCAGGTGGGAGGGGGCTGGCAGGCAGGGGGGCCGAGAGGAGCCGCCCCGGAGGAAGGAGCCCACCTGCTTCTTGAAGTAGCCGATGGCGTACTCATCCGCATAGGTGAGGAAGTAGAGGATGTTGTGCTTGATGTGGTACTCCTTCAGGTGGTTCATCAGGTGCGTCCCATAGCCCTGGGGGAGCCACCGTGAGACAGGGACCCCCCCACACACACCCCCCAGGCAGCCCAGTCAGGGACACGCAGCCCCCTCCCACCCACTGACACAGGCAGCTGGAACATGTCCCAGAGCAACTGCTGCTGCTCGGGGCCGGCCAGCACTGAGCAGGTCTGGCTACCCAAGGGGCTGGGACACCCCCAGGTCCTCCCAGCTACAGTGAGACCACCCTGCCCCCAACAGCCCCCACCCACCACCCCGCAGCCACCGTGCTGGGCTGCCAGGGACCCCCATGCTGTGCCCACCACCCGCCTTCCTGCTCTCACCCACCTTCACTTGCTCGTTGGACGTGACGGCGCAGAAGACTATCTCCGTGAAGCCCTGGGTGGGGAACATGCGGAAGCAGATCCCCCCGATCACTCGGCCGTCCTTGATCAGTGCCAGGGTCTTGTGCTTCCTGCCAGCAGCACGGCCAAGGGTGAGAGGGAAGCCCCCCACACCGGCTCCCCCCGCACCCCCCAGCCACGCACGGGTCAAAGACGAGGCGAGTGATGTACTCCTTGGGCATGCGGGGCAGCTGGTGCGAGAAGACGTTCTGCAAGCCCACCAGCCACATCAGGATCTTCTTGTTGGACTTCTGCGAGAGCGAGTTGCCGATGACGTGGAACTCGATGATGCCGCGGCGCTCCTCCAGCCGAGCCGTCTCATCCCGCGCCGCGTTTGCCGACAGCAGGCTGGTCTGAGGGGGGGAGTGCAGGGGGTTTCGCTGGCCCCATGCGTACCCTTTTTGGGGGGTGCCCTACCAGGGGCACATGAGGAAAGCAGCTCTGCGGGCCCTGGAGAGCACCGGTGCCACCTCAGCATCCCCCATCCTGTACCTCGGGGCCCAGCATGGCAGCAGGGTCCGTGATGGTCAGCATCACCTCGTTCACCAGCTCCATGGGGATGTCTCCCATGACACGGATCCGCTTGGCATCTTCCAGCGTCAGGCTCTCCGGCAGCTTCCGCTTCTCCCCTGGGGAGCAGAGTGGCACGTCCAGCAGTGGGAGGGACCAAGGGAGGTCCCAGTTCCCCCAGTGCCAGGCTCACACTGGCCCTACCTGGCAGGGGTTCCGGGGTGCTGGCATCCATGCTTGCAGCAGAGCTGCTGTTGCTGAGCTTCTTGCTGAAGAGTGGAGTGGTGGGCACAGTAACAGTGCTGACCGCGGCTGGAAGAGACCAGTGGTGCCCGTGACTGCCAGAAAGCAGCTCATCATGCCACAGCAGCCCAGCCACCAGGCAAGGCTCACCCACACCTCAGTCCCTCATCCTACAGCTCCCTCCAAAGCTGGGGGTGCTGCTCCCTGAGATACCTGGGCGAGACACCAGCTGGGCACCCTCCGCAGCCGGCACGGTGAAATCTGCCTCCCAGATCGGAGAGTTCTCACCATAGATCTCCTCCTCCAGCATGGACAGGAACCTGGTGGCAGCACATCGGCCAAGCTCGGTGGGTGAGTGCCCGAAGGGAGGAGAACCTCCCCAGCGGTGCAGCAGCCATCCCCGCACCGGGCACCTACTTGGGGAAGTGGGTGAGAATCAACGTCCGCTTCTCCGGCACCAGCTTGTCCTTCTCCACCCGGAACTTCTCCAGCAGCTGCCGGCGGGTGACCGTGAAGATGGACTTGAGGAGGCTGCGCCCAAAGACGTGGGTGGTCTCGTAGCGGGGAAGGCTGTCACAGCTCTGCGGAACGTGGCAGTAGCACAGCCACCTAGGAGACAAGAATGCACCCTGGCATCAGGGCTGGGACCAGCAACCCCAAAGCATCTGCATCCCTCCTGGGACAACTGCTGGAAGCGGGGAGGAGGAGGGCAGGCATGTGGGGGTCACGGCTGATGTTATTTGGAAGCAGTCTCCCCAGTGGACGCCTGCTCTCATAACAAACCAGTAACCCAGGAGAGCTGGGGAGAGGGGAAGACCCTGGGAGTCAGGATCAGGCCGGTGCAGGGGCGGGAGAAGTGGGCAGACCCCCATGCTGGCCAGCTCAGACCCCCTCCTGCCCTCACCTTGTGTAATTGACCTTGTAGGTGGCCACATCATCGTTCTGTGAGCGCTGCCGGAACTGGGACGGCGTCTCCAGCTTCCAGTAGTTGAGGCAGAGCAGGAACATCTTGGAGAGCTCGTACATGGTTTGCCGCTCCTTGGGTGGCAAGTGGCTGAATTTGTACTGGACGAAGTTCAGGACTCCCTGGGGAGAGGAAGGGGCGGTGGAGGGGCACCTGAGCCTTCAGTGCTGCCCCCCGAAGAGGGAGGGGGCCACACAAGAGCAGCAAAACACAGGACAAGTCATCAGCGCCATGCGTGAGCCTGCCAGCAGCCTCACCTGCTCAATGTTTGGTTTCTCGAAGGGGGGGCTCCCCAGGGACCCCTCGACCACAGGCTGGCTCATTTGCAGGATGCACTTCCGCAGGAGCTGTCGGACACCGTCAGACACGGTTACTTAAGTCCCAAGGACCAGGCACACCATGAGCTGTGGGGCTGCGCAGATTTACGCAGCCAGGAAAGTGTTGGGATCCACCTCAGCCCGTTCCTTCCCTGGAAACCTCCTTCCCAGAGGAATTAGAGGCCGGGAGAGCAGTCGCTCCCAGGACAGGGTCAGTGTTCCAGCTGTCTGGCTGGGCTGGCTCCCACCCCTGACAGACCACAGCTCCCAGCGGAGCGGGCAGAGGATGAGCAGTGGGACAGCAGCCCCTGCTCTGCAGCATCATGAGGCAGAGACGTGCCCAGCCCCAGACGCACCTTGAACAGGTAGAAATACACCTGCTTGGTGTCCGTGTCCTCCTCCTTGTGCACCGACATAAAGAGGTTTTCCACATCCACCACCATGCCCAGCAGCCGGTTGATCTCTTCCTCCGAGACGTTCTCCAGGTGGGACACATGGTCCGCTGCAGCAGAGAGAAAGCCGCAGTGAGACTGGAGGGGTCAGCACCGCTCCCCCTCCCTGGGGGGGGTCCCGGGGTGGGGGTCCTGTGTGCCCCACGGCAGTGTTACCCAGCGCATGGCTGCAGCTCCGGCAGGGCTCGCTCAGGTTGGTCACCGGCTGTTGTAGATCCATGCGGGGGGCAGTGGGGGGGTTGGGGTTCTTCCAGCCATTGCACTTGCAGGCGTCATTGGCCTGGGACAAGGGACAGCAGAGGCCATCACGCAGCAGCCCACGCATTGCCTCATGCCAAGGCTGCCACCTTCTCTGGCCACACAATTCCCCCCTCGCCAAAGTCACCTCCACCTGTCCCACCCATCCGTTTACCTACCCCCGCTTTCCCCAGCACCCACCCTGCACGACCCAGCACCCTAACACTCTCACAGTTCCCCTGTGTGCAGCCCCAGGATCCTGCAGCCCAGGCCCACGAGTGTCCCTGCATCTCCCTTACACAACGCAGCGCTCTCCTCCTGCACCCCCACCCATGCACAGCCCAGCATCTCCTTCCTGTACCCCATGCACAGCTCAGCACCCCCATCCTGCATCCCCTGCTCATGCACAACCTTGCACCTCCCTCCTGCACCCCCCACCCAGGCACAGCCACGTACCCCGCTCCTGCACCCCCCACCCAGGCACCCCCATCCATGCACATCCTTGTATCACCCACCCATGCACATTCATGCACCGCCCCCCGCAGCCCACTCCTGCTACTCCTGCACCCTCACCCATGCACATGCTTGCACCCCCCGCCTGCGCCCTGCTCCTGCCCCTCCCCCCCCGCCTGGCTGACAGGGGCACGCGGGGAATGCGGGGGGGTGACGAGGGACAGCTGGGGTGGGGGCGGGGGGACCGGGGCCGCCGCCTGCTTCCCGCGGGGCCGGGCGCTGCTGGACGTGCGGGGAGCCGAGGCCGCCCTCTTCCTCCAGGGGCTGCTCACTAACGACGTGACGCGGCTGGCAGCGGGCAGCGCCCCCCCCGCCACCGCGCTCTATGCGCATGCGCTGAACGTCCAGGGCCGCTGCCTCTACGACGTCATCCTCTACAGGTGAGACCAAGCGGCGGGGCGGGGAGGGGCTGGGCGAGACCACTGCCAGGGGAGGGGGGGGGCGCGTCCTGTTGCTATGGGAACGCGAGCGCGCGGCCGTGGCGGGCTTCTCCGTGCTCGCGGGTGGTTCCTGTCAGCGGCCATGTCACGCATGCTGTACGGTATTTCTGGCACTGCTTTATAAATTAACGTGCAAAAAAGCGCTTACCCTCTCCATTTTTCATTGCTAGCTGCAGTCTCTGTGCGTTACCCCAGCAGAAAAGCATAATGATCTTAATAATTCTATGTCGGCCCTCAGGGCAGGCCCAGGCCTATGGGAACATTTGGGCCCTATCCAAAACAAGGCGTTTGCGCTATCTCACAGGTGCCCAGTCACTGACACCACCGTATGCCATGTGACATAATTACACCGTGCAGCCACCTGACATGGATGTGGTGTTAATTAATGAGAAATCAGGCTTGCACACACTGTCAGGTCAGGTTAACAGTGTAACTGATGGAAGGTATAGCTGAACGAAGGTTTTCCTTCTGCTGAAAGTCACCTTGCTTCAGATAAGTGTAGAGAAGACTGCGTGGCCAGACTGAGTTCTGTCCCCAGGAGAGGTGAGGGCAGTATTTGCTAGAAATGAGTAGAATGGATGGCTGAGAAAGTTCAGTATTTCACTATGGATTGCTGAGTGCTGCTTTTATGTGCAGCCTTTGGTGAAATTCCCCAGATCTCTGGATTTGCCCCAGGATCAAGATAAAGCATGTTGGCTTCCGATTCTGCAGGGTTTGTTTTTCTGACCTTGTAGGTGTTACTTTTTTAGGCTTCATAAGAGTCCAGAAGAAGAGCCGCACATCCTGCTGGAGTGTGACAGCGGCGTGCTGGATGCCATACAAAAACATCTGAAACTGTACAAGATCCGGAGGAAAGTAAACATTGCCCCCTGCCTTGACCTCTCTTTGTGGGCCGTCATCCCTGGGGAGCAGACTGGAGACATTGCCAGTTCCCTCGCTAAATGTGCAGACCAGGCTCTGATTTTAACTCCTGACCCCAGAACAGAAGTCATGGGCTGGAGACTGATCACAAAGAAAGGAGCAAATCTATCGGAGATTATCCCCGGGAGTCATATTGGAAACATTCAGGATTACCACAGGCACAGGTATAAACAAGGTAAAGCCAAGTCCTGTTTTGCAGTTGGTGTCACTGGATTTTGGGAAACTTACTTTTTATCACAGTTTCATGTTATTATCAGAGTCCATACACTGATAGAGGAATACATTATAAAAGCCACATTGGTATGTCTCTGTGTTTAGCTTGTTAATAATACAGGTATTATTTGCTACTTCGAGGAAAAAAGTGATCTGGTAGTTATAATTCTGTCTGGTGGCTGAATCAGTATTTGGGTACAGTTTCCTGTTACTAAGATTATGAGGCAGTGGGTCAGGAATGCTCACAGCAAAAGAAAAGCAGTATTATTCATTTTCTTACAGGGAAACTTCTGTGGTTTGAGTAATTTTGGTAATTTTGGGATTACGCACAGTCTGTGTGTTTTCCTTGTTGCTAAGGAAGGAAAATGAAACACCCTAACTTACTTTCCTAAAAATGTATGACTGGATTTGCAGAGTTAACTCAGAGGCCAAGGGGCATAGGGTTGATTTGAGAGGGATCTTGGTCCTAGGAGCCCCTGTGCCTGCACAGAGCTCCTGTTGATTTTACTGTGTCCATGCAGATAGCAGATTAAATTAATGGGCAGACTGAGATGAGAGTCTTCTGCTTAAACGTGTTCCATTTGGTTCAGAAAAATAAGCTGCTAACGGGTCAAACAGGTCTGGACTGTCGTGGTGTGCCATCTCCCTGAAACACCAGCTGCTGTGGAAGGCTGGGTCCAACACTCTGCTTCAAAAAAATATTATTTTTGTGTCATTGGTCACAAAAAGAAGGGCTCATTATACAGACATTCAGCCTTTGTGCTTTAGCAAAGACCTTTGGCCAACTCACATTCTTTAGCTCTGAAGAAAATAACTCTTATTGACTAAATTAAAGTCTGCTTGTGAGGGAGTGTGGGTGAGAAGGATTTTGTCATCGGCATTACATGTACGTTGATGCCTTTGTATGGAAGTCTGTATTGTCCAGGTGCTTGGAATTTCCACGAGTATGCTCGTGAGGTGCTGTATGCTTTGTGAAGTTAGGTTCTAGTGCAGTTCTGTTTACCCTTAGGAGTAATCTTTGCTAACCGTTGATGGCTGATGATTTCACTCAGGCCCAAACCAGAGTACTGGGAAGTTCATTATTTCACATTGCTTCTTATGGGTTCTCTTGATTTTACAACCCACAGAGGAGGCATACTCCAGAAATCTTAAATACTGAAAATTTTTCCATATTTACCTGTTGGTTTTACTCTTTTCCTAGGAATTCCTGAAGGTGTGAAAGATCTCCCTCCTGGCGTAGCCCTCCCGCTGGAATCAAACCTGGCCTACATGAATGGCATCAGCTTTACTAAAGGCTGTTACATCGGGCAGGAGTTGACAGCCAGGACCCACCACATGGGCGTCATTCGCAAACGTCTGCTGCCAGTCCGCTTTTCAGCTCCGCTTCCCAAGGACAGCATTCCTGAGGGTGCTGAGATCTTAACTGAATCGGGAAAGTCGGCTGGCAAGCTGCGGGTTGGAGGAGGTGAACTTGGTATAGCATTGCTGAGGTTAGCTAATATAAATGAACCACTCTGCCTAAATATAGGAGGTGATAAAGTGAAGCTCACTGCAAGTATACCCGAGTGGTGGCCAAAACCTGCTAGTAAATAAATGAGGAATCACTGTTTGCCTTATTGAGAACATATTTTGTGAATTAAGTTTGGGAAGGCAACTCTGCCTTCAGCTGTTGTTTGTGGTGTTTGATGGGTGCGGGTGTTATGGATTCTACAAATTGGGACTAAACAGCAGGAACCCAAACCAGCAGCAGGTCGCTGGGACAGGAGGATAATCTGTTAAGCTCTGTGGGAAGACCTGTACAGTGTATGCAGGGCAGCACAGCTCCTCCTGAGAGTACCCCACATTTATTTTGGGGGTGCCATGTGTCGTTGGGTTGGACTCCTGCTAAATTTTCAGTCCACTGCTTGCTGAGACTGTGCTCCGCATAGGGCGCGGTGTGTGTTCAGACCGAAGCAAGCAGGAGTTTTCCCGTTGTTTGCACTGAATGTTTCTGTTCAGAATAATCATTCTGTGGTATTATAATCTTATTTTTAATGGAGAGCATGCTGCTCTGGTGTAAGAAAGATACTCAGGCTAAAGTGTTCACTGCAAATTAGTCCTTGCATTGAGCTTCGTCTTAACCTTGCTGATTGGGTGGGTGTTTTTTCCCACCACTCTAACTGCTAATTATGTTCAGGAAGAGGAATACCTTGTACTTGACATTTCAGACCTTGATTTTTAAGGCATCCCTGGTGGGAAAGCTCTCCAACATTCTGGTCCCGTCCCCTGCTTCAGTGCCGGCAGAGGGAGCACAGCCAGCAGCAGCCAGCTCCTTTGCCACTCCTGTCATGCATGCTTCCTTGACTCAAAACAACTGTTTTGGAGAGGAAAGTGATATTTTACAGAAATGAGGCGCACTGGTGCATGCCCTGGAGTGACTATTGTGTTGGTGTACTGGTGCTTGGCAGAATAATCCCTTACTAGAAGCACGTGCCCTCCAGTTGCCAGCAACAGTTGAGAGGTGGATTTTTTTTTGGCATCTGTGCCTTTTTGCTCTGTCATCTTGTAGAAAAACTCTCCGAACTTTCCTGCAGCCTTTGGCAGGGTTTTCCTCACTCCCTCCACAAAGCTGGTGAAGGGACAGCGTGTCCCAGTCTCTGACCTTTGCTCCTTCCCTCAGCATTAAGCTGCAGTCCCTGGAGAAAGAGTTAATGCCACATGTGCTCTTGGCTTAGCCTGGTGTACCCCAGGGAGGATTTTCACCGTGTTCGCTTCTCTGGCTGCTTCACCACCATGCTTGTTCTGAGACCTCTCCGTAACCCCCGTACAAAACTCCGTTCCTGCTGCTGTCTCTAGCTGAGGTTTTTTCCACCTACCATCCATCTCCTCTGGGTTTTCAAAGCAGCCCAGTACTTCAGCATTTCTTTGCTGTGTTTTTCTGGCTCCTGTTGCTCTTCTGCCTTCACGCTTTTTCTTGCTTCTGCAGTCAATGTATTCCTCTTTGCTTCCCCAAAGCCAACCAGCTCTGTGCCTCCTAACCCCATCAACCTGCAGTAATTTATAGGAGCCCTATGTATTTTTGTATTACAATAAATCCATTACGCGCCCATTCTTGGAATGATGTGTGCGCGGAAGGGCGTGATGAAAGAGGTGAACAGGTGACATCCCATTCTGACCAAAAAACCCCTCTTGCATGCACATTTGTAACAAAAACCGTCCAAAGCACATTCTGCCACTGTTGCAGTGTCACTTACTGTGAAGGGAATTTGTCTGTGAAAAATGCTCATATTGGTTAAAACTCTTTATGCTTGCTGTAAAATGAATCTGTAGAATATCTCATTAAAAGTTTATTGTGTCACTAATTTATACGTGACTTGTCTGAAAGAGGTGCTACCTTTTATTTGCCTTGTGTGAAGATACACAACAATATTTTTTCAGTTGCTTGCTGACGGGAAACACGTCTTACACTGTTTGTCACCCCTTTGTCAGGTTTGAGATTCTTAACAAAGTCTTTCTGCTGAAAAAATAAATGAAACTGCAGTGCTTCACGCTTTCTGGATCCTGTGAATGTGACAAAGGCGAGACTGTGCTGCCGGTGTTGATGCCGCTTTGCCAGAAGCAGCTTTTCCTCTCTGCCACCCATTGTGCAAAGTCTCCTCAGAATAGTTATATTGTACTGGTATGCGCCCAGCCTGAATAAACACTACTCTTCTTCTGTTTGGGGAAACCCTGAATCTTTTCTGGCTCACACATATTTCTTTTGTCTTCTTAACGTATTTGAAAGGCTTTTCTGTTGCCGACAGCTGCAGGTTACAAATGTGGGGGGTTAGGGTGCAAAACAAGGTGGTACTAAAAATAAAGAGGTGCTAGATCACTTCTGGAGAAAGGACGTGGCAGCAGTTGGGCAGCCTCAATCCATGTTAACCTTTCAAGTTTTTATTTCTCCCTCACAGCTTGGTCCATCGTCAACGGCTTTAGCGGGGTGAGCTGGGGCTGGGAAGCCGGGCTGCTGGCTGTGTAAGTGCAGGGTTGATTTTGCAGCGGTGTTTGCCAGGCTGATGATCCATGGCAGAGCAGATCTCCCCCAGCACAGGCGGGGCCGAGCGAAGCACAGAGGAACCCCACCGAAGCCATGGTGGGGCCAGCCAAAAAAGGGACGACCAACCACCCCCTGCTTCGTCACATCAGCCAAAGGGCCGCAGTGTCCTCAGCTGCATGTTTAGTAACTGATTTCTGCAGGAATGAGGGAATGTTGAGAAAGAAGCCCCCAGCAGCAGGCCCACAGGGCCCCTCCGCCACCTCGGGAAGGAAACCAGGCCTGCTGTGGTGCAGTTCTGTCAGGTTCTCACGCTTCCCTCAGCATGGCGGCTGAGGGGGGCTGTCAGGTAACCTGCTCAGGTCTCAGCCTAAACAGAGCTGGAAAACAGGGCCCCGCTGTCCGACGGGCCAACCCCTTCCCAGTCCCCATTTTCTGGATGTGTCCCCCCCTGCTGCCTCAGTTTCCCCTCGCCGCCTCAGTTCCCCCCCTCCCACTGCACAATGGTTCGCGCCTCCTCTTTCCAGCCTCCCCCCCCCCCCTT
>JAVJGI010000045.1:3158987-3174960 GCA_035590275.1 Ibycter americanus | reverse complement strand
TGAAGCGGGAGTGGGACGTGCCGGAGGAGGTGGACGCCGAGGCGCTGACCTGCTCCCTGTCCAAGGAGGGGCAGCTCCGCATCGAGGCCCCCAAGCTGGCCCTGCCGGCCGCCCCGGAGAGGAACGTGCCCATCCAGGTCAGCCCTGCAGCCCCGCAGCCCAGAGCAGCCTCCGAGGACGGAGCCGCCAACAAAGCCCAGGTGTAACGGGAGGGGAACCAATGGCCCACGGCAGGACCGGTGCAGACAGCAGCAAGTCTCGGGATTTAGCCCAAACAAGCTCCATCAGCAATGATGTCATTTTTTTTCACTAAACTGGAATGTTTTTGTATTCAATAAAAACACTTTTGCATAGAACCTGCTTGTGCTCTCTTGGTGTTGATTGATGGGAAGGCTGGGCCCTGGTCTCAGCTCTTGATGCCAGAGGGTCTGGATGCACGGAGAGGGAAGAACCTCTCCTGTTGCCTCAGGGCAGCACAGGATGGGGCCCACCATGGTCCCAGAGGGAGGGAATGGAACTGTGAGCACTGTGCTGCTTTGGGGGGGGTGGGGATGCAGAAAGCTCCCAAGTAGGGAGGGGCAGCCCCACTCACCTGTACCGGAGCAGAGGCAGCTCTCCCAGGGAGCAGGCAGGCTGCCTTCGCTCCCTCCTCACACTGTCAGCATCTGCACCAGCTCCACAGCCCCTCGCTCTGTGGCCAATGCTGCTGAATGGGAAGACAGCCCGGCTGGGTGTAGGGTGCCCCACTTTCCCCCCACGCAGCCTGGAAAGGGGCTGCTGGACCCCCCTTCTGAGATCCCAGCAGCAAGGAGGGTGAAGTTATGGTGTAACCACCATAAACACCCATGCTCAGGCCCAGGCAGGCAGCAGGTATGCACTCAGGCACGCCTGTTTGTGCTAAAGCTGCTGGGAGCTCGGACAGCCCTTCCCTGCAGCCAGCAGTGAGGTGGCTCTGCTCCACAAAGCCCTGCTGCACACCTCTGCAGCTAGCCACAGGTCCCCAGCCACAAGCCCCCAAGCTCAACAGCACATGCTGAGGCAGCAGCGAGACACCACTTAGGACATGGCAGGCTCCTTCACAGCGATGGAGAGCCAGTCCTGGAAGGAACCAGAAATGAAGCCATCAACAAGGAACCAAGGAAAAGAAGCCAGCAGATGGCAACAGCATCTTGCGTTGTGTTCACAAGATTGTTCAGATCTGGGATTAGGAAAGCACTTCTCCAACAGGTCCCTCTCTTGCTGCCTGGGGAAGCCAGCAGCTCCAGTCCAAACCACACCAGAGGCAGTGAGACCTGGGATGCTCCACAGAGGTCCTGAGCTCCTGTGGCAGACAAGCAGCCAGGCTCCCTTGCAGGCAATGGAGACAAGCAGCACCAGGTGAGCTAATCCCATCTGAGGCCACCACAGCCCACACTCCAGCCAGATGTCAGGAACTCAGTCACCAAATCACTCCAGACCCTTCCTGCTTCCAGGATTTTAAGAAAATCCAGCATGAGCAAAAGGCACCAAGACCCTGCACAGAGGATGAAGCCCACATGAGCCAAGGCTGTTCACACAGACAACTTTATTCGCAGCTACTCAGCAGAGCTTTCAGAGCCCCAACCCTGCAAGCCATGGGCAAGCCCAGCCCAGGGACAATCGCACAGATGGTTGTAGCTGTGCCTCCCGCAGAGCTCCAGCAGCAGCCACACAGCTGAGGAGAGGCAGCAGGCTCAAGAACCAGCACATCACAATCTTCAAGCTCTCCCAAGCACATATGGTAGAGCTGCAAGGGGATGCTCTGCGTTCCACATTGGCTCCAGGTCTCACCCGTGGGTGTAAGGATCTCAAAGTCCACGCAGCAGTGACAGAAGAGCAGCATCTTTCAACACCATCATCCTCCAGGGACAGAGGCATTTTATTCATTGAGTAGAGTATTCCCAAGCCTGTCCAGCTGAGCTCCTCTGCATACTGCTCCCCCAGCTCTTCCCAACCTGCACTGTAGATTCCTTCCCTAGAAGTATTAGGTAGCAAGTAATTCCCCCTATTTGCCTCAAGCTTCCTCACATGCAGCTACGCAGCACACTACAAGCTTACCGACCCACCTGCAGCATCGCTGTAAGGAGCTCCTGCCCCTTGAGGAGCTGGCAGCTGCAGGACTCAGGCAGGGGGCAAGCAGCCCAGGCACCTCCCTGCCCCGGGAAGGAAAACCACGTCTCCCTACAGAAGAGCTGGGTGTTGTACACACCATAAGCAGCCTAGTGCATCTCTACCTCCACCACCACTGTTACATTTTGGTCCACTCCCCTTCTGGTTTGAGCTGATTAAGAAACATGAACATTGTTGATTATGATAGGTTTATAAAAATTTTTTTTTTAATCACACAAAACTGAAGTTTGTGATGAAGACTAAGTTGACAGTTCCTCTTAAATACCAGTATGCATAAGACATTGCATTAGGCACTAGGCAGCAGCCAACATCAGTTAGAGTCTGGCAACAGAAGCCATTTTAATACCTCCCTTCACACTTTGTGGAATTACAGGCTTTTGCAATACATATTGTTTCCACTGACAAGTTATCCGAGGTTTCCCCCACCCCACCTCTGTACATCAGTAAACCATGTGTATTCAACACTAGAGTAGGGTTAACAACATTAGTGGCATCACAACCATCAAAAAAAGGACAATTTTCTATACAAGATTTTTGCAAAAGTTGCAACAGGATTAGTGCATTACAACAGAACCAGAGATAGAAAAAAAAAAAAGAGTTGGCATGCTAGAGTCCAACACAAATAAAGACAACAGGCAGCTAGTTGTATGTACTATATTGACAAGATACTGATTGGTTACATGAAGAAACATACAATACAAAATACAGAAGAAACCGGTTTTGCTTCCCTCTGCCCCACCCCAGAATACTCATAATCGATTTGGTCAATAAGTGGCTGAAAAGCCAGAGTTTGTCACTATAATGCTACAGTTTAGTGGTTGTTCTAGTCGTATCGTACTGGTATTAGCCTTAGCTTTTACATACGGATAATTTTAAACAAGGTTGTCTAGTCTCAATATCCCTTTGTTTCCAATAGTGAACTACAGTACTGTGGGACCTGGGTGCTGCTGGCCCTCACCCACAGGAAGGGATGAGCTGGCTGGGCAGACACCAGGTCATGCATCCACCACCACCAGGAAGAGGGAAGAGCAGAAGTTCATATATTAAAAAAGTGACTTAAGACTTAGAATTGAATTAGTATTTGTACAGAAAGGTGCAGGTGGAAGAACTCCCTCCAGCCTATGATCAGAAAGGGATGGAGAAATCACAGCAGCCACCGGCAGCAGCCGCTCTACGGTAAGTGCGATTGTTAGCGTGGATTCCAGTCACATCATTCGAGGGCTCGTCAGGTGGGAACGGCTGCTCAATTGCTGCAGCACTGGCTCCTGCTAGGCTGACTGCTCTCCTGAAGGTCAACCACCCGATTCCTACCTGGGCCACCAGGAACGTTCTGGGGTTCATTTTTTGGCAGTTTCTTGGCTAGAAAGAAACAAGACATTAGTCAGCTCCTCTGCAGAGGCCAACCTCCTTCCCACTGCAGAGCACAGCTGGGCTCAGCCCTGCCCCGGCCCAAGCCCTCTCATCTCTTCAGGATTTTGGGATTGGACACTGCTAGCAGCAGGAGTCCAGCAAACCAACCCTCTCCTAGTTCTGGCTCCTTCCTTACTCACAACCCCAGATAAGGAGAGAGAGGGAACAGGCTTTGCAAGGCAAAGGCTCCAAACACTCAGGGAGTGAGTGTTCACTAAAGTACAGCAAACTGGTCATCTGCTCCAGTAAGAGCCTCCAGACCCTGGCTGACATGGGAGCTCCCACGGTTTCCAGTGGGCTGCACTGCTGGTGTCAGAGCTGCTCCAGCCGTCCTCCTGCACACAAGCTGTTACCTATTGCCATGAAGATTTCATTCACATTCATCGCTGTCTTTGCGGATGTCTCCATGAACAGCAAGCTGTTGTCATCTGCATATGTTTGTGCATCCTACAAACAATCACATTAGAGTGGTAAAGGCATCCTGCCAGGAGGAGGCCCAAGCGGGCTTCACACACTTCACTTGTTGGCAAAGTAAACACTGAAGAAAAACTCTGTCCCACCTCAAGCCAGACATTCCCACCTCAATCCCTGACCCTGCCTGGCCAGGACAGCTGGGAGACATGCACCCCTGACAATAGTGCATGGCTGGTGTCCCAGCAGCCGAGCTGGGGTACAGCAGCACAGGCTGTTTGTGAGCCACTTCAGCCAAATGTAGACACAGCATGTCCCAAGCAGCACAACACCCGGTACTTTGGTTAGCTGGGAGAGTAACACAGACTGTAAATGCACCACAAGCAATCCTGTGCAGAGGTCCGAGATAACAGCTTCTCTTTGAAAGTTTGCCTTAGACAAAGCAAGAGCTGTGAAGAGTAGAGAACAATGGGGAATGATTCTTCATATGTCTTGTATCTAAAAGATGCCATTTCATACACTGCTGAAGACAGCCCCAGCTGAGTAAGGCACCAGAAAAGACTGAAGACAAAAGCCTGTGCTCTGCGGGCCTTATTCTCCACATCTGTCATAACCATTACCAACAAGAGCTACAAGTGCTGTGGAAGGAGTGCATGGGAAAGGCAGGCTACAATTCACTTTAAGTGGCACGCTGGGGTCCTCAGCAGCATAAATCTTGACTTCCACTCTCCCTCTAAGCATTTTGCACATAGCCACCACCTCCCCCACTTAAGCAAAAATCTGCTTTCCTGACTTGCTCAGGTAACAACAGATCCAGATTCCCACTCACCTGGAAGTCCACAGCTCTCTTGGTAGCAAGGTCTGCCTTGTTTCCTGCTAGTGCAATTACAATATTGGGGCTAGCCTGCCTCTGCAACTCTTTCACCCAGTTCTTGGCTCGTACAAATGTGTCCTGGAAGTAAACAGGAGGCAGCAGTCAGGAAGGGCAGCCTCTTATAATCCACAGTGAAGATATGATTAGAACAAGTCTTTCCTGTAAGAAGTGTTCTGCCTTTACAGCACTTTGTAGCAGGATCCTTTATCAGCTTAGACAGCCTTGGTCAGAACTGAGGAAGAGGCCATTAGCAGTTTTCAAGAAACTCAGTACCTGCAGGCAGGCATCTGCAGAGACTCTGAACCCAGACACTCTCCCAGGGATCTGAGAAGCATCGGCTGCAAGCGCAGACACCTCCTCCCCAGTAAACACTGACAGCCCTACGCAGTACTCACTGTGTTAGTGATGTCGTAGACAACAATGGCTGCCTGGGCACCTCGGTAATACATTGGTGCCAGGCTGTGGTACCGCTCTTGTCCTGCTGTGTCCCATATTTCAAACTTCACCGTTGTGTCATCCAGACAGACTGTCTGCGTTAGGAAGGCAGCTGAAAGAGAAGGTGCACATTTGCCTTACCTCCAGCTGGAGAGCCCCTGCAAGCAAGAGCCAAGAGCTTGGAGCAGTTCTGCTTTTGCACAGGAGCAAGCAGAAGCCCCAGACAGAGGCCAGTGCAGTGCCATTTGCTGAGGAAGTTGCAGCTCTGCTGCATCATCAAGGCCCTTGCACCCAGGAACCCAAGAGCCACCACACAGCCGATGGGAAGGTGGCCCTGAGCCCGGGCAGCAGTCAGCCACCGGAGCAGCAGCACTGCCAGTCCCTTCACCAGCACCCTCCTCTCGCAGATCATACAGAACGGCTGCAACACCGCTGGGGTTAACTTTGGAGAGCACCACAGTGCCAAGGCACTGAAGTCAGCCCAGTTACTAAATTGGGGAGTGCAGTGTAACTGGTTATTTTCTTGTTCCAGCAAGTATAATACCATGCGTTACAACTAGGATAAAGGCAACCAGCCCTGGACAGAGATTGAAGCAGAACAGCAGAGTGCCCACATAGCCCTCTGCAGCAGAGCATTAAGCCTTGCTTGCCCATAAACTATATTTACAGCTATACTTACTCCCTGCATGGGTTACTATAGGGACAAATCAAGCCTTTTCTCAGTACACACCTAGCATTACTGCCCAGAGACCCAGGTGCCGACTGACCTTTGACTGGTGACAGTGTGGTAACTATTTCAAGCTAAAGAACTACCAGACCTGAAAGAGCTGTGGAAGTAGTTAACAGTATCAGGCTGGAAACAGCCCCAAAATCCCAGGTCATGGTCTGAAAAGATAATTAAGGGCTATGAACTAAGCTGAAGGCCTCTGTTCTAATTAGAAGCAGGAATTCAAGCACTGGAAGCAAAGACGCCTTAGAGGCAGAGCGCATGGTTGCCATAGCATTACTCTCTGCTGTGCTGATCTTCACACTAACAAACAACTTGTATACCTAGAGTTGAAGCATTAGCTGCTTGATTATTTGTAGCAAAAAACCCCAGACCAGACTGAAACAGCCATTATACCTTCTGATACCCCTGGACTGCATTAGTGAGGCCAGCACCTCCTAGCCATAGGCACCTGGAATTGGGACTCACCTCCAATCGTGCTCTCCTGGTACTCATGGAACTGCCCCTTCACGAAGCGCAGGACGAGGCTGGACTTCCCCACTGCTGACTCTCCCAGGAGAACAAGTTTAAACTGGCAGATTTTGTTTCCAGCAGCTGGTCCATTCGGTCGAGCAGCTCCACCTCGACCTGCCATTGTGGCCTAAGTGCAGGAGTGCCAAGAGTTAAGGATGCTGCAGGTTCTGCACTGGGATCCACCTGGAGGCAGGTTGCAACTGGAAGAAGAAGTCAGAGTTAGTGACATGCTCATGGACCAGCCGTACCAGTTCCAGAGGGTGGGTTTGATCTCCAACCACCATCAGCACAGGCAGGTGGTGACTTTTTCCCATGGTGGAAAGTTATCAGCTGTATGCACCACAGCACTATTGGGCAGTTTCTGTCAGTCAGCAGCTCCTTCAGCAGGACCTTAAGTCTTCTGAGCCTCCTTGGAGAAAGGATATTGGTAACACAAGGTTTCCTCCCCACCAGTGGGCCCTCCAGCACTTCCACTATGTGTGGATATTGCACACACCTTGCTAGGGTGAGGCAAGGAAAGAATAGTCAGCACACCAGTTGGTGTTATTAGAGCTTTGTTACTAATACAACAATTACTTGTGTTCATGGAGGTAACAGAGATTGACCTTTAGCTCCTTTCGCCTCTGAGTTCACAAGGTAGCAACTTCAGACCATCAATGCAATACAGAGATATTGAGTGCCGCACGTAAACCATTACGGGAAGCAGTTGTGTGTGTCAGCCCTTCAGATCACAAGGTATTCAGACAAAGGGAGTTTCTATATGCAGTTAGTTTAGAAGCACTCACACCAACCCATTAAATACTGTATCTTAGAGCAGTCCCAAGGGGCACCTTTGAATTTCTACCAAGCAGCCTGTCACAGGGAGGGAAGTTATTTGGTAGCAGCCACTCTCTGGGCGCCAGCTGCCCATTCAGAGGCTAAAAGACACTACCCCCCATCCCTGCTGCAAAGGGATACTGACCCCCAACAGTCTCAACAGCTTGATTCAAATGCAGAGGCCACACCTGACACTTGCCACTTCCCACACCCTGCCCAGCTGCCTCAATGCCCTGATCCCCAATCATTCCAGGTCATCAGGCTACTGGCCACATTCTTCAAGACCATTCAAATCCAGCTATGCTGAACAGCACAAACTGGGAGCATCACCCACAATCAGACCCCCCAGCACCAAAATCTCTAGAGTTGTGCAGAAGCACAAAACCATTGCAAGAACTGCAAGACAAGCTGGTTTACATCCATAGTTAACCACAAGTGAAGTCTCAGTGCCTTCTTAACCATTTAGCTCAACTGCCTGCAGCAGACAACAGGAGTACTTTCAAAGCACACAGTTACACAGATTTAGGCATATTTCCTGTACTCATCACAAGCCCCACTTCCTGTCAAGGAGAAATGCTACAACTGATTGCATCTGCTCTGTATCGCCACTTTTCCTTCAGCTCTCATAACTCAAGCTTCTCATTGACAGACAACTGAAAAAAATCCCCCAAAAGCCAATTTCTCCTTCTTCTGCATGCATTCCCAAGGAAACTCTGGGTATGCTCTGAGTACATCCAGCATTTACCCAGCAAATATCAGGTTCCTGTGAATAAGAAGCTTAAAGCAAGTTGAAATGGGTCTGACCTGGAGTGTCCTGTGAACAAGGCTCAGGCTTACCTCAATACAGAGGCTTACCAAAGATGCATTTCAAATACCTGCTTTCCAGAGCAAAACCTGTCCAGTTGTGACTGCTGTGAGGCTACTTTAACTACGTCTCAAGTTTAAACTCAGTTCCATAGCTTGATACGAAACCTACAGCCATTTCAGTCTGAGAGCTCATGCAGAGCAGCGGCCCGTTAGCTTATCAGCTGGAGAACCTCTTCAGCTTTCGAAACAAAAGCACTTGAGCATACTCTGACCTACAGAGACATTCAACCTCAAATTGTTTAGACCAGGAGGCAAGTCAGAAACCTCCTGTTAAGCCAGCACCATTCACTGAAGCTAGCAGGGAGGAAAGAACCCACCAGGAGTAGCTGTGAAGAAGCCATTGCTTTGAGCGGCCTGTCCAGTCCTGGGTTAAGTCAGTGAAGAAATCGCAGTTCAGAGCTAGGTCCTTGCAAAGGCTAGTCAGGACCCCCACCTTCTCTTCCGAGAAAGGACAAACACTGTTTTGACAGGATGAGAAAGCCTGATAGGAAGCAAATTAGCAACTTGTTTTTCTGGACAGTGAGGAAGCAGCATTTTGCAGCTCTGGCCAGGAGCTGCTTGGTTACCACCAGGTTCGAGAGGTCCATCAGCAGCTCTGTATCTCTACCAGCCTGAAAAGGTTTCCACCTTTTACAGTTTCTCCTCTAACCAGAGTCTGCAAGGGAACAGCTTTTGCTTGTTTAACCTTGTATTCATTTACCAGGGCAGTCTATCAGCAGTACGCAAGCTCTGTCACCGTTTCAGACTAACATTCTGCACATTAAACGCCACGTGAATCATGCCTCTGAGTTATGACCTCCTGAAATTGATAGGGGTGATTCCCAGAGCAAAACAAGGAAATGAGCCTGTTGACATCCTCAAGTCTTAGCGTGACCTATATTTCACAGATCTCTATTCATTTTGCCATCTGGTTGTGCTATGTGAACTCAAACATACCTAGGCAAGCACAACCATATGTCCAACTTATCATGGAGAGCTACTGATCAGAGCAAGCAGGCAAGCAGCTAGAGCTTTTGACCACTTAATTATGGACAATCTGATCATAATCTAAAGATGGTTTGAAGTCTGGCTGCAGGATTGCATGACTTCACGTCCACCTGAGAAGCTGCCAGATCTTTGGGATAGTTCGGTGGAAGTTCAGATGACTGAAACTCATTACTAAGGGTTTCAGGCTAAGAACATACATGAGATCAGGACAACGAGCTTAGCATTTCAGCACATGTTCACAGGAAGACCAAATAACTGAAGCAGGTGGCTACCAAAGCTGTAGACAGTGAGAACTCTCCATTGAGGGATGATTACTTTGGCACCATTTGCCAATGCCAACATCTTTGAGGATCCCTGTCAAACAGAACTCCACTCTGCTGAACGCAGAAATAACAGCCAGCTAAATTACACAGCCTGGATCTGTGCTAGATCAGCCCACACCAATCAGTGATTATTGGATTGAGAAACAGGGAATGCTTCATGCTGTATGAAGCAGTTTCTGATGCTCAGGGAGGCTTTCATTCCCCTCCTCTTCCACAGCGGATGGTGTAGGCACCCCTCCTGCTCCCTGTAAACATGGACACTGGAGCTGTGGGTCAATCAGACCAAACTAACTCCAGCAATCCTGTGCAGACAAGCAAAAGCAGCTGAAGTTGCAGCTTGGCATACTAATTCAAGCAGTCAAGGCCATGAGAAGGAAGGGTATGATAGGGTAGTCATGTAACCAAGATCAACTAGTAATAATTTTCCTAATAGCTTCTTGTAACTAGTGAAACACAGCAGCTTGTGATGCCACAAGATCCATAAAACGGTACATGCTGGTTTGTTTGCTTGCCCTACCCACCTCCTCCTTACTGAGGCACATGCAGGAGCTCTGCATCACACAGGAAAAAGTACCTTTTTTTTTATTGAAAACTCTTGGAACAGTCTGTTGAGATCAAAGACAAGTTTCAATGCCTGTCCCAGCAACCAGGAACTCTAGGTCTATCACTTCTGCAGTTTATGCCCCTCAACACCTCACCCGTTTGCCAGGATTTGTTGTAGGGGCTTGTATACTTCCTTGAATACAAGATTCAAGAATTTGAGTGGCAATTACTACCAGACCCCCACATGAGACAATTGCTTCACAAGATTCCCTATCACAGGGAACCTGCTAGGTGTCAGAAGTTACAGAATCTGATATTTTTGCCCTGTGTTCACCCAGCAGCAAGAACTACTCACAGCTGGTGACATTTAGAAACCCAATCCTGAAGAATCTAGTTACCCAAGAGGGCTGCTTCTGCTCTCAGCTATGCAAGAAGCCATTTCTCTGGGGATCTGTTGGCTTAGAATCAAAATACTCAAGACAAAAGCCCCAGTGAAGTATTTATCTTGTTAAATAGCTGACAGCATTACATGAATTCCTTGGCAAAGAAAGCTGAGAAGTTACCGAGTGGTTCTGCTTCACCTAACACTGAATGGGCAGCTAGCCACCGCCAGCAGGAAGCCTGTGCTACCTTGCTCCCACCCAGAACTGGCAAGTCACCTTTAGGACCCAGATTCACAAGCAACTTCCACAAGCATGGCCAGCAGCAAGTGCGGGACCCACCTGAACAACCCACAGGCTCCACCAGCCCAGATTAGCATAGCACGGAGCATCAGCCTGATTTTCCAACATATTAATATGATTAATAAGAACAAACTTCAAAAACGTTACTGCAGCAGGGTCCGTGCTACAGAGGAAGGAGGAACAGACCCAGCTCTTACAGATGAAACGAGCCGAGCCAGGGAACAGGCTTGAAGTCCAGACCTCAGTCCCTCAGCCCCACAGTCGGATCAGTTTTAACACTTCATCTTTCTACAGACAACATGCACTTCCCTCTACAAACAAAGAACACTTACTCTCTTGATCAGTAAGGCTATAATCTGGAGCTTCAGTAACGGCTCTAAATTGGGGAACTAGTCATCACAGTTGTCAGGAGCTGCGAGCTGCGCTACAGCCTTAAAATGTAGATTCACAGACCTAAATCAGCCCAGCGAGCAGTTCCAGAAGTATTCCTATGGATGTTACACTATCATAAATTAAAGTCACAACTCTCCACAGAGTCTCATGCCCAAGCCTCCCAAAGACTTGGGCACACTCATTTTAATTTAGAGGCAAATAGGATTTACATTGGCAAAAAGTTAAATTACTTTTTGTCGATAGCTACAGTCCTGACCAAGTATAGTAGAATCTGTAATACCAGCTCCTTTTCACGCTTTTAATACACGCATCTGTTTCCTGACATCTGCAGAGCCCTGGCCTCTGAAGCAGCCCCAGCAGCTGGCTGTTTTTCAAAGCAGCTTTTCAAAAACAATTCTATCCGAGATTTCAAGGCCACCAGCCTGCAGTTACCACTCAATCCAGCACAGATGCTCTGTGCAGCTGAGCTAGCTGGACAGTACAACACAGTTACCCCCAGCTGGGCACACCAGCAGAAGAGGCCCTTCCATCCCTTCATGATGCGGGCTGAAGCCTGGCCTTACGAAGGACAGTTGCCAAGCAGTGAAGGCAGCCATCTCCCTTCAGTCATCTCTAAAGCTTAGATTAACAAAGCCTTTGAGGCAAGACAAACCCAAGACAAGAAGTGGTGATGAAGCCCAAGTTTCTGGTACTTCTCAGGGCCTCACGCTTGAGGCCCTGCTGACAGGCTGCCACTCAGTGCTGAGCCCAAGTGGCCAAACCAAAGATCCAAACAGGCAGCACTGTACTTGCACAAGATCGTCTGAAGTTTAGATCAACTCAGAACACTTCTATATACAGTCTGAGACTAAATCTCATTTACTAGATGTCATCTGCCTGAACTAGGCAAGTCAGCTCTAAGACCATTAGGAAACTATAGCGCCAGGAACACTCGTGCATCCTGCAAAGCTGATCTGACTCTTTGGAAGATGAGCTAAAAAGCACAGCCTGCATGACTGAGTCAAGAAGTGCAGTACTTTGGTCAGAGGAAGTGATCAAGCTCCCTCACGCTTTCTTCTAGCCCGTTTAACCCCATATGTATCCCCTCAAAAGGGCTTCCTAGGTTTAAGTGGTTATTCTTTACCAGGAATTCTCAAAAACGCCTCATGAGGTAAAAAGACATCACACTTACTGATGCTGCCTTGGGGCTACAGTTTTTTAATGCTCAAGAGACAGTTGACTAGGTATCAGCAACAAGAGTTATTACCATGTTGGTCACACGGGCAGCAGAAGGAAGTTCCATGCCTAATCCAGTGGCAGTTTTAATTCTGCAGAACAGTATGACTAATTGCTTTTAAAACTGCAGTTAGCATCCTATTAGATCACCATAGCTGAACACAGACAGCGAGGCAAGGCTGAGGTGTAGTGCTTCTGCCTGGTCCTCGTGTATCAAGAAAGCAACAGGGATAACACTAGGACTCATGTTCTAACCAGGGCCACCAAACCCCCACTTCTGTTGACATAATAGCAAGAGAACCCACACCAGATTCAAGTGGTGAAGACCCATGAATGCAAGCTTTCAGTACTGCTTCAGTCAAGCTCTACTTTAATTACATTATGTAGACATATATTTGCAAAGATCGCTTTAAAAAGAGCAGAATGAGAAGCAGCAGCTTTCTACCAAGTATTATCAAGGCATGAGTTGCAGCAAAAGACTTCTGTGGGAGAGTTTTCTATCACCTTCATTTCACATAAGTGTCTCACTAGCTGGACGGAGCATCCGTATTCCCGATCCCCACATTAACTCCCCTCCTGGGGGTCTTCCCTACTTTTAATTATCCTTGATACTGCAAGAACGTAGCTCTATTTCACGGAAGATGAGGCATAGCTAGGCTGAAGGAGTAAGTCTGAGTGCAGTCTAGACCAACTAACTACAAATCGAACAAAAGCATCAAGTTTTTAATTCTGCAGCAAGGCTCTTAACTCCTGTTCTTGACATTGTCCACTGCTCAGCATGCCCTCAAAAGACACAGCTTAATTCTGACCAGAAGTCCAGCAACACGTGCCTTTAGATTGCGCCTACTTTTCCATGAAGAAGGCAAGGTCATTAAACAATGCAAAGCAGAAAACTGCCATCTTCACTGCAAAAGAATCAGTGACCTTCATAATATCTTTTCCAGGCTGCACAAAGATCTCTTGCCTCTAGTGGCTCCTTATTTGGAGTTCTACCAAACAAAAGCAAACATGAAAACCAGTGTTTTCTTATCTGTTTATGTAGAACTACTCCAGGAGTTCATTCCTGTGCTCCAGGGGAGGAAAGCGTTCCTTTTAGGATTTAGATGAAGCTTTATTCTTCCCCACACTGTCACTTCCAGGAGGGTTCATTGTTTCTGGCTAGCATTTGGAGTGTTTTAATAGTGTTATTCTGACAACGTAACAGAACTTGCATAAGAGGACTTCAAACTTCATACCCCAAGGGAAGAAAATGCTGACTCCACCATTTCTACATTCCACCCTCTTTTTAAGTATGCTGACCAAAATACTTTGGGCTACACCCACTTCATTAAAAGCGTTCCCATTTCATTTCCTGTGTCTAAAAGTATTTGGCATTCTTTCCCCCTCCCTTTTCAGGGAAATGCCATGACCACCTATCCACTAAACATGCAGCAGTTTAAGAAGTTAGGATCAAGAGTTGATGACTAGCAGGACCTAGAGCAATTCCAGAGCTGATCTCACTTTAGATGCAGAAGAGCTTTGCTGTGAGGGAGATAATTGTCATCATAACAATTAAGTTCGGCCAAGCACACAAAGTATGAATACATTACTAGTATGTTTTGTTTCAGACACTGCCCAACCCATTATTGGTTTCACTAGTAAAGCAAATGGACCTAAACCCAACTTGCTTCATAGTAAAGCTAAACAAGTGGTTTATTTTACTATATTCATATCCATACGTCACACTAGCCTTCCCCTTACTGCTCTCTAGTAACTTAAGCCCTTCTTTGGGAGTCCCATTTCATCTCGCCTGTGTTGCTCCCTCACCTGAGGGGTATCAGCACCGACTTAAACAGCCTCGAGGGACCTACACTGCCTGGCACTATCTTAAAGCCAATGTCATCTAAATTAGCCTGTATATCTTAGAGGGAAATATTGCCTCTAGAGGTAGATTTTTGCTATGAGTAGAGTGTTCAGACATACTGTTGAGACTCAAGAAAAGTCTGAGATTATTTCAGCACTGAGACCCAGTTACTGAATCTAAGCATTGCTTTTCTTAACCTTAGAGGTCTACATAGACTCATGCTTTACCTGCTCTCCTCACTCCAAGAATGCATTCAGACCAACATAGTCTTGGATCTGCCTACACACACTATTCTGAACTCTGCACCCTTTTCAGTCACAGTTCTTCCACCTTATTATCCAGTTAAGCTGAAAAAAAATGTAAAAGACTTTTCTAGTCAAGGCAGTAGTGAATATTTAAGAGGATATTCCAAGAAAGTTCACTCAGACAGCATGGCATGTCAAGCCAATATGAATCAGAAGCATCTTTCTTTTTTTGGTCTCAACCAAGCTCCAGAGTCCTGCCTTCAGAGCAGGCTCAGGAGTCCTAACTTAGTGCCAAGCATGACATCAGTTCCGCTATAACCAGGGCAGCTCAAATATATGTTGACCCACCACATACAAAACCTAAGAATAGTAGATGTGAGTTGTTCCACATAAGACTTAAAATAGTACCTCGGTGTACTCTCTTCCCTCCGATTTCCTTATGTGCTTGGAAACAGTCAAGGTCAGAACTCTTGACAGCCACGTACAAAAGCAACAAGCTAAAGGTCAGTTGAGATCAGGTCAACACTTTATTTGGTCTCGCTGGCAGACCAGAGGGTCATGGTTAGTTAGCAGAGGGCAACTACAACTGTCACTGCTCCTCACAGCTCCCACCCAGCCCCAGGAGTTTTAGCAGCACCTTGAGCACTACCAGAAATAAGGCTTGAGCAACTTTCACGGAATTTAGCACTACAAACCTGTTGCTCACACTTACATCTGCATTGTTAGCCTTCGCAGGATCACATATCAACTATGCTTTCGGCTTACACGCAGTGGTCTCTCCCCCTGTGCCGAAGATCCGAGGGTGGCCTTGCATCTGAGCACAGCTGGGTTTCCTTTCAGACAAGCTACAAAACTTCCTTGCAGACTTTGAGCCTCACTCAAGAGCCCGCAGCACGACATTTTACTTCACAAATGCCCCTTGGGGAGGCATAGGGGCCATGTTTGTCACCAGCAGCAATCCAGAATAGCCTCCATTCCACTAGAACCTATTTTCAGCAGATAAAGTCACATCCTTCATTTAGGCAGTTCTCTACTCAGGAACCTGGCTGGGCTTTCAGACTTCTAGAGTTTCTATTCCCACCTCAGCAGCTGACTAGCTACGACAGAACATTACACCACTGCTGCCCTTACAGGTGCCACACCTTCCCCAAATTCCATTTAACTTTCAGTCAGCGCTACAAGAGAGACAAAGGAGTTGGGAAACAGCAGCCGGGCAGCCCCAGTGCACCCACAGCGGGCACTCGCTGCAGAGCCAGCCCTGCCGACGTGTGGAGGACAGCAGCCGGAGGGGTGCCAGGGCTGAGGCCTCACCGGGCAGGCACGGCGCTCCCCTTGAGTTTGAGATCGTCACCTTTGCCGGTGACACCAGCGCGGCTCCCTTCCCCCGGTACGGCTCTCTACAGGTCAGTGCCACACTCGGGCAGGCCGGAGCGCCGGTGCATGGCGGCGGCGCCGCTCTCCCCCCTCGCCAGGACACCCGGCGGGGCCGGCTCGCCCAGGAGCCGGCGAGGGGGGCGTTATTTCGGGCAGCCGCCGAGGC
>JAVJGI010000045.1:3146548-3157437 GCA_035590275.1 Ibycter americanus | reverse complement strand
GCACCGGGGCGGAGGGCGGTGAGGGCCAGGGGGCCGGGGAGGGGGTGGTGGGTAGGCGGTAGGGGCAGGCGGGGGGCTGCAGGGTGCCCAGGCGGCCCTGGAGCAGCTCCATCATGCGCTGCAGCTCCCGGCTGAGGTGGGAAACCTCCTGGTTGAGGTGGTTGATCTGGAAGGGGAGGGGGAGCAGTGAGCACCGGCCACTGCCCCCCACCCAGCATCCCCGGGGCTCTCGGGGATGTGCCCCCCACCGCCGTCCCACCTCCTGGTTGAGCCTGCTGATGTTCTGCTTTATCTCCTCTGCTTCCATCGCCAGGGCCGGGCCACCGGCATCAGTCCCTGCCAGGGAAGACATGGCCAGTGGTGGATGGCTCCCCGAGCCCCCCCAGCGCCGCGGCCAGCACCCCTGGCCTTGCCTTGGCCCTGCAGCTGCTGCTGGAGGTACCTGATGTGGGGGAGTCCCTCGCCGCACTCTGCAGCCGGGGGTCCACGTTGAAGCAGAAGGTTTGTGACTCTGATGTCCCCCCGTTGTCTTCAATCCCATCCACAACTCTAGGGCGGGGAGGGAATGAGGGCTGGCCCTGTCACCTCCTCGCCCCTCTGCCGCCATGCCCAGTGGCCTCCGGTGGCCTCACGTAGCCCGGCTGGCACAAACTCAGAGCAGCGGGACGAGCCACCAGCATGTCCCAGCCTTACCTGGGGCTGAGGTCCGGGGAACCGTAGGCATGCAGGGAGGGGATGAGGAGCTTGGCCGGCCTCCTGCCCGCACCGCCATCCTGCTCCGGGAGCTGGGTGTCCCTCCGGCACTGCGGAGAGGGGCTGCGACCCCGGCTGCAGCGGGCTGGGGAGCGGCAGTTGCGTCGCAGGGCTGAGATCTGGCACAGCTCATCACCCAGGAGGCTGCTCAGGGAGCCGTGCCGAGCCGGGCTGCTCAGCTGGGGCAGCAGCAGCTTGCGACGGGTGATGGTGGCAGGTGAGTGCTGGAAGACCTCGTCAGGCTCCTCCTCGTCCTCCAGGATGGAGGGAAGGGGCTTCTCCGGGGCAGCACTGCTCTCCGGATGAGGCTGCGGGTGGGCGCAGGCAGGATCTCAGGGCTGGTCCCCGTGCAGGTGCCACAGCTGGGCACAGCCACCACTGCCCCATCCTCCCCCTCGCCCACCCCCAGCGTGGCACAAACCTGTGGTGCCTGCGACAGCCGTGGGGACCGGGAGTAGCGGCAGAGCCCCTGCGGGGAGAGCAGATGGCACTGGCTCAGCGGCACGCAGGACCCTGCATGGCTCTGTGGGGACCGGCCACAGGCAGACACTGTGCTGGGCACGTACCCACCCGCTCCCCACCTCAGCCCGCAGCCCACCCAGCCTCTCAGTGCCCCTCTGGACAACCAAACCTCCCCTGGGCCCACGTATCAGCCCCAGCACCGGCATCTGCAGCCCCTTGCCCGCTCTCCTTCCTCTGCTGCCGTCATGACACTGATGAGCTGCCCAACCTCAGCCTGCATGTCCTGAGCTGGAGCTGACGCTGTACCCCAAATCCCAGCCCTGGCTCAGCCATCAGAGCATCAGCTCCCCCAGGAGCATGCCACCGGCCAGGGGAGGGTGCGCAGGGCTTCTGCAGGACCGAGCAAGCTCTGTTGGCATCCTCTACCCCGTTTATTTATACCTCTCCTGGGCGATGGACACGTTGGGTTTTGGTAGGGCTAGCTGAGACCTAGAGAGCGACCTCCTACTCCACCTCTACAGGACCTGGGGCGGTGGGTACCGGGGGGTGATGCTCTGGAGGAGCCCCCAGCCACTCGGTGCCAGTGCAGAGCCAGCAGCAGAGACGGGGGAGGAAAAGCACTGCAGAGCTATTTCTGCACCAGAACATCCCCCCGGCTGCCAGAGTCAGCAGCGTGACTAAACCTGGCAGCCCCCAGCGCTGCCTCCTGCGCACAGGGGGGGCTGTGCCCCAGCTGCCTGTCCCGCAGTGACCCCCCACTCCCCTCTACCCCCCATTTCCAAGCCTTCCATCCGCCTCAGCCTCCTGCATTGCAAATGCTCTTGCTTCCAGTTGCCTGGGTTGTGCTGAGCCGAGAGGAGCCGGAATGGGACATACCTGCACGGATAGGGTGGCACAGCCACAGCCCCCGCTCCAGCCTCGGAGCCTGGGGACCGGGAGCAGGGAGCAGACAAACTCCCCTCCCGTGGCCGTGAGGAGCCCCAGCCCTGCTCCGGTCTCTGGGGCCACAAGGATGGGAAGGGGCCTGCGAGGGAGGACACGCACCCACCTCCATCTCGCTGCCCTCCCGCAGGTTGAAGGTCAGGTCCTGGTGGATGTCCACCGTGAACTTGCTGGCGTACTCGGGGTAGAGCTGCAGCACCTCGCAGAGCCCCCGCAGCCCGATGTACTGCAGGTCGCAGTAGGTCAGCGCCTTCACGTCCGCGTTGGTCTTGATCACCCGGTCCGTGCTGCACAGGTCGGCTCCGATCAAATCCCCTTTGCCTGCAGGAGGGGACCGGGGTGGGCTAGCAGCGCCAGCCCGGGGCCCCTCACCCAGCCGGGCAGCAGAAGGGGCTGGGGGAGAGCCCACGCCACCTGCCCTCACCCAGGATGGCCAGGACCACGTTGTCCTTCAGCACCTCGAGGGAACCGGAGCAGACGAAGTAGTTGGCCTGCAGCGCATCGCCCTGGCGCAGCAGGTACTCCCCCGGGGCGCAGAACGACGTCTTGATGTGGAGCGAGAGGGAGCGCAGGCAGCCCCGGCTGGCCGTCTCGAAGATGGGCAGCTGCAGGATGTCCTTGTTGAGGTGCATGGCCACGTCCGCACGCAGCTCGTCGGGGAAGTCGTGCAGCAGCTGGGGAGAGCGGGGCCAGGGTGCTGGGGTGCGGGTGGTGGGGTGCAGCCTTCCCCACAGTCCGACACCCCCAGGGGACAGATTCCCCTCTGGAGCAGAGCATCTCGCAGAGCCCAGCAGTCCCGGCTGGCAAACGTGGGACAGCTGTGGCCGTGGTGGTGGGCTGCCTCTGCTCCACGTGCCTGTCCCGCTCCCCATGCTGGCAGGAATCTCCCCCCAACCTGGCACACAGCTCTGGTCCCTCCAGCAGCACAGCATGGACATGTGCACATCCGCACATGCACACGATTGCACACACGTACACACACACGCTTGCACTCTCACAGCTGGCCCTGCCAGCCCCATCACCCCCACGTTGGGTGCAGGGTTGGGGGGTGAAGGGGGGCTGGCCCGGCCCAGCCGACACATCCTACCTCGTTGGCATCGATGCCGTTGTTCACCGACCAGGTGGTTTGGAAGTACTCCAGCATCCTCTGCTTGAGCTGCTGGGGCAGGCGGTGGACGCGGATGAAGTCCTTGAGGTCCTTCATGCGGGTGTGGTAGAGCGAGCGGCGGGAGTACATGCGCTGGATGATGGCTGTGACGTTGCCGAAGACGACGGCGTGCATCAGCGCTGGGGGCCAGGAGGGCAGCGTCAGGCCCACCGCGGGGCCGGCGGGAGCGTAGGGACACCCAGGCAGGGTCTGGGCTCAGCCCCCACCAGCGACACGGCGCTGAGGGGTGCAGCATGGGGGGCTTCTCCCCTAACCCCAGCCCCAGGGCTGTCCCACAGGGGACCTGTGTTCATCGCCTCCCCCAGTGCCCTGCCTGGGTACCTGCCACACCTGCTGCTCCAGCAGCTGGAGATGAAGCCCCCCAAGCCTTGCCCCACTCCCCGCCTCACCCCCGATGAGCATGGTGCAGATGGAGAAGATCTTCTCAGCGTCGGTGTTGGCGCAGACGTTGCCGAACCCCACGCTGGTCAGGCTGCTGAGGGTGAAGTAGAGGGAGGCGATGTAGGCGCTGCGGATGGAGGGGCCCCCCACTGAGTTGTTGATGTAGGGAGCCTCCAGCCTCTTGCCCAGCTCGTGCAGCCAGCCTGCCAAGCACAGCCAGGGGTTAGCGCTCGCCAAGGGGCCCAGCACAGCTCCTGTCCCTACCCCAGCCAGAGGGGCTGTAGCCCCCACCAATGCCCACCCCAGGGGACTGTCCTCTGCTTGCTCCCTCCTGCCAGCGGCATGCAGCAGCACGGGGGAGACCAGATGTCCTGAGCGTGCCCCCACCCCACGCAGCCCCCACATGCAAGCGGCCCCGCTCACCGATGTCCCAGGTCTGGGGGTCGTTGCTCTCCATCTCCTTGCGGCCGATGACATACCAGATGCATGCCATCCAGTGGGCCAGCAGCGCGAACATGGACATGAGCAGGGTGAGCACCATGGCGCTGTACTGCGAGTAGCGATCCAGCTTCTGCAGCAGCCGCAGCAGCCGCAGCAGCCGCACCGTCTTCAGCAGGTGAACCAGCGAGGTCTGGAGAGCGGGGCAGGTGGGTGAACCCAGCGGAGCGGCAGGCAGGGGCAGGCAAGGATCCCCCCCAGTTCCCCCCAGGGCAGGGAGCCTTCACCACCACCACCCCCAGCTGCCACAAGGGTCATGGGCTATGGGGCTGGCTGGGAAGAACTGGCCCCCAGGCAGCCTTCCAGCTCCGTGCCCAGCCAGCAGCTGGGGTCACAGCTTGTGAGAGATGTGGGGTGCTGGGGAGGGGGAGGGGGGTGGGAGGGGGGACAGGCAGCAGTGGCTTTGCTATCAGAGGCTGCATTTGGTGAAGCTGTGCTGGCAGAAAGCTGATCTAATCTATTTGCCAGGGGAGGTCTCAGCAGGATGCTGTGCCTTGCCCACAGAGATCCTGGACAGAGGGAGCGGAGATGCCCTGGCTTAGGCAGGTGGGTTTGGATGCGCAGCGATGCTGAGCGCCCCAGGGCCTCCCACCTCACACAAAGCTCCTGCCTCGTCCTTCTCCTCCTGCCAGCGCTGCACCTCACACCTCACGGGAGCCCAGGGCCGTGGGCTGGGCAGGGGCACGGGGCAGGGGCTGTGCCAGAGCAGATGCCGGGGTCAGACCCCACCAAGGTGGGTCAGGATGGAGCCGGTCCCTGGGTGGCTCAGCTCCACTCAGCTCCCCACTGCCCAGAGGGTCCCTGCCAGGGCTGCCCGTCCTGCCAGCCACAGTGTGTGCCCCCGGCTTGCCCAGCCTCGGCAGAGGCAGTGATGGCCCCTGCGGCCACAGCCCCAGGAACATGCCCCTGCCTTTGCCACGGTTGTTTTCTTGCTGGGCAGCACCACCGGGGCGTGAGCGGAGCTGAGTTTGGCTCAGGGGGGCACTGCCAGCCCCAAGTGCCCTTGTCCTCCCCGCACGCTGCTCTGCCTCCAATAAGCGTAATTACAGCCTCTGCGCTCGCCTCCCTCCTCTCCTCCCTGCCCCAATTAGCAGAGGATGGGAAAGGGCTGATGCACTCGCCCAGCCTGTTGCACCCACAGCGCTGCGCAGCCCCTTGGGACCCCAGTGAGGCGCAGGATGGGACCTGCCTTCATCACCAGCGTGTGCCTCGTGTGCATGGTCACCCCCTGCAGAGCAGGCAACGTGCAAGTGCCCCTCGTTGCGACGCGGGGGGGTATGCACAAGGGATTTGCACGCAGACGCGGAGCTACTCGGAGCTGCTCAGTTCCCCAGGCAGAACACAGGGGTGCTGGGTGCAGGGCGGGCGCCTGCCTGCGGCTCCTGGAGAGGTGCCTTGGCAGTTACCATCGTTTGTGGCAGCCTCTGGTTAAATTAAGATGCGTGGGAGGCTTCCCGCTATAGCTGCCATCGCTGCTTCCCCTCGCTGCCCGCGCTGCTCCCAGACAGGCGTGCGAGGAGCTGATCCCTGGGAAAGGGCCACCTCCCCCCCACCGCCCCTGCCCACGGCGCGAGTGGCACTCACCACGGTCACGTTGAAGATGTAGAGCAGATCGAAGGGCAGAGCAGCAATCAGATCCACGAAGAACCAGGTGGCCACGTAATGGATGCAGATGGAGCGGGGGTCGTACACCACCTGGCCCGACTGGCTCACGTATGTCGTCCGGAAATTCAGGATGATGTCTGCCCCGGGGAGAGCAGGACCAGCCCTCAGCACCCCCGCTGCGGCTGGGGGAGCTGGGCTGGGGTCTGCGAGCAACCTGGGTCCACTTCTGGGGTGCTCAGCACCAGCAGCAGAGGCAAAGCAACACAGCTCCCCTCTCCATCACCCCTCAGGTCCACTCCTCTGGCCACATCCCTGCCCTGCTCAGCCATGTCCCCATCCCAGACGGGTGCTTGGCTCTGGGCATGGACCTACCCAGGATGAAGAGCATCTCCACAGCAATGTCACTGACGATGGTGCTGCGGGCAGCTGAGAGGCTGTCCTCCATGCTTGTGAAGCAGACGTTGTAGGGGACAGTGATGGCCACATAGAAGGTGGCCAGCAGGATCAGCCAGTCCCAGAGGGCCTTGAAGATGCTGTAGTGGAGCAGGATGAAGCGGGACTTCTGCACTGAGGCCACTTTGTACTCGGGGATGGACGGCTTGTTCTCGAACACGTTCTGGGGGAGCAAGCAACAGGGTGGCACACCGTGCAGGGGCTGTCCCACACGAGGGGTGGAGGCCACCACAGTCCCCCCTTCTCCTGAGTCCTGCCAGCCTGGCTGACACTCCCTGATACCATGGTGGCAGATGCCCTTTTCCAACAGGCTGCACTGAGGTCACCCTCAGAGATGGGCACAGAATGCCTGCTTACGGCACATAAATTAACGTTATGCTAATGCTATTAACAGTAATCCTCTGGCACTGCCAGCTGCTGCCCAGAACCATCTCAGGTGCCAATTCGCGTGCTAGGGCAGAGCCACCCCCCCCCTGCAGGGACACGGCATTGCTGGGGGCCAGCGAGAGCCCAACCTGGGTGAGGGGAGAGCCAGGTCTATCCCACACAATCCCCCAAAGCTGAAGACTGACACACTGAAACCCTTTGCCTGCTTGCCAGCTCTGGGCCCCCAGCTGCTCTCAGCTGGTGACAGACCCCCACCCTGGCCCCACGTCTGTAGGTGATGCCCATCACTGTGGCCATGCCTGGGGACCCTGTGCTGGGGCATTGCAGCCACGCGAATGGGCTGGCACAGAAACAACACACGGGTCCCTGCTGCTGCTGGAAGCCCCAGTGCTTGTGTGCTTGAGGCTGCTGCAGCCTGGTAACGGTGCTCCCCAGGGCTGGCACAGCTGTGCTGCAAGCAAGCAGCTGGGTTTTCCTGACAGCTAACGTGCGAGGAGAGACACAGCCCTGCAAGAGCTGCCAGATCTGTTCTCCCCACGGCAAGCTCCAGGCACCTGCTGGTCTCTCTCCTGCTGCCAACGAACCCTATTTACAAGCTGGACCACGGTGCAGCTGCTGGGGATGGAGGGCATTTCAGTGCCTGGGGAGGCCAGTGAGGTGTGTGCATGGGAATAGCATCCCGGCATCTTGGCTGCAGGGCTGCTCCCGGGAGAGCTGCAGCGTTGCCAGCCTACCCGCAGCCCCAGCCCGGGAGGCACTGGGCAAAGCTGAGGGCTCCCCCAGGTCCTTACACGGTTGATTTTTATCTCGCCACGGTCCCTCCGGGCAAACTGACTGCTGAGCCGGTGCAGCACCGTCTGGCCTTGCCTCCGCGCTGCCCGCAGATGTGAGCTGCCGGGCCTCTTGCTCTTCTGTTTCTCTGCAGTGGACAAGACAGGCTGGGTTAGCGGGAGCACGGTGCTGCTGCTGGTGCAAGAGCGCAGGGGCTGCTGCAGGGAGCCCTCCTTGCGTAGGTGCACAAAGGCGGGCAGAACCCCACAGGGAAACGGGAGCCCCTTTGCCACATGTCCACTGTGCACACTGCTCCCCACATCCCCTCCCCATCCCACAGCCATGGCTCACCCTCCTTCTTATCACTCGGGTGGCTCCTGCCCCGACTCTCTGTGATGTCTTTGAAGGAGAAGAGGAAGAGCACCACCTCCCCCTTCTCGTTTTTGATGGGCATGATGTCCAGCAGGCACCAGAAGGCAGTTCCTGGGTGAAGGAGAGGGGTGGTGAAGGCAGGACAGCCCCCCTGCTGCTCGGCAGCTTCACCCCGGGGCCAGCACGGGGCCGAGTCCCAGCCGGAGCTGTGGGCAGGGACCCAGCCCCATGCACCACTCACCACCCTTCTTGTAGAAGCAGACCTCGGTCTGGTACTCCTGCCTGCCGTCCAGCACCTTCTCGATGCGCTGCAGGACGGGCTCGCTGGTCTCGGCCCCGTAGAGGAAGCGGCAGCTGCAGTTCTTCTGCATGACCTCGGTGCGGGCAAAGCCGGTGAGGTCGCAGAAGCCGTCGGAGCAGTAGACGATGGGGAAGCCGCGGCGGACCTGCGCGTTGGCCAGGATGAAGTTGCTGTCTGCAAGGAGACACAGCCACCCCTGAGGGCTCCGGGCCACCCTGGGGGGGTGTGAAGGGGAGCCCAGCCCTCCCAGCCCCCCACGGGTCCCTCTGGGAAGAAGAGGCAGGTCTCCATCCAGCTGCTGGCTGCCCCCAGCTGCTCCCAGAGCTCATTCATCCCCTGCCTGATCCTGAGGCCCTGATCCAGGCAGGACCCCATCCCCATGCACTGGAAGTGGAAGGAGCCCAGATCCAGCTCCCAGCTCCCATCACCAGAGATGCGATTCCGAACGAGGCGATTCATGCCTCCCCCTCACCATCTGCCGCTCCCACCTCCCGCTGGGGCTCAGGCAGCTTAGCAGCAGCAGCGGCAAATCCAGCTGGGTGCTGCCAGCCCAGAGGTGCTGGGCTGCGGTGCTGGGACCTCCATTCCCAGGCATGGCACCGTGGGGGCACATGCTGAGAGGGTGGGAGAAAAGCCACAAGCCTGGGGTGAGTCGAGGACCTGTGCTGAGCTGGCACAAGCTGGAGGTGAAGGGGAAATGCAGTGTCCTTGGTCTGCCACAGCACCACGGAACCTCCCCAGCACCACGCCTGCCCCGGCAGAGAGGTGGCACCAGGCAGAGGAAAGCCCCTGCCAGCCCCCTGCTCTGCCCAGCTGCAGAGCAGCCTCTTTCACCCCTCAGCCCCCCAGCCACGGTCCAGGCAGGGGCTCTGCCCCCGGGGCCGCAGCAGCTCCTTGCTGCAGGCTCTGCGCCAGCGGGACAGATGGCCTCGTGCTAAAAGGATGCCAAGGAGCTGGGATGCGCGGCCGGCGTGGGCTGTATTTGCACCCGGCAAGGACAGACTGGGGTGTCCCCAGCCCTGACGCAGTCTCCAGCCTGTGGGTCCCCAGCACCCCTGCACCCCGCCAAGCCCAGGCACCAGGAGCAGATGTGGCCTGCTCCCTCTCACAGCAAAGGAGGGGAGCCCGCAGCAGATTACAGCACCCGGGCACCGGCAGCAGAGCCGTGCAGGGCAGAGCAAGGGCAGAGGAGGTTGCGGGAAGGAGGGGATGGCAGCCACAGGCAGCCCTGGTGCGATGGGGGTGCAGCGGGGCCACCACAGCACAGCTCAGCCCAGGATTAGCTTGGAGAATCAAAAATAGCTTGAAGCTGTGACTAAGGCCAGATTTTGGCTCTGGGGAGCCAGGATTACAGTGTTGTCCAGGATGTGTTATTAGAAAAGAGAAAAGGGCTTGCATTTGGGAGCAGCTCTGCTGAGCAGGGGGACGCAGCCCTGGGGGGGCTCGGCAGCCCCCTGCCACAGTAGCCAGCTTCCCTGGACACACACCCTCTGGCCCAGTGGGCAGTGGCTGCCTGGGAGAGGCAGGGTTAACTCGCACGGTGTATCACTTCTGCTAAAGCCTCTCTCCATGGCAGATAAAGCCGATAAGAGACACATCAAACCCACAAAGCCTGACACTGTTTAAAAGTGCCTGGCGGGCAGGTTGGCACAGCCAAGGCAGGATGCTGCCAGGGTGCTGTGGGGCAAATCCTGTCCCCCCAGGGCAAATTCCCAGGACTTTTTGTCGGGGTGTGGCAGGCAGCTCCCCTGGGGACCCTTCTCCTCAGAGAGCCAGATCCAGCCCTGGGGAGCGACTGTCAAAGGGTCACCAGTGCGAGGCACATGCGGCTCTGCCCTGGCACCTCTGGGCACAGCTGGGTCTGGACTGGAGAAGGCTCAGGGTGCTGGCGGCCTCGTTACACATTGCAGTCTCACAGGTAACATCCCAACTGAGAGCTCTGATGGGCAAATGACACCCTGCATCATCTGGGATGCTCCACATCACACCAGGCCAGGGGCCAGCCCAGCATCACCCCCAACACGTGCCCCAGGGGTGCTCCTGGTGCCCCGATGGTGCTGTGGGAGGTGGCTGCAGGCTCTCAGTGCCATCTTAATGCCAGTTCCTCCCAGCAAGGTGGGAGACGTCCGACCCTGCAGGCAGCTGGCTGGGGAGACCCTGCTCCAGGTGATTTGGGGGGAAACCTGGGGTCAACCCTGAACACAGCCTGTCCCTGGGTGGCTGCATGGGCCAGCAGTGCCAGCAGCTGGCTTGTGGCAACCCAGCATGATCCCCTCCCCAGCGTGCCAGGGCTTTAATCCACCCTGGCCCCAGCACATGGACATGGACATGGACACGGAGGGGACCCCAGCTCCCAGGGACACACCAGCAACACCTCCAGCTGTGGGAAGTGGCCCCAAAACGGATGGTGCTGGGACAGCACAGTACCCACTGTCTGCCCTGCCCAAACACACCGTTACCGGGATCCACCTTTTCCCGGGATGTAGCCCCCAGCAAGCGGGCACCTTGCTCACCGGGGGCTCGGGGCTGGCCTGTGCAGCACCCCACGGGCCCCGCCATGTCCGTGGCGACAGGGCTGTGTGCCACAGAGGTGACAGGCACAGGCTGTGCCCCACGGCTGCCCCACAGCTCCGAGGGCTCCGGGGGCTCCCTGGGGCAGCACCCCCAGCCCCGCGGGGTCAGGCACAACCCGCACATGTGTCCCCGCCCGGGACTGGCCACCGCTCGGGCAGGGGACGGGGCAGGGACGGGCTCCTGGGGGGTCCCGGAGCGGGGTGAGCCCGGCCGGCTTCTCCC
>JAVJGI010000045.1:3131153-3145682 GCA_035590275.1 Ibycter americanus | reverse complement strand
CGGCGGGCACCGGCACCCGCCCGGGGGCAGGACGCTCGGGCCCGGGGGGCAACGGGTCGGTGGAGCCGGGACCTGCTCGGCACCGGGACCCACTGCACCGGGATCTGCTCGGCACCGGGATCTGTTCGGCACCGGGATCTGCTCGGCACCGGGATGTGCGCGGCACCGGGACTTGCTCAGCACCAGGATCTGCTCGGCACCGGCACCTGCTCGGCACCGGGACCCGCTCGGTCCCACAGAGGCTGCGGAAGGGGCAGGACCCGGTGGGCACGGGGGTACCAGCTGCGGGACACCAGCCCCAGCCCCACCGCTTGGGGCTCAGCCCCGGGGCTGCAGGGCGAGGCCGTGCCCCGTGGGACCCCCGGAGGGGCACCCAGGGGTGACAGGACCCAGCAGGGAGCCCTGTGCGGGGACAGGGTGGCGGGGCGAGAATCAGGGACTTGTGGCCACGAGAGGGTCACCAGAGGCTCCTTGGTGCTGTGGCATCCCGGAGGATGCTCCGAGCCCTTGACGGGGGCTTCACAAACACCCCCCGCTCCTGGGCAGCCGGCTCGAGGCTCGGTTCACCCCAATTCTGCTCCTGCATCCCCCCAGCTCGGCCCGCGCCCACCCCAGCGCAGGCACCATGGATGAGCCCATGTCCAGGCACCGCAGAGGAACAGGGCAGCAGCCCCCCTGGCCCCTCCCCAGAGAGAGAAGCAGAGCCGGGTAACATCGGGCTACCATTTATTGTAAAAGGCCAGCAGTGCCTGCGGCGCCCTGAGCAGGCTTGGCCAGGGCCAGGAGGAGGTATGTGAAAGTGCTATTTACACCCAGCTCCAGGGTTGTGTCCCCGGGGTCTGTCCCGCCACAGATCCCCTCTTCTCCTGCTGCCCCCACCCCTTTCAGTAAAAGCTCTTCGCTGCTCCCGCTGCCTGGGTCTTGGTCAGGTCCTTCCCCGAGTGTTCCTGGCATTCCCTGGGGCTGGCAGAACTGGCATCAGCACCCTGCAGCACCGGCGTCGGCTGGGCGTCCGTGCCCATGGGGCAGCCCGATGCGTTGTGGCACGCCATGCCAGGGTGCTCCCCACGCTTGCCCATGGTGAGGATGCCGGCGGCATGGTTGCCAGAGCCATGCAGCAGGCGGTAGAGCCGGCTCTGGAATGCCGGGGGGATGCTCTTCCTCTTGCCCAGCGTGAGGATGCCGGCGGCGTGGTTGCCCATGCCGTGCAGGAGGTCATAGATGCGGCAGGAGCAGGTCTTCTGCCGGCAGCACTCCGGTAGACTCTGCCGGGCAGCAGCCAGGGAGCAGAGCAGGAGCAGGAGCAAGAGGCAGGCAGCTCGCTGGAGCTGCCAGAGCAATGGGCAGCGTTAGTGTGGGGCAGCCAGCAGTGCTGGAGGTGGGGAGCTGCACAGCCCTGGAGCTGCCTCCCAGTCCTGCCGTTGTCCCAGCTCCCACCTGCCCTGGTTGCTGCCGCGCTGCTCATCCCCACTGCCTCAGGGACCCCACACCCAGGTGCACCCGGAGCATCACCCTTCGGCACCGTGGGGCACAGCCGGCACCAGCACCCCCAAGGGGAGCCGAGTGCTGCTCCTCACACCCCCCCCAGCCCCAGAAACCACAGCCCCCACCCACGCTCTGAGCAGCAGCCAGATGCAGGTGCCCTCGGCCATGGCCACCCTGCTCTGGCACAAAGCAGTCGTGGCAAACACCCTCCCCTCACCGCCGAGCGCCACGGACGAGGTGCGAGCACCCACGCTCCACTCCGCAGGCACCGCAGGCCCAGCTCCATCCTGAGGAGCCCCCATGGGGCTGAGCCCCCCGATCGGCTGCTGACCACAGTCGGGGAGCCCTGGGGAGGAGCTGTGTGCTCAGGGCTTCCCGAGGAACCAGCCAGACCCGGCCCCGCACCCCAGACCCCCATCCGGACCTCCCCCCATTGCTGCCCTCCTGGCCCCACCTTGGTGTTGGGCACCTCCATCCTTCCTGGGATCTTCAGGCGGCCGAGCGGCACCGGGGCATGTCCCGCTGGGCAGCCCTGCGCCACCCGCTGCAGCTGCCACTTTATAGGGCCCGGCACAATAGTGCTGCCAAAAATACCGTCAGGACCAGGCGGGAGCAGCCGGTCTCTGGGAGACGCGGGCGCGCTGTGACCGGTAGCTCGGAGACCGGCCAGGCCTTTCCCCTCATTTGCAGCTCCTCATTGTGTGGGTGCTCGCCGGCTGGGCACAGTGGCCGGGCAGCGTGGCACTAATGAGGCCGTAATTGCCCGTGGGCTCCAGGGGCTGAAGGTCAGTGCTGGGGAGGCACTGGCCTGCTCCCGGCAGCGGCAGCGCACGGGTCCGCTCCTCGTGGCCCCATTAGGCTAATTACCTTCCTGAACAAAGGGGTGCCGGGCAGCTGTATGGATCCTTGACGTGGGGAGCCGTCACCCTGCGCTCGGCTGGTGTCGGGAAGAGGGATGGTGCTGCCAGGCTTCCTGTATCCAGTGCCACCCTCCACCCCCTTTGGTGACCCCCTCCCGCCTTGGCCCTGCGCCAGGCACGCGGAGGGAGCAGCAGGGCACCAGGGTGGGTCTCACACTCTTTATAACGCTCCGCAGCCACGGTCCGACCCCCAGACCGCCCCCCACCCATGGCTTGCACCAGGACCCCCCCTGACCCTGAGAGATGAGCCCTGATGTTTCCCTGATGCCAAAAGCCACATCCGCTGCCCAGGTCAGTCTGCAGCGGCCCCCCCGGCCCCCCGCCCACTGCACCTCACATCCTCCCAGCCCCTCTGCACAGTGGGGACCCCAGGGAGGGGAAGAAGCCCGCTGCCCCGTGGAGAGGGGATGGGGACCAGCCAGGACCCTTCCCTTCAGGCAGGTTTTCCCTGGGGCTGGCGAGGGCAGAACCCGCAGCGCTGGCCGGAGACAGGAGTCTGGCACAGCAGGCTGCGGGTACATGCACACAGGCACCGAGGTGCCAGCATCCCCACCAGCCCTGCAGCAGGGTGCTTGCTCTGGAAGTGGATGGAGGAGATGGATGAGGAGCTCGGGAGGGCAAGCAGGAGTGGGAACACCCTTCCCCACCCTCCCCTCTGTCTCCCCACCCTCCCCTCTGGACCCCACCGCAGCCTCTCAGCACAGCAGAGCGCAGCACCCAGCCCCACATGCACCCCTCCCTGCACACCGAGCCTGCGGGCAGGCAGCTGCCCGTCCGTCAGCAGGCTGGGGCTCCCTGATCCTGGCCCCTGCAGCCGGGGGGGTGCTTAGTCCGGGCCCCCCAAGCCCCAGGCTGGGGTCAGCAGGATGCTGTGTCACCACCTCCTTCCGTCTCAGGGATGGGCTCCAGCGGGGCGCGCAGGCGGGAGGGCTCCGGCGAGGCCGAGCCGTTCCTGCCGATGCCGCACGACTGTCCCGCGTTGTGGATCTGCCACAGGTTGTCCAGCGCCTCCGCCTTGGCGTGCTTGAGGAGGTCAGCCTGGCCCTGCATGGGGACACGGCGTCAGGGGCTGCCCCACGGCCACGCCACGTGGGCTGCCACCCCCGCCGAGGGGGGCTCGCTGGGTGCCAGGACCCCCTGAAGGGGCCTGTGCCATGCCCAGCACCCATGGAGCACCCCCTGAGGTGGCAGGGAGGGGGTGGCAGGGTGGGGGCCACGCAGCCCTTGCCCCTCACCTTCAGGACGGTGATGTTCCAGGCGAAGCTCTCCAGTGCCTTCTGCAGCTTGCGGCCCCGCAGCCCCTCCTTGGCCTCGATGCGGTGCAGCTCCTTGTGGAAGTCCATGCCTGCGCCGACACGACCGTCACTAAGCCGGCGCGGGGCCACCAGCACGGGGACAGCCACTGCCCGCCATGGATGGGGACCGAGCCAGAGGGATGCCCTTTGCCTGGCATGGGGGTGCAGGCTGGGTGGGCTCCCCACTGCCCCAGCAGCCCTGAGCCCCCTTCACGCCGAGAACAACGGGAGCCCCCACTGCCCCAGCATCACGCTCGGCCCCAGCCCTGGGTGGTCGTGGGGTCCCGAAGGTCCCAGAGGATGTGGGGTCCAGCAGGGCAGTGACCACCCCAGGCAGAAGCATGGCTCTTGCACCCCACGGCTCACCTGGGAGGCTCAGAGCGGGGCCGCTGCCCCCCCCCCCCCGACCAGAGCACAGGCCCCCGCACCGTGCACCGCGTGATGTCCTCGTGAGCGGGTGCTATATTTACCCCTCCTGACGCAGCACCGGCTCCGGGCCCACACAAGGACTCCCACGCAAGCCTGCTCGCCCACACGCTGTCAATCAGCACGCCCCCAGCCCCGCACCTAGCACCCCCCGGGACCCCACAGCACCCACCAGCCGGGCACAGCCCAGGACGGCTCCACAGCAGCTTGTCCGTGGCACAGCCAGGGCAAAGGCAGGGCCAGGCAGCACCGCGGGCACGGGGGCGTGGGTGGCAGCCCCCAAACCGCTGCCTGCCACCACCTCGAGAGGCTGGGCAGAGGCGGTGGTCGCACACCCCAGAGCCCCTCTGCCCGACACCCCCCAGGCTGCCACAGCCAGAGCGGCACAGGAGGGTGCAGAGCCCACCCATGCCCCAGCCGCCAGCCCCACAGCCTGCAGCCCCCTCCCCATCACCGCTCCCCCCAGTGCTGGCAGCAGCGGCAGAGCCCAAAGCCAAGAGCTCAGGGAGGTTTCCGGGCTGCCGCGCAGGCAGGGAACAAACACGGCTGCTGGCAGCAAGGCTGGTACCGGCCGCGGGTGGCACAGTGGGGCCCCCTCCTTCCTCCCCAGCCCCTCCAGCTCCTGGCAGCTCTCCCAGCCCGAGGAGAGCACACATGAGCCCCCAGCCTGGCACCCAGTGCACACCCAGGCTGGCTGGGGCTGTGCCCACAGTGCCCCAGCCCACCGAGGGGCTTCGCAGCCATCGGTGCCTGGAGCGGGGCCGGGGGTCCCGGGCAGCCGCTGGGTGGAGGCAGGATGGGGGGGGAGGACCGGCGCAGGCAGCCGGCAGCACCTGCCTGTGTGGGTTCATCCATGTGTCTTGGAAGTCGTAACATTCACTTGCCACTTCTACCGTCAGCCCCAGTCTGTTATTTCTGGTGCTAATTATATTCTGGCGTTTGGCAGCTAATGACTCTTCCCCGCTTCCTCATCAGCCTCCTCCGCTCCCATCCCTCTCTCCCCTCCCTCCCGCACAGCCCCTGCAGCCCACCCACCCAGCACCCTGCCCTGGCGCAGGCAGCTCCGCACCCCAACACCCCGGCAGCACCCGGCACCAGGCAGCCCACCCAGCGCTGTCGGGACATGGGAAAACCACAGAGCCGGGCTTGGGGCCACCCCAGCTGGAAATCCTCCTCCCATCCTCCCATGGCCGGCCAGCCCTGGCTGCTCTGCCGCTGAACCCCAGCGCTGGCACGCACCCGCCGGGGTGCAGACGTGCACCTCTTGTTCTTTGCCACGCACCGCAGGCGTGCAAGTGCACGGCCAAAAATGCCGGCAAGCTGGGTTGTGCCTGTGCTCAGCTCTGGAGCCTGGTGCTGGGGAGCCCTGCCAGGACACGTGCCCCTAGCCCAGCGCCAAGGCATGGCACCCCCACACCCGACCCCCAGGGATGTGCCCAGAGCCGTGCCAGGGCTGCGCCTGCCCTCCCAGCACCCACCTGCCTGCTGCGCCTGGATGAGCTTGCCGTACACCCCGTCGGCGGACTCAATCAGCGTCCGGCTGGTCTGGATCATCTGGGGAAAGGGACGATGTGAGGACCTGGGCAGCCCCCAGCCCCACGCACCCCCTCGGCAGAGCAGATGGGGAGAAGGGGCTCAGGCAGGGGCTGTCCCTCGCCCCAGCACGGTGGCCGGGGTCTAGCCCTCCTCGCCCCACTGCCTGCAGCCAGGTGCGGTGTGACCAGCGCCTGGCCGGCAGCCAGGTCCCCCTCCAACACAAAGAAAGGAAGCGGCTCCGGCTGAGGCTATTAATGGGATTTCTCCCGCCAGGCAGGACCGCAGAACGCCCTGCCAGCCAGCCCTGGCACAGGGTACAGGCAGCACAGGCAGGGGAACAGGGGCTGCGAGGTCCCAGGGCTCAAACCAAGCTGGGCAAGCCTGTGCCTTGACAGAACTCCTCCCTGGGCAGCCCCTGACACAGTCCCCACCAGCCTCCCCCTGCACTGACAGCGGTGCAGCGAGTTCGGGGGCCCCCGTCCTGCGCAGGGCGGTGGTCCTGGGGGTCCCGATGCCATCGGCCCTGCAGAGCATCCCTGCAAGGAGCCAAGCCCCGGCGGGACAGCACTTACCGTCTCGTAGGCAGTGAGGACCTTGCGCAGCAGGTCTGGGATGGGGCCCTGGGCTTCCATGGGGGGGTACTGCTCTGCCAAGTTGAGGGTGACGCTGGGCGCGCTGTCACTGTGTAGCAGCCACGTGGCCACTGTCAGGATGCACTGCTTCATGTTGGCGGCGGGCGTCAGCCCACACAGCTCCTTGAAGGAGACCAGCGCATTCTGCGGGCAGAGATCGGCGTCAGGGGCACAGCCTGGAAGAGCCCCCCAAGACCCCCCCTTCCAGGTACGTCCCCATTTCCCCTGGCTCTCTGCTCCAGACGAGGCTTCTCGCCCGCATCCCCCAGGAAGAGGGGGGACGCCTGGGCTCCCCACTGCTTAGGGTCCAGCCCCGTCCTCCCCTGCAGAAACCAGGTTCCCCCGTGCCTCTGCAGGGTCCGTACCTGCACGTTCTCCCGCAGGTCAGTGGCCTCCCGCAGTGGCTGGGTGGCTGTCCGAAAGACCTCATCGATGGCCTTGATGCCGGTAGCCTTGGTGGAGGTGTACTCCCGCACCCGGCGGCCCCGGCGCCCTGCCAGTCCCCGGCGGTGCCCCTTGCCCCCGCCGCGGCGGTCGGTGATGGCCACGTGTACGAAGAGGGTGGCGTGGGGCAGGGGCTCCCCAGCCAGGGACTGGAGGGGGACGTGCCGGTAGCCGGGCTGCAGGCACTCGAAGGGGATGGTGTACTGGGCAATGAACTCGTCTCCGATGTAGTCGTCATCCAGCACGACGAAGCGCAGGACGGCCAGCTCCGGCAGGTTGATCTGGAACTCCAGGCTCTCATCGAAGACGGGGTTGTCCCCGCTCTGCAGGGCCGTCTTGGTGCGGTGCTCGGCGCAGTCAGCTGGGATGCCGTGGATCTCGGCACAGACATAGGGCTCCACCACCTCCCCCTTGGCGCCCGAGCCCTTGGGCTTGGGCAGGTTCTGCCCGCTGATGACCTTGAGGTGCAGGAGCTGGGCAGGCACCCCGGGCAAGGAGTCCTTGGCGTTGGCACTGAAGTAGGAGACCTCCTCCCGCATGATGGCAGGGCGGAGGACGTAGCCACAAGCCCCGTTCTGCCGAAACCAGCCCGCATTCAGGTCCATCATGAGCCCCGGCGTCTGGTAGTTCATGGCCACCATCTGGCAGCCGCACTTCCAGAAGTCCTGGGGGTTCATGTTGCTGGCGTCGATGCGCATGGGGCTGGGGTAGACACGGGAGAGGAACCGCTTGTTGTAGCTCACCAGCTCGGCCGGGCACTCGTTGGCGAAGCGTCCTGCTTCCACCTCGCTGAAGGAGCACATCTCCCAGTAGCGCTGCCCACGCCGCGAGCTCTCGAAGTCCTGGAAGGGGACAGCCTGGCAGAGGCTTACCAGCTCCGAGAGCTCCCGGCTGAGGCGCACCCGTCGCGGGCCACCTCCCTCCGGCACCTCCCGGTCCTCCTGGCCCAGCCGCCGTGCCAGCTCCCAGCCTTCCTCCTCATCCGACACCTCCCCCTCGCTGTCCTCGCAGCCGGGTGGCAGCTTCTTGCCCTTGATGAGGATGCGGCCCTTGAGCTGCTCCGGGGAGGGCAGGTAGGATGCGGCGGGGTTGGGGGGCTCCAGGTACAGCTTGTCCCCCAGTGTCTTGCGCAGGCACTGGGCGGCGAGGCGCTGCTGGGGGGCCGAGCAGCGCACCACCAGGCAGAGGATGAGGGGGTAGGCAGAGGCGGTGAAGGCGTGCTGGTCGATCAGCCCCACCACGGCACGGAAGGGCACGCAGGAGGCGGCCGAGGGGCTGGTGTAGACCACCGGCTCACCCTCGGGGCCATCCCACAGCACCAGCTCGATGCTGCGGCAGCCCAGGCCCAGGGCGCTGATGTAGCCGCTGATGTCCGAGCGGCCCCAGAAGTTGTCCTCCAGCAGGCAGGCACTGTGGGCAGAGCTGATGTAGTAGTGGGAGAGGGGCTGCGCCATGTCCTGGCACACCTTGCGGTGCTGCGGGTCGAAGATGGAGCAGTCAGCGGAGAGCAGGTAGCGCGTGAAGCCGTCGATGGCCAGGTAGCCCTTCTCCCGGCCCTCCTTGGAGGGCTCGTACTTGCCGACGATCTCCAAGCACTTCTCCTCCGTCACCCCCTCCATGCCCTGTTCCACCTCCAGGAACATAAGCAGGTCCTTCAGACCCAGGTACTCCTTGTTGCTGGAGAACTGCACCAGCAGGAAGAAGATCTCGGGGCGGGTGCAGAGCTCGCAGTACGCCTCCACAAAGAGGTCGCAGGCCACCTCCGCACCGGGACGCTCGCTGGCCTTCTGCAGCTCCTTGAACTTCAGCTCGATGGTGGACGTCTTCATGCCTGGGTTGAGCGCTTTGATCAGCTGCACAGCCCGGGACACAGGGATGCGGCCAGATTTCTCCAGGTCGGCGAGGTCGAAGACGGAGGAGATCCAGGAGGTCCGGAGGCTGGGGTGGCCGGTCCCGGGTGCCTCAGGAGTGTGCTTCCCATAGGACACCAGGTACCGGAGCCCCATCACCCAGGCGCTCACCACGTCAGCCGAGCTGGCCACCAGGTCCAGGGACTCGTAGTTGTCTCCGTAGATGATGGAGAAGGCGCACTCATCTGGGAACTGGTCGGAGAGGCCATTGCTGCGCAGGACGGGCGTCTTCTTGCCCACACGCACCTCTTTGACCGACTTGATCTCGATCTTGGCCTTCTCCGAGTCCTTCTTGGAGGGCTCCCAACGCACGGAGCGCATGTCAGCATCCAGCACGAAGAAGCGGCTGTACATGCGGGAGTTGGAGCGCACCTTCTTCAGCTCACAGCCCTCCAGCATGAAGGAGATGCAGGCGGCCGTGCTGTTGATCTTGCGGTCATTGGGCATGGTGCTGAAGGACACCGTCTTCTTCTTCTGCGGCGGCCGCTGCCGGGAGCCATCCTGCCAGGGGGGAGAAGGGGGCAGAACCATCAGGGATGGGACGGGCAGCTCACACCCTCCTGCTCCATGCTCTTCCCACCCCAGCCTCGACGCACAGCACAGCACCCCAGGGTGCCCAGCACCATGCAAAGCCCAGTCCACCCCAGTCCAACCCTCTCCCCAGAGGCTGGGAGCTGGCTCCAGCCCGGGCCTCCCCCACAGCTCACTGCCTGGCTTATTTTAACTCCGTTTTCCTTCCTTCCTTCCTGCTCCCGGCCCTGAGCCGGATCCTTCCCCACTGCTCACTCACCCTCGGAGGCACGGCCACGCACAGGCAGCCCGGCACGGTCCCCATCTCCCCAGCTTGGGGACACCAGAGGAAAAAAGGTGCCCGGCAGGACCAGCCTGTGCCCACAGCATCCCCATCACCGCAGAAGGGCACGCACCACGGCCCCCCACACCCACCCCTGCACCCCAGGCGCTGACCCAAGCACCACGGCAGCGGGGTGCAAGGATGCCTGAGGCACCCCGAGGTGATGCATGGGCAGAGCTGCTCCTGGGGAGACCCCCCCACTCCAGGAGGGGTGCAGGACAGCCACCTGCAAGTGCCACATGCTGGGGACAAGCACAGCATGGCTACTGCTGCTGCCTGTACGGGGTCGCAGCGGGTACGGGCTGTTTGCTGCCTGCACCCCTGCACCAGCCCTGCCCCTCAGCGGGGACAGGAGACCCCGCTGCCAAGGGTCTGGAGAGGGCAGGGAGATGAGGGGGAACAGCAGGGCTGGGCACATATTATGGGATGGATTTCATTAAGTACTGCAGTAGGAAGAGATTTAATCCACTTCTTCAAGATTATGGTGAGTCACCTCTAATCTGGTGGTGTTTCCAGCAGAGGCAGCTCCTGCCCAGCTGCCCAGGTTGGGGGCGAGGGGGTGTCCCCCTCCAGCACCCCAAGAGCTTCCCCACCTCCCGCACAGGGCTGCCGCACGGCTGGCCAGCAGCCTGGGCGAGCACGTCCCGTGGTGCCTGACCCAGAAGGGTCTGGATCTGCCCCTGCTGGCCCAAGGGCAACTGGGACGGGTCACACAGGCAGCCAGCCAGCTCCCCCCTGGGGATGCCTGGGACACAATGTCCTGGGTAAAGGGGAACCAGCACCAGCCCTCAGCACCATGTTAGAGCTGGCCGGATCCTGCTGTCCCGGGGGGAGATGCCTTCCTGGGCAGCGGGCGGGCGGCAGGCAGCAGCACCATTCCACTGCAGCCTCGCTGCTCGCTGGCAAAGGCCGACCACACTCAGCCTCGCGTTGGGGCTACATCCCCCAGCTCGGATGCAGGAGCTGTTTGCATCCTCTCACTGCCAGATTGCTCCGAGGAGCCGGCTGAGCGCCAGGACCCTGCCTCCGTGCCAGCCAGCTCCCAGGGCAGGGATGTCCCCTGCTCAGTTGGCTCCTGGCCCCCCTGGCCAGCAGTAGCTGTCCCCCCTCCCCGTAGCCTGCCCGGGCAGCAGGGTGGTGATGCACAGCATCCCCGTAGCCCCACCATCCACCTGGGACAAACACCCCCAAGGCTGAGCCGGGGACCCCGCTGTGGGTGCTGGACCCCGGGTGCCAGCAGGGGCTCAGCAGCAGGTCACGCCATCGGCCAGCCCCATGGGGAAGGACTCAGCACCCGCAGAGCTGCCGGGACGCTTCCTGCGAGCAGCAATCTGAGCGCCGCACTGCCGGGGCCCTCGCCCCCACCGTGGGGTGATGGTCAGCACAAGAGCAGCACCCTCCTGCCCCAGGCAGGACCCCCACACCTCTACAGCTCCGCTCCCCACCCCGGCACACCCCACCCCGGGCGGCTCCGCACCGGGCCCCACAGCTGAAAACAGGAAATCCATCCGGAAAGGAAACACGGGTGGGGGGCCTGCATGCACCCAGCGCCCAGGGACCTGCTGCAGTTGTGCCCACCGCAGGCAGCTAGACCCACCCCCCCGGCAGCAGCCCTGCCAGGCCCTGTGCCGCCCCTGGCTGAGGGCGAAAACCCAAACCCCCACCCTGCAGCCCCTCATCCCTCCCAGGTTTGGGAAGGGGAGGGGGCGCCTGCTGCAGCGCTTTGGGGTGCTGATGCACGGCACAGAGCTGAGTGCCCCATGGCACATGGGCTCTGCTCTCCCTGCCTGCACAGGCAGACCTCGGTGGGTGCTGCTGCCCCGCTCCAGGAGTTCCCAGCACTTGCTGCTGCCAAATGCATTTGCAGCCAGCGAGCCAGTGGCAGCAGCCGCGTGGGGCCTCCCACCCGCAATCACCTGCCGGCTTCTCACCCTGGCCTGGGGACCGGCAGGGAAAAGCCCACTGCTCCCTGGCAGCCCCTTACACAGGCACTTTCCAGGCAGGCTTCAACCCTGGGGCCACCCCTCTAAGCGCTCCATAAGGCATGGGCAGGAGCGGTGCAGGCAGCAGCGGAGGCAGGAGGATGTGGTACCCATGGCCACGGGAGCACAGAGCATCCCCGGTCACAGGGCAGGGCTCCGGCAGGAGCAGAGCGTCCCACTCGCTGTGCCGCGAAGCTGGCAGCGAGCAGGCAGGGCTCTTGCCAGCGCTGCCATACACATTGCACCCACACAGCCCAGCTCTGCAAGGGGAACACGCACTGACCACGATGCCAACCGTGATGCCAATGGTGAACATGGGCATCTGGCTAGGCACAGAGGGCACGTCCAAGCCCAGCTGCCCATGCCCTGCCCATGCACTAAGCATCTCTTCAGCCAATTACCTCCTGCGATTACTGCCCTGGCAGCGCAGCAGCCCTAATCTCAGCTGCTATGTGACCGTCATCGTTACCCGGCCACGCAACCTGCTCCCAAGTGGAGGGATGGGGAAGAGCCCATCAGCCACCCCTCCCTTCCCGTTATCCCCCGAGGCCCAGCCAGGGCAGTCCCCGCTGCGCAGCAGCTCATGACGGCAAGAGAGAGGAACCGAAAGCCTCTGGGGCTGAGGCGTCCCGGCCCAGCTGTGGCTCTGCTGCCCAGCCAGGAGCAGGACTGCCGCTGCCCCGGCAGCAGGACCCCTCTCCCAGCCTTGGGGTATGTGGTGGGGACGCGTTTCACCCGGGGGACGGGGCTGTTCCCCAGCCTGGCCATGTGTCCCCATGTCCCAGTTCTTCCCACTGGCCCCATCCCGAGCTGGGCAGTGCGAGCAGGGGTGCAGGCAGGCGGCGACAGCCGGCAGCACCAGAGCGGAGGCAGTGGGAGGCCAGGCACAGCCAGGGCTTTTCTACCATCGTTTGTTCCCTGCCAAGAAGATAGGGAGTGACACATCCACTCCCCGCGGCACCAGCTGCCGCTACCCAGCAAGGGGCTGTGGAGCCGGAGCCCAGCACGGAGGTACTGCACAGCTCCTGGGGCTGGTGCGGGACAGGGACGGGGCACAGGGGACAGGGCAGCGGGGTGCTGGGGAAGGGTCACCTCCCGCAGCAGGGAGGAACAGATCCACGACTCCCTCCCATCCCTCTCCAGCATCCTCCCAGCCCACCAGACCTCCAGCCCCCTCCACTTCCAGCCTGGGAAGAAAGCAGGGAGCAGGTCCTCCAGCCAGGGCATGGGGATGCTGCACGGGGGCCAGCTCTGGTGCTGCCCAGCACAGCTGGCTCTGGGCTCCCCCTGCCCCAGCACAGCCCATGATTCTCACTTTCATATTCACTCCTCCAGCCTTTTCTGGAAATCCCAAAAAATAACAGAGCTGGCAGCTCTTCCCACATGTGCCTCCGTCAGCAGCCAGCCCCTGCCCAGCCCGCTGCCCCGCTGGTTGTTTGTGCCCTCGCTCCAAGCTGCAGCCAGGTTTGTGGTGCTGGGCACCCTCCCTGCCCCACAGCCCCCATACTGGCACTGCTGCAGAGCAGTGGGTGCAGCCTCTGATGCCCACCCACCACCGTGCAGGGTGGGCAGCGAAGTTGCCACAGACCCCCCAGCACAGGAACAGCCTCAGCATCCCCCAGGGATTCGGGGTGGGGCAGCTGCTCCCCAGATCCCACTGGTGCTGGCTGGGACCCAGACCTGCTGACAGACCCCACAGACCCTCTCCCCGGCCACTGTGCAGAGCTGGTCCGAGCCGCTCCACCAGCTGGGGATAGCCTGGGCACGGAGGGGTCTGAGCTGGTGGCAGTGGAGGGGCTGGCGGAGGACTGCTGCCCCCAAACAGGCGAGGGCAGGAGGAACGCAGTGCAGTTAGCCAGTGCCTGCACAGTCCCATGAGCAGCACGGTGGCCCACTGTCCCTTGCCTGCCAGCCTCAGCCCACCGAGGGGCTCAGCACGGTCAGGGTCCTGAGGCACAGACAGGCTCAGCTAGGGGAACTCACAGCGGTGGGGTTTGGGACCTGCAGCACCTGGGCAGGATCAGGCTCCAGATGGACTCAGAGATGCATGATGGACTCGCACAGGTTGGGGACACCATCTGGGTCTGACCTCCTCCAGCGCCAGCACCCTCCCCCACCAGTGCTGGCCTGGGGCCACCCGACCTTCACGTGAGGCCAAATCCCGCGGTGACGCATGGCAGTGACAGTGGACAGTCCGGGGACAAGCCAGAGGTTCACCTCCAGCCCACAGCACCTGCAGCTGGTCCCTGGGTGGGGAGCAGCGGGGAGGGATGCTGCCCAGCTCCGGCAGGAGCAGGAGACCTGGCGAGGTCCCCAAGGAAACCGGGCACTGACGGTGCACCAACACCGGCCTCTGGCTGCACCGGAGCACCGGGAGGTCTCCTCGCCATCACCGTGTGGGGCACAGTCCGGTTGCTCCTGCAACAGTTTGCAGCGGGAGCCGAGATGGGCACCGGCAGGGGCACGGGGTCCCTCCGGCCGCCCGGAGGAAGGGCTGAGGCCTCTGCCCGGAGAACCGGGTCCAGGGGGCAGGAGACCGGGGCTGGGCTGGCACCACACAACAGCCCCCACACAAGGTATTAATAGCACCGGAGCAATCCCAGCTTAAAATAGGCTGCCAGGAGTGGGGAGGCGGGTCTCGGGCGGACGCGACCTATTGTGTCAGCGAGCACCGCTGGCCTAAGCACAATTAGTGGGGCTCATTTAGGAAAGCCCACATGTGACCCACTACCCACCCACGTGGGAGACCCCCAGAGACCCTCCTTGGCCCACAGCTCTGCCGGTGACCCCGCCGGCCGCGGCTCCGGGAGGCGTCGGGAGCAGGTGGGGAGCTGGCCAGGCCAGGCCCGAGGCTCAGCGCCTTTGCAGGGGGGAGCACGGGCAAGCGGAAGGCGCTCGGGAGCCGGGAGCAGGCGTCTCCTCGCTGGCACCCATGGGTGCAGGATGGGGTGATGCTGCAGCGCGGCTCCCACGGCAGCAGCGGCGCGGCCACGCAGGGGACCCGTGGCGCCCGCCCGGGGTAACGCACGGCCAGGGGAGGGGGACA
>JAVJGI010000045.1:3110925-3123925 GCA_035590275.1 Ibycter americanus | reverse complement strand
CCAGGACCTGCCTTACCTGTGGCGGGGGCTGCAGGTGGCGGCACGACTGCTGCAGTCGGGGAGGTGGGGGGGGACACGGCCCCCCACCCTGTGCCTGGCCCCAGGGCACCGCGTCCCTGCTGCGCAGCATCCAGAGCTTGGGGGAGGGGGGGGTCTCCCACCCGCATCCCCCCCCCCGCCAGCCCCAGGACACGCAGGGACCTGCCTCCTCCCCAAGACACACGTGAAACCCAGAGCTTTTGTGATAAAAAAATAGTCCGTGCTTTATTTACTCTGTGGTAGAAAAATAACATGGCCAGGACCCCAGAGCTTCTCAGCCAGGGTGAGGCGGGGGGGGGGCAGAGGGCTCCGCTCCCCCCAGACTGCCCGCACTGCCCGGCTGCCCTCGCTGGGTGCCCTTGCGCCCTGCCTCCCTCACGCTGCACCGGCTCCGGAGGGGGACACCAAGGCCAGGAGCCGAAGGGGCTCCCACATCCCTGGGGGGGGTGTCAAAGGAGGAGACGAGGTCCAGGAAGGGACCCCACTGCTGTGGAGCAAAGCGCCAGCACGAGCCGGGGTGGGAACCCCAGGCAACGCCCCCCACCTCCACCCCGTGCCGGAGCCCGGTGCACCCACACATCTCCTGGGAACAGAGCCACGGGGTAGAACAAGAAGGCGACACGTACATTCTTAGTGACGACTGCGAAAGCAAACCTGAGGCCGATGTCCCGACCCCCACCCCAGGCAGCCCCTCGGCAGGGAGCCGGGGGGGGCCGCAGGGCCGGTGCTTGCAGAAGCGGAAAGCCGAAGCTGGGCCTCTTAGAAGGAACATACAGGAAAACCATACGACAAATCCGCTGCCGTTTATACAAGGGCATAAACACCAAAGAGCTGGACGTCAGCCTGCGTTTTGGGGCAGCACAGAGCAAATCTCCGGGGCAGGGTCCACCCGCCGCCCCCCCCGCCCCGGCACAGAGACACGAACACAGCACAGTCCCCGCAGCGCCGGGACCGGGGAGCCAGGCGCCCGCCCATCACGACTGGGCATGGGGGATCCACTGACTGTCCATGGGGCGCCGCAGCAGCTCCTCTACATGCCTTGCCACATCTATGGTGTCGTCCAGGTCGAAGTCACCCTCAGGTTCCAGCACGGTGTCGGGGCTGCGGGAGGCAGGGGGTGAGGGGGGACACCACCCGTGGCAGGATGGGGACGGGGGACGTGATACCTACTTCTGGGTGTACATGTTGTAATGGGGCTGGGAGCAGACGGCAGGCGAGGGAGCCTGGTCCATGTAGGTGGCCCCTCCGGGGGCAGAATCGCCTGATGCGCTGACAAACCTGCGGGGACAGGGGGCTCGTGAGCGCTGGCACGGGACAGGACAGGCCACCCTGGGGTGAAGTTGCACTCCAGGAAGTCCCACCACATCCCAACCAGCACCTCCTGAGGCTGGCAGGGTGCAGGCAGGGGACCCGAACCCCACACCCACAAACAGCAACAATCTGCAGGGTCCCCAGCCCCCTGGGTGGCAGCACAGCGAGGGGGGGTGGCCGCCTTCCGAGGGAACAGACAGCCCAGCCCTGCCTCGGCCCCATGCTCCTCGGCCCCCAGCACCAGCTCAGCACCGATGTGGCCATCGGTGGTGCTGGAGCCTGACAGCAGAGGTGCCCTGGGCTGCTGGCCACCCCAACCAGCTCGTCAGGGACAATCCCATGGGACCACGCAGGGTCTGACTTACTCTGGCACCACTTGCTTGATCTGTGGCTTCACATATCCATCCACGGCTTTAGCTAGAGGAAAGAAGGCAGCACTAAGGCCCTGAGCTGCTGGTGCGCGCCACAAGCCTGCGGCGGAGCTGGGGGCTCATGCACGGCCAGCTGCAGAGCCCTGGGGGGGCTGGATGCGGCCCCAGGACAGAGGGATGCTGTGAGCGTCGGCTCCACCCCGGCCAGATGCATGAAGGAGAGGGACACGCGTGGGGTGAAGGGGCAGCGCTACCTGGCGTGGACTCACAGAGAACCGGCGTGTAGTACTTGGAGAAAACCTCATCCTTGGGCCGGTCAGGGAACACGTAGATGAGGTAACTGAGGTCCCCGAGGCGGTCAGCCAGGGAGCGGATGGAGAAGTCCCTGGTGGTGAAAGGCATCAGGTTCCAGAACATCCTCTCGGCTGGAAGACAAGAGCGAGGGCTGTGGTGGTGCCCAGAGCCAACAGCAGCTCCTGGTCCCGCTCCGGCCGCAGGGCTGCGAGATCACGTCAAATGTCAAGACAGCATTTCCCACGCTGCATCCCTCCCCTGGCAACATTTAAGGACAAAATGCAGGTCGCCAGAAAACAGCATCAGCCAAGTAGCACAGCAAGATCAAGGCAAGTCTGAGAATCATCCAGACATGGCGGGGGGCAGGTCCCCCCCCCACCTCGGGGGACTCCACGGGGCTCCTTGGCCAGGTGACCCTCCGAAGGATGCTCTCACAAAGAACAGTAACAAGCAGACTGGCTGCAGAGGGTCAGGCGACCCATGCAAACCGCGTGCACCGGGAAGCACCACGGAGTCGCTGCGTTCCACACCGCCCCAAGGGAGTCCCCACGGGCAGGTTGGACGGTTTAGCCCAGTCCCTCCTTGCTGCCAATGCCAGCGTTTGGGCTGGACATGGCCACGGCTGCAGTGAGCGATGGCAGCACCGCTGCCCATAGGGCAGCCAAGGCATTCCTGCAGGCTCCCGCGCTCGCCCCTTTCCTGAGGAAGGCTCCTGGCATGCCCAGCCCTGGCAGTGCCGGGGCTCAGCCAAGACAGAGGTGCCGGAGGAGCCGCACCAGCCCCGTGGGCACAAGACGGCAGAATCCCAGGCTGGGGCCAGGGACAGTGGGGCTGGGGGGTGCCGGCTCCCAGCGCGCACTCACAGGAGTCAAACTTCCACGCGATGGTGATGCCGCCGATCTCCGAGTCACTGAACCGCAGAAGGAAGGTCCCGTCGGGCTTGTTGATGAGCAGGTCGTGTGCCTGCTGCTTGTTGACGAAGCCCAGGATGGCCCTAGGCAGAGCAGGGGCGTCAGGGCCAGGGGGCTGGGGGCCAGGGGGCACGGGGCAGGGCAGCTCTTACCCGTCGTTCCAGTGCGGCTTCAGATGCTTCTTCAGCACTTCCATGACCCCATCAAACCACTGCCAGAAGGTGTAATTTCTCCCGGGCAGGTTTTCCTATTGAAAGAAATCCTCAGAAAAACAAGCTTTTCAGCCTCAGAGCTGCTGTTAAACAGCACAAGCGTTTGGTGCAGCAGAGACTCGGGGACCCGGACTGCCGGACACCCGCCAGCGCTGCCAAACCCGGCACAGGTCAGCCCGGCCAGGCAGCACAGCCCCAGCAAGGTCTCCCTGAGGACACAGACCCCGTCCGTGGGCCCTACAGCACCCCGTGTCCCTCCAAGCAAGGAAGCGGACACCTCCCACCCCGCTACAGCCAACAGCCGTCTCGTTTTTGCATCACTCCAGGAAGAAACAGCTCCTCGGGAGGGGAGTGCCCCATCCAGCCCCCCAGCACAAGCACTGGTACCACAGGTGTAGAAAAGTCCCCGGCATGGCAGGACCCCAGGGCTCCGCGGTTCTCCCAGCACAGAGCTGCTCACCCGGTTGAACTGGGACCAGGACACCGTGGTGCTGCTGTAGTCCTCCAGGTGGGAGCTGGTGCTGTTGAAGAGCTTCTGTGCCAGGAACACCAGATTCTCCTTGGTCAGCCCGCGGCTGCTCTGCACCTCCGCCTTGAACTTCATGTTGAGCGCCTCGCAGAGCTGTGGCCACTGCACCTTGTCGGGCACGGCGAAGGGCACGCGGCCCTGGGGGGGGCACGGAGCAGGGTCAGCACCGAGCTCTGCCTGCTGCCTCCAGGCACGTCGCTGCTGGGACACTGAGCCCAACTCCTGCAGCCCTCCCAGGCAGATGGACCCCCATCCTGACCCCGCCATGGCACTGGCACTCACAGGCTCAGCAAAGGCGTTGTCCCAGAGCACGGTGGCCGTGGCGTTGTTGTCCTGGCTCCCATGCACGATCACCACCACGGGCAAGGACAGCGTCTGCCGGGAGGAAGGAGACCGGGGTGGGCTGTAGGGCACCGCCGGAGCATCACCCACGGGCACCCCGTGGCCCCAGCCCCACACCCATTGCTCGCCTGGGCCCTGCAGAGGGGACATGGCTGGTGGCTTTACCTTCACCTGGAAGACCAGCTCGTTGCCACCGACACTGAACTGTGACTCAAAGAGGATGGTGAACTTCTCCTCCGTCACCGACTCAGCCCCGCGGCGGTCTGAGCGCTTGATCCGCTTCAGGGACTGCAGGGACATGAGGGGTGAGCAGAGGGGGACAGATGGGGACACAAGGGAAGAGGAGGGCAGGCGTGAGGGCTGGGGGGCAGCCGGCGGCGCTCACCATGTTGCGGAAGTGGGCGCTGAGCGTCCCCGTGGCCTGGTGATACTCCATCACGCAGCAGTTGTTGAGGATCTCCCCGCTGCTCTCGCTGCCGCAGGGATGCACAGGGTCAGGGGGACCACCAGGGCTGGGAGCCTGCGCCAGGCGCAGCCCCCCCACACCCCCAGCTCCAGGTCCTGTTCCCCACTGCCTCGGCAGCCCCAGCCCCCCCCCCACCCCCCCAGGCATTACTTGCGGGTGCTCTCGTTCTTCAGCAGGGCCTTGGCTTGCTGCTCGCTGATGATGGTGGCCTTCACCTGGGGGGGGTTCATGTGCACGTTCAGCTTCCCCCCCACCAGGAGCCGCACAGTGGCTGCGAACTTGGTCTGTGTCTTCAGCACCTGGGGGGGCTGCTTCTCGATGATGAAGGTGCTGGGGGGGCACAGGGATCAGGGGCAGGCAGGCAGAGCAGGCCCAACCCGGCCCCCCCAGGCTGCTGGGTGCCTCAGCCACACCGGGCCCCCACCGCTACCTGGTCACCAGGGCGGAGATGATGTCGGTGATGGTGCCGTTCAGCTCTGACAGCATCTCCTCCACCGGGCCGGGGATCGGCAGCTGCTGGCACAAGTGCTCAGCCCGGCGGATCTGCTGTCGGTTCTGCCAGATGATCTCTGCCAGCTTCTCGCACCTGGGGGGAGCGATGCTGAGCACCATGCCAGGGCTCAGCACCCCATCCCGCCCCCCCGGGCACAGCCGGCACAGGCACCCACCAGGTCTGCAGCACGTCCAGGGTGCCCTCGGGGGGACCCCCATTCCCCGCTAGCTGCTGCCGACGCTTCCACTGGATCAGCTCGTCATCCAGGATGGTCGTTTGCTGCTTGCGCAGCAGCTGCAGCGTCTTCTGGTGCTTCTCAGCCAGGTCCTGCGAGGCGGGACGGTATTACGGGGCGCGGGGACGGTGGCACAGCTGGCGTGGGGACGGAGCGGTGGCACTCACCACGCGGTACTGCTGTAGTGTCTGGGCCTCCCGGTGCAGCCAAGCCTCCAGCGATGCCTTCTTCTGCTGCAGTGTCGTCTCCCGTGACAGGCGCTCCTGGGGGCCCAGCTGGGAGAGCTGGGAGAACTGGGCTGGGGGACGGGGTGTGGTGTTAGGGCCGGCACCGTCAGCACCCCAGCTCTGTCACCCCCCGGTCCCCTCCCCACCTTGGAGACGCATGTTCTCCTGGTACTGGATGATGAAGTACTCCTGTGTCTGCTGCAGCTTCTTGAGCTCGTTCTCAGAGTCCTGCGTGATGAGCCGCAGCTCCTCGAAGGTCTGGTTGATCTGCAGGTGCTTCTGGGACATGGCATCCACCAGGGAGCCAGCTGGCGAGGGGCTCTGCACAGGGCACAGGGAGCGCTCGGCATGGCAAGGGGACCCTCCCCATCCCCCTGGGTGCTGGAGGCAGCGGGCACCCAGAGCACCCCGTGCCTTGGGGCTGCTCGCATCACCCGCTGCTGGAGCCCTCGAGCATCCAGTGGGACCCGCTGCCTTGCCCCCACACAGCCCCCACTCACATTGTTCGCCTCCCGCACCAGCCGCTGCTCGTGGTAGAGGATGTGCCGGATGCAGCGCACCAGCTCCATGGGGCACCGGTCGTACGTGTTCTGCAGGGAGAGCACAGCTTGAGCCAGGCACGGGGCAGAGACACCCCCCCAGCCCCTACCCATGGCCCCCCACTCACCTGCAGCTGTGTGGCATAGTGCCCTAGCTTGATCTTCAGCAAGAAGCCGTCTTCGCCCACTTGGTGGTCTGCCTTCTTCTGCAGCTCCTGGATCAGCCCCTCCAGCAGCTGCGTCGCCTTCACGTTCTCCTGCGGGTTCTCGAGGTCGATGGAGTCCCTGTGCGCACCGAGCAGAGCGGCGGCGTCAGGGCAGCCCCGGCCCCACATAGGGGCTCGCTGGCAGAGGGGGGCACCCACCGGCACCCCAGGGGTGGGTGCTGCCAAGCCCAGCATCCCCCACGGATACCCCGCCGACCTACCATGCCTGGCTCTCGATCCACTGGGAGAGGTAGTGCCGCACCTCAATGGGAAAGTGCTGCCCGTAGAGAGCCTGCATCTGCCGCAGGGCTTCGCCCTGGAGCTGCTGCGCCTGGATCCACACCGCCATGGCTCACCACCTGCCGGGGAGACCGGCTCGTCAGGGCACCGCCGCTGGGTGCTGCACCGTGGGTGGGGGTCCAGCCCTGACTGGCCCCGCAAGCCCTTTGCTAGAGCCTCTGGGTTCCCGGAGCCCTTTGCCGGAGCCTCCGGGTTCTCCGGTACTGCCGGAGCTACCTCCAGCTGATGAAGGAAGGGGTGTGTGGGGGCAGGGGACCCCAGCTCTGAGTCAACCCCTCTTTTCTAAGAAGAGCCCTGGGGGGGGGTCCGGGGCCATGAACACGCCTCTGCGCTGCCTCTCCACATGGTAATCATTTCCCCTTGCTGCGCCGCGGGATCGCAGCCATCGCTGGCCACGCAAATGAGGAAACAGGGCCAGGGGGAGGGCTGGCGAGAAATGCACGGTGACGCAGAGTGGAGGCCCCCCCTGTGCTCTCCCCGGCTCCTGCCCACACCCTGGCAGCGCTGGCAGGCAGATGGGCAGGAGCAGACCCTGCCCCAAAGGCCCACGTGGCACCGCAGCCCCCAGCCGGACCCCGGTCCTGCGGCCACCCCGTGCCGGGGGGGGGACACCACCGGAGCTTCACAAAGCAAGTTTTGGGGCAGCTCTGGCTCCGTGCAGGAACGCTGCCGGATCCCACCCGCCACATGGCTCCGGTGCCCTGGCTCACACAGGGCAGCCGCAGCAGGCAGGGAGAAAGGACAGCCAGGGATGGCACCTACAAAAAGCCGGTGTCCCCTGCCTCAGTTATGTCTGGTGGAGCCTGGAAAAACAACCGGGTGGTTGAGTCTTTAAGGGTGACGCGATGGTGAGCGATCAGGGAGGGCGTGGGGGGCTCACGGCCATCTCCAAGCTGAGGATGCGGCAATAAATAGCATTTACACACACTCGCAGCAAAACCACCTGGGATTTAGTATCATGGGAGGTGCCAGGCAGGGGCACAAAGCCTCGGGCTGTGTCCCAAAGCTGGTGACCAGGATGGCATCCAGTTACTGCACCGGCCGGTGACAAGCAGAGGGAGCCAGGGACCGTGCTGGTGGGGGCTTGTGCCTCTCTCCCTCCCCAAAGTGCTTTGTTCAGCCTCAGAAATAGCCGGCGGCCGAGGGGCTCTGAAATCAGCCGGTGCCATCCCACGGGCAGGGGCACACGCTGGGGGACGGTGGCAGCAGGTCCAAGCGGAGCAGCCACGGCCGGAGCCCCCGAGCTCTGCGCAGGAAGAGGAACAGTAACCAAGAGTTGGCTAAAAATGAATTTTTCCTCTATAAAAAGGGAGGAACATTTCCACATTCACAGAAATCATCGAGTTGGAAATCCTGCTGACAAGGAGGAGCCTGGGGAGGCATAAAAAGGCAGGCAAGGAGGGCAAGGGAAGGCAGGATGACCAACAGCAGGACGTACGCTGGCAGTTAGAAATTGCAGACGCTTGGTAAGGGGCATCGGTGAGAACCACTGCCCTGGCAGTGCCGAGGAGAGCGGCCACAGCCGCGCTGGTGCTACCCTACCACAAACGGCCAAAGTCCCCGGTGCAGCAGGGTCGTCCGCACGGACACAGAGCAAACGCTGCCCTGCTTATTGAGAAAATGGTGATCTCTTCCCATCTCGCGGTGACAAAACACTTCCTATTCCACTCCAGCGTGTTGTTAAGCAACGAGTCTCAGGCTGCTGCTGCGGTGAGGCGGCAGACACCACACTCAGCCAGCACTGGCCTGTGAGCAGGAGCACAAGCATCACTGCCAGGGCACCCAGGGGAAGGCGAGCCAGCATCACATCAGCCTTTACAAGGGGACCACGCAGCAGCGACGGTGGCACAGCTCACCTGGTGCGTGCCCCGACCAAAGGCAGGGCCATCCCTGGGGCCACGGCACCCCAGCGGGTAAGCATGCCCCAAGAAACGACTTGTGCCAGGCTCGGACAGGACCTCCATGGGCATAACCAATGCCACAGCCGGCGTTTCTCCAAGCACCTCATTTTTGTTTCCCATGCCTCACCTGCGGATTGACAAACCAAACCTCCCCGAGGGCCACGGGGCACCCGAAGCACCTCAGTACAAATCACCAGTGCCACCTTCCATGAGCAAACGAGGCTTTCCAGCCATGAGACCCAGCAAGGCTGGGGCAACAGCTCTGCTTCAGCAAGAGGTACAGCACCACGGTCCCACCGTGCAGCCAGAGCCACAGCTGCTGGCCCTTCCAGGCAGCCCTGCACTCCTGCGCCCAGCTGGCTGCTGGCAGCCAGCGCCCTGGCTTGGTGTATGCCCAGCACCACGCTCCTCAGCAGCACCGTCGGCTGCCCCGGCGAGCGCCCACAGGGACCTCCTTGAAGCCTTGGGACAGTCACACCCCCATGCTCAAGGATCAGCCCCCTCCTCACACTCCCTGCACCGGTGCATCGCGGTGGCCCCGCAACCATCCAGCTCAGAAAACCTCTCCAGGGTCAGGTGGCCGGGGCTCGCTCCAGCCCGCTGGTGTTGCTCCCGCCAGCACCATTCCCAGCCCACCATCCCCGGCACACGCTGCAGCTCCTGCACCCCAGCAGGGATGGGCAGCATCACGTGTTGCCATGGGTCAGCCGTGCTGAGCCGCTGGCCGCACACGCACACTCAAACAACTGCAAGAGACAGATAATTGCAGTGGTTTAAGTACTTTGCATTTACTTGCTGGCAGCGAGCTATAACCCACCCATTACTGCAGCTCGGTTAACCAGCAGCAGCTCAACAAGCCACAGCAACGCGCTCACCGGTGACTTATCGCCTGTAAAGCGGCACACGCGGCAGCTTCCCAGAGGTAGGACAAGCGCCATGAAAAGGGACCCCAGCCCCACAGGGACAGCACGGGCAGGGGAGGCACAGAGGGAGGGGAGACACCGGTCATCATTGCTTCTGCATCTGATGGCCCCACTCCAGATGGCAAGGCACCACCGAACCAGCCGCAAAATGGGTGAAACCCACCCAAAAGGGGCTCTCAGGCGGCCAGAGGCAGCAGCAGGGGAGACGATGGGCAGGGGGAGGCTGGCAGCACCGCTGGGGCCGGTGGCAGCCAGGGGACCCAAAGTGACCACACTGGGGAAGGGGGCAGGAGCGGTGGCAGGTCCCGGGGGGGGCAGCAGGCTGGCGCCAGCGCCAGGTCCCGAGCTGCAGGGAAGCCAGAGCGTGTCTGCGGGCAGACAAAAGGAGGGAAATGGCTCACGGGGCGAGGCCGGCGGCAGCGCCTTCCCATGTGCCGCTGGCACGGCAAAACTCAGGCACCGGCAGCGCCCGCCCAGGGGCCAGCACACGCACCGCCGTGGGATGCTCACAGGATGCTCACCGCACGTAGCCAGGGGATGCTCACAGGATGCTCACCGCACGTAGCCGCGGGATGTTCGCGGCGCACAGCCACCCTGGGGACCTCCTCGCGGGCAGGACACCCCTGCCCTGGCGCTGGCATGGCCCCCGACTGCAGCCCCTTGCCCAGTCCCGTGCCCTGCAGAGCCAGAGAGGGGCCAAGAGCCAGGCAAAGCTCTGGGGGGGTCAAGGCAAAGGGCTCTGGCCGTAACCCTCCCCACTCCCGCACACCTGCCCCACGCAGCCCCTCCGCCATGGCAACTCTCGCACTGCCCTTTGCCCGGTGCTCTCCCAGCGCGGTGTCCTGCCCTGGGCCGGGGCAGGGTGTGTGCCCCCGGTGCTGGGCTCCAGCCGGCAGCAGCCCTGCGCCCGCTGCGGCTGCCTCCTCCCGCCGCAGTAAACACACGGACACGTGGTTTCTCGGCACCTCCGGGAGACCACGATCGCTTCCAGGTCAGAGCCGGCCTTGCTTGTGGCTGGACCCTGCACACCCCACAGCCAGAGCTGCCAGGGGGGCTCCGGTCCTGCCCCAGCCAGCGCTGCACCCCCCCGGCAGCAGGGTATCCCGAATCCCCCGAGAACGGCATGTCCCAGGCAGGGTCCCTCCAGGGCAGGATTGGGCCCCCAGCCAGGCCCTGGGGATGGCGGTGCTGGCAGCCGATAGCAGCCGCTCGGCACACAGAAAGGCTCCGGTTCCCCCAACACACACAGCCCCCCCCGCCCACACCGGCTCACGCCAGGGGACCCGCTGGAGCCCCTGGGCAGGGCGATGGCTCCGCTCAGCTGGACCCCCACACCAAGGGCTCCCCCAGCTCAGCCCCCCCTCACCCTGGCACAGACAGCGAGCGCCACTGTGCACCACGTCCTGCCCCACAGCCGGGGGGCACAGAGGGCTCCGCACCCACCCAACGGGCCCCACAGCCCCAGGGCCGGCTCAGCGCGGGGCTCCCCCACACCGAGGGTCACTCAGCACCATCCCCAGCTCCTTCAGGGCAGAGGAACCACAACCCCAGCTTGGAGTGGGGTGCCCCATCCCATGGCTGCACTCACCCGGGGTTGGGCACCGCTCTGCCCCACACACCGCTCTGGTGTCCCGGCAGTGGGGCAGCCCGGCCACGGCCGCAGGCAGGTGCTGCCGGCACAGCCAGGCTCCCGGGGCGGCCGTTTCGCAGCCTGCGCGCTACAGGAAGGAGCAGAAAGCAGCTATTTCCTTCCAAAATGTCAGCTGCCTGCGCAGGGCAGCCAGCCCCGGCTGCCAGCAGCTTCCTCCGCCACCGCTGCACGCGTGGTGCCCGCCGAGGGAGCTGGGATGGCACCCCCTGCACGCTCAGCCCCGCACCCCTCCCCGGCGCCGGAGCCAGGCACAGCTTCTACCCCCCGAGGGTCAGCAGGGCTGACCCCCCCGAGCCCCCCCAGCAGCCCAGGATGGGACCCCAGGGACTGATGCAGGAGCTCAGCGTGGGGAAAGACGGGACAGACTCACCTGCACCCCCCAGCTCCGTTCACACCCCCCCAGCACACGGTACTGGGAACACTGGGGTGCCACTGAGCAGCGCCCAGACCCACTGGCCCCGCTCAGAGCTGCCGGCCGGGGCTGGGGGGTGCCAGGGAACAGTAGAGCCGGTGTGGAGGACCACGGCGCTGGGAACGGGGGGGCTTGCCCATTTGACGCCTGCCTGTGGTTTCCAGCTTTTGGCTGGGAGGCAAGCTCTTTCTAGAAGCTCAAGGCTTTGATGGGTTTTGTCTTGTCACAGAAGAGCGGTGGCAGCCGATGGCTTCGCCGGGAGGAGGCAGCCAGCCGCCCCAGCCCGCCAGAGCCCCCAGCCCACGCTGGAAACTGCCGGCACCGGGTGCCAAGGGCTCACGGAAGAGGCACGGCCAGCTTTGGGAACACAACGTGCCCCCCCGAGGGGGGAGGCGATGGGGGTCCGCAGCTGGTGGGCAGAGCCGGGATGGGCAGTGCTGGGATGGGCAGAGCCGGGATGGGCAGAGCCGGTACGGGCAGAGCCGGTACCAGCTGGGCATCCCAGCAGCTTTGAGAGTCAAAAATGGAGAACTGGCTCCGTTACAGGAACAAGGAAACCCCACATGTGGCCTGACGCTGCCGGGGGGAGAAACCAGCCCCGCAGGCAGGTAGAGATGCCCCAGCCGGGGACTGGCACTGCTGGGGGGGCGAGGGGCTGCCCGCAGCTGGGCTCACACCACCGGCCTGGGGCTCTACCTGCCCGCGAGCGTTTGCCGCCCTCAGGAAAGGTTTTTCTCCTCTCTTCAGATTTTCCCTTCCAACCACAGAGGCCCAGAAACCTGCGTCAAACCAAAACCACCAAAATACCCAATGAAATCCCAGAAAAATCCCTCAAATCCAGGGGCTGGGACCACGAGAGAAAACCACCCCCGTGCACCAAGAGCCAGACTCAGGCGCTGCCCTGGCATCGGTGGGACCCAGGTCCCTGCGGCAGAGTGGGGGGGCCACTGCCATGCTACCACCCCCCAGCCAAGCTCAGCGGGTGCCCAGGACCACCCGCCCAGCACCGGCACAATGAGCCAGCTGTGCCGGACCCCATAGAGGCTGAACTGGAGGCTCCGGCCGCACAGGAACAACGGGGGCCTGTCTGGGCACTGGGGGGGCCAGGGGCCGAGCCGGGCAGCCTGCCCACCCAGATGGATGCAGGTAGCCGGAGCAGGAGCCAGGCAGGGGTGGACAGGACACGCTATGCAGCCACACGGACAGAGCCAAGCGCCCACCCGGCCCCCACGGGCATGAGTCTGGCACGGATCCCACTGGACACCCTCCGCAGGGAGCCCTGTCCCCGCCAGCGCTGGTGCTACCCCCGCCATAAGGCCACAGACAGGATTAAGAGAGACCTGGGCAGAGCTTTAATTACTCCAGGCTCCCTGGGGCCAAGCAGCCGAATTAACCGGCTGTGGGGCTTATGTGGCAGGGAGCTGCCAGATCCAACACCTTGGGGTCCTGGGGCTTCCCACGGGGCTCGGTGGGGGAATCCCGGGGTGGGTGTGGAGCCGCTGCCCACCCACAGCATCCCGACTCCGGGCAGGCACCGTCCCTCGCCCGGGAGGGGATGCGCAGCCGCCATGTGCCATGGCACTTGATGAAAGTATTTTTCCTCCACAATAATGATAACCCACCCCAACCCTGTAAAGC
>JAVJGI010000045.1:3095203-3105404 GCA_035590275.1 Ibycter americanus | reverse complement strand
CCCGCGGAGGGTGTGCGCAGGCTGCGCATCCCGCGCAGCGACAGCTGCCTCGCAGGGACACCACTGTCACAGCACCCCTGCACATTGGCCGTGCCAACACCTTCCCTTGCAGCACTGTTTCCACGTTGCCCTGGCGTGTTTTGGTTTTTTTTGTTTGGTTTGGTTGTGTTTTGGGTTTGGTGGATTATTTTTTTTTTTCGCGTTTCCCATGTAAAGTTTTTGGGGTTGTGTATGCGAGGCTGTTGTGGGGTGGGTTGTTGTTGTTTTTTTTTTCTATTTCGTTTCCTTTCCTTTTCTCAGGATCAGCCCATTTCCGAGGCCTCCGACAGCCGCAGGGTCTTTGGCACGGTGTTGTCCCACAGATCAGAAAGTGCCTCGTCGAGGAGGCACCTCTCGAGCCTCCCCAGCACATCCAGAGGGAGGAGTGAGAAATGCCAGGGCTGGCAGAGGTGCCCGGGAGCTCTGCGCCCCGCGGGGGCCCCGGGATGCGGGGCGGCGCCTGCCGGCCTCGGCCTCTTCCACCGGGGATGCGGCGTGCGAGAGACACTGGCGGCGGGGAGCCCGCGGCGGGCGCGGGGGGGGAAGGGCTGCTGGCTGCCCTGCGGTTGGGAAGGTGCCTCCCCGCCACCGGCGAGATGTCACCCGGCCACTCCCCGGGGGATATCCCCCGCCACCGGTGCGGGGAGCGGGGAAGGCATCTGGCGACGGGGAACATACAGCCCTTTGTCTCTCTAGACGAGGTGCGATATTCAGCTGCGTGCCATGAAAATACCGGCGCCAAATGGCTACCGCGGCCCCCTCCCCTCTCCGGGGGAGGTCGGGGCGTCCCGGAGCCCCGCCGTGCCCTGGGGGAGAGCCGGGGCCGGCCAGCCCCGGGGGTGCCGGGGGAGCCACCGTCTGAAGTCAGGGAAAGCAGGGTTCCGCCAGCCCGGGGAGCTCCCAGGGTGAGGAGCCTCCAGGAACAGGAGTCAGCCAAAAGGTCTGAGCGGTGGGGACGAGCATCGCAGCCACCAGCCACCTCCCGATGACAGTGTCCCGTCATGTTTCCTTAACGTGTCGGCCCAGCGCAGCAGCCCCTCGAGCAGGTACATCACACCGGGATGCGGTGCCGGCCCTGGCAGGAGCACAGCCGGGTTTGGGCAGCGCCGCAGCCGAGGCCGGTGCCCGGCATCGCGGGGTCCGTGGGGTTTATCAGCCCCTGCCAAGGAAACACGCCTGACCGTGGTTCCCTGCACCCCGGTGTCCCCATCCCCTGTGGCTGCAGCACCGGGCGGCCGCACACGCGGCTGCGGGGCTGCCTCGTGCTGAGTCTGGCCAGCGCCTGCCCTGGGCGCTCCGTGTGAAACGAGCTCACCTCTCCCGTTTGGATCCGGATGCCTCTCCTGCTGCAGGCCCTGGGCTGATGCCATGAGGCCGTATGCACGGCCGAGGTCTGCACCGCCGCCGGGTCCCCAGCGTTGTCACAGCCTGGTGCATCAGCACGGCGAGCATGCTTGGAGCGAAGGCAGGGCAACGGGCACCAGTGCGTCTCCCTCCCCTGAGCTGCCACGTCCCCTGCAAGCTGTAAGGAGACCCAAGGTGCTACCTGCTCCCCTGGGGTCCCCCAAACAGGGATAGGTGGCAGCAGCCACAAGAAAACCAGCCCGAAGGGCTTTTGCACAGCTGCCCACCCACACTGGACACCTCCCAGGCAGCACCAGCGCGCCAAGGCAATGGGGTACCCATGGTGATGGGGCACCCATGGTGATGGGGCACCCCGGGCAGTGGCGCAGCGGCAGGGAGAGCCGACCGGGCAGGAAGCAATACTGGGTGTGCTCGTTTCTGCTTGAGTGCTCTCACCAGCCACATGGCATCTCCAGGGCTTTCACTTTCATTACCAGATAATCTTCTGCGGCCTGAAAAAACTCTGCAGGGAAATTCAGCTGGTGCAGGGCACCATCCTGCTCCGGCCTGGGAGAAGCATGGGTGCCCTGCCCACGGCTGGCGAGCACCCAGCGCCAGCCCTGGGAAGCCGGGAGAGATGGGCTCGGCTCTCCTTGCTCACGTGCCGGTGCTGGGACAGGATGGTTCTCAGGACAGTTGATGCACCGGCAATTACAAATCGCTTGGCAATTAAATAAAAGGACAGTCCCAGGTTCTCATGTCTCCATTATTTTTTTTTTTACCTATTGCTTTTGTATTAAAGTCCTTCTTCCTTCAGGGGTGTGCAGCCATGGGAGCTGGCTGGCGGGGAAGTGAGCCCAGGGGACAGCACTGTGAGTGCTGAAAGCCAGGGCCATGGCAGGACCACAGCAGGATGCCCAAGGACCTTGTCTGGCCGGCAAAGCCACAGCCTGGCTGGGGTGCCACAGCCTCTGGGGCTCTGCTGCCCAGCCTGACACCCCCAAACAGCCCTTCTCCAGCTCCAGCTCCTCACCGCCTTGCCCGACTCCACATGTCCAAGAGGTAAATATCTGCTGGCTGGGCAGGCACTACTCCAGCACCCGCTCCCATGCAAATGCCAGCCACAAATCAATGCTTTTCAGCTCACCTCCTCCTGGCTAGTCCTCACTGTGTGCCCAGAGCCACCCGGGATGAGCAGGGTGGCCCAGGGGGACAAGCGGCTCCAGTCCCAGCAGCTCCCAGCTCCCACCAAACATTTCGTCGCCTGCGCTCCTACGCTGGGGAGGCATCTTGTGCAGACAGGGCTGACACATCGCTGCTGAGCTGCTGCCAGCAGAGACCTGGCTGCTGTTTCCAGTGCTCCCGCAGCGCTCCAGACCTCGCAGGGAGGTGAGCTGGGACACTGGCAAGCCGGGGACGGGCACCCAGCATGGGGCCAGCATCTCTCACGCCATGTTTTTCCACTAAGACAAAGGAAAGGAATGGGGAAATTAGCAAAAGGACTGCACTCCCTGCCCTCCCTGCCTTGGCTGGGGACACTCACGCTCCAGCAAGTTGCATCACGCGGACAAACGGCTTTCACAATCCCTGGCCCACATAACCCATTGGCGCAGTCATCCAGGCACTGGCTGCTCCGGCTGAGAAAATCAAGGTCACACGCAATGTCTGCGGCTGCCGGGCCTCCAGCCGGGCACAGCAGGTCCAGGCGGATCCAGAGGGTCCTGGGGATGTGGTGCTCCCCGTGCCAGAGACCCGCATGGCCACATGTGCTTGCGAGGGCTGGAAGGCGTACACAGAACATCCTCTGTTCCCTCTCCCCTTCCCTCCTGTCTCTCTTCCCTTTTTGGTAGGAAGGGAGAAAAAAAGAGGGGGAAGAAATTAATGATGGGAGAGAAAGTGGAGAGTGCTCCACACTGAGAGGGCAAATGGAATCGAATCAAATCAAATCAGGATTTAATTTCAAGCAGATCCCAAGGAAAACTCTGAGCTGGCTGGTGGGGATGTTACCCAAGAGAAATTCTTTCTTTCTGGAGGAAGAAAAGAGAGGAATGGCAGCTGCAGCAGTGACTGATGGAGCGGCTGCCCCGGTGATGCCCCGGCGATGCCCTGGCACTGTCCCGGTGCTGCCCCAGCAGCAGCAGCTGCGCTGGTGGTGGAGCCACATCAGATGCTCCAAGTGACCAGCAGCCCCAGGATCTGTCCTGGTGGGATGGACTTTGCAAACACCAGAGGAGGTTCCTGGGCATGGCCGGCGTTTTCCCATCTCGCCTGGTCCTGCTTCGGTGCAGAGCAGCCAGACCCTGCCACTGGGAGCGGGCGCTGGCGCGGTGCATCAGCATCCAGGGGATCTAACGGGCAACACCGGCACCTCCAGGCAAGGCAGGAAAGGTGGATTTTCCAGCCGACTGAGCACAGCAAAGTGCCTGAGCCTGCTTACAACCCTGGCAAGCTCTCGGTGCTGCTGGGTCCCCGCTCTCATCGGGACCTCTCTTGCACTGGTCCTCAGAAAGTCTCAAAAAGCCTCTGGAAAGGTAAACAGTGTCCAGGCTAAGCTGTGGCCAAACACGTTGTCACCTCAGATGAACTCAACAGGATGCCGAGTGACGTCGCGCGTTCAGGGGAGAAAGGGAGCGTGGGGCTTTGTAACTGATTTCCTAGAAAATTGCCTCTGTGTTTGGAGCAAGAGCGTGAGGAGTGCAGGCAGAGCAGCCTTATTCTCTAAGTGGCATCTCGAGGGTCTTAATTATTTCTCAGGAGTGGAAGCATTTATTGGGACCTCTAGAGAGGTCCCAAGGCTGCTGGCTGTTGTCCTCCCCTCTCCAAAGCCCTCCTGGCACATCGTGTACATGAGGCTCCTCTGCATCCCTCTCTGCCGCTGCTGGGATGTGCAGGATGCAGGACTCGGTGCTCAGCCAAAGCACAAACGCGCCGACCACATCACCTGCGAGCAGGGCTCAGCCTCTGCTCCATCCCCTCAAGCTTATCAGTGAGGTGGGAGGTCTTGCCAAGGACCCCAGCCTCAACCTGTCCCTGCTTTGGGTCCCACGCTGTCCCAGATCTGTGCTCAGGCCAGAAAACCCCGTTGCGATAATCCAGCCCAGCTAATGAAAACCAGATGAATCCCCAAATCAGTCACAGCTTCATGTTTTCCCACTCGGTTTCAAACGCAGCGAGGGTGAAGCTTTGGCAGGGCTGTGCTGGCACGGCAGCCCCGCAGCCCCCCGGCACGGTGCCCTCCCGCTCGCCCCGGCACCCCTGAGCCCCTTCTGCCCCGGTGTAGCTGCTCATGGGCAGGGACGGTGTCACGGGCAAGCTCAGCCAGATGCAGCCATCCCTGCCTGCGGTGGGTTTCACAGCACTGGAGCTACTCCTGGGTCTCCAGCGCCTTCCCCGGCTCCTCGCCCCGGCAGCGTTTGCTCCCCACGCTCCGCAGAGCGGAGTGGGCAGGAGCGCCTCGGGCAGCACCGAAGAGCCGAGGCTGTTGCCTCGTGGTCCCGCTTCCCAGGGTATCCATGGGTCTTCCCCTGACCCAGCCGCCCTGGAGGAAGGTGCTGTCCCGGTGCCAGGCACAGCATGTCCCGATTTCCCTGACATGGGCCATAAATCCTCCTCTGGGGAGAAAGGGATGCACCCAGTGCTGCCAAAGCCGGGGTTGCTGCTGGGCGCAGGGACTGGCCTGCCCGTGCCACGGTGGCCCTGCCATCCCTCAGGACCCCGGCGTGACGCGGAGGGATCAGCCTGGAGCTGGCCAGGCTATTTCTGCTGTGGCCGAGGGATGCGACGTCCCTTTGGAGAGGCAGCTCAGATGGGCCCCACGGGGCTCCGACCCTGCCGGGAGGGAGAGGATGTAAAACCCCAGGGATGGCGGAGGCTGGTGCTGCGGGCTGTGTGCGGAGAGAGGGGATGGAGCGGGCAGCATGGACCCTGCCGGGACCCACCAGCCCATGGGCAGTGCATGGCTTGGAGCCGATGGGCAGGGGAAAACGGGGAGCACCCGGGAAGCTCATCACCATTGGAAGCTCGTCACCGGCCCAGGCTCAGCCCTGTGGTGCCTCGTGCCAGCGGGAGGGGAGGATCTGCTCCAGCAAAAACCTGGGAAATGGCACTTTGTCCGAGGGGGAATTTCCACAGGAAACCTCTGCTTCCAGCCACTCGGATATGGCCAGGAACAACCCCAGCAAACGCTCGCTCTCGGCCGCCAGCAAGCGTTACTGCCCAGGCAAAGGCTCTTTGTTCCCTCACATCATCCAGCCAGCTCAGGAAAAGCATCCAGCTTTCTGCCTACTGAAAACCACGGGGCAATAACAGCCAGCCTGGGTCCACCATGGGGACCAGAGCCCCCCACCAGCCCAGCGAGCACCTCTGCACCCCGGGGAGGGGCATGGGGGGCTTAGCCAGCACCCACAGCCCAGCTGGGACCAACGGCACAAGCATCTCAAGCCCACCCCAGGGGCAGGGCTGGCTGGGGGGCATCAGGAGCGGGGGCACTGGGGCAGCGCTTGGCCCCCCACCCTGCGCCGATGCAGCTGCGCATCCCTGCGCTCCCCGGAGCGCTCCCCTCCGCAGAGCCCAGGTTGCCACAGTAACTGCTTGGTCCCAGCCGGCTCTTGCCATAAACACGCTGGGTCAGCCCGGTTCAACGGCGGCTGCACCAGGATCCGGGGCCACGTGGCACCGTGGCCACCCCAGCGGGACCAAGGCCCCACGGCGCTTCCACAGGCAGAGCCACGGCTCCTGCCACCGCTGCGGGATGCGCCGATGGCACAGCATGGCACAGCTGAGCGTGGGCTGGAGCCAGGCCAGGCGGCAGGAACGGGAACCGGCAGCTGGGGTGGAGGAGGAAGCATGAACGGAGCGAAAGCAGGAACCCAAAAGTGAGAGCAGCCCCGACCCCCCCCCCGGGGCTGGGCGCTGCCCCCACTGCGGCCAGAGCTGGAAGAGATGGCGACTGGGCAGCTCCGAAGGGAAAGTCGGCCGCTCCATCCTGGCCAGCAGCGGGGTGAGGCAGGGGCTGGGGGGCCACTGGGAGGCACTGCCAGGGGGTCCAGCCCCTGCAGACCCCACAGGTGCCTGGCTCTGGGGACGGCGGGGGGCACAGCTCACGCTCCCCACGCTGGCAGGTTTCCAGCAGAGCTGATGTGCCAGGAGGAAGGGAAGGCAGAGGGATGCAGAGGGATGCAGAGGGCTCCTGCCCCTGCGAACGGTGCCGTGGTACTAATTCCCAGGCCTTGTGCTGACGGACACCGAGGAAACCACGCCTTGGAGGGAAAACAGGGGAAATAACACACCTGAGGAGCACCCCCCACCCCCTACCCCCCACAGAGGGCTGACAGCTCGGAGCTTGCAGGGCTCAGAACCTGATTTTGGTTGAAGTCCACCAGCCTCCTGAGCAGCTGAGCCTGGAAGCGGTGTTAGTCCGTAGGGGCGGCCAGGAGCCGTGCCAGGTCCAGCCCAGGACCCCTTCCGCTGCGCCGGGGCAAGGTGAGGTCTTGGCGTTGGTGCTGGCACAGCCAAATGCCATGCTCTGAGCCGGGATGGGATGCATGCAGGAAAACAGGCAGGCTGTGTCCCCCCGGCATGGCAGCCGGCAGCAGGGCTGGCAGATGGTGGCACTTGGGGACCGCGCTGTGCTGGAGGTCTGGGTCTGACCTCTGCCACACCTGGCAGTGGGCGCCGTCACCGAGACCTTGCTTGGCTCAGCTCTGCTGCGTATTAAAGTTTGAGTGATGCAATATTTGACTGTTGTTTTACGAGCATTGGGAGGCAGGGATGGCATTTGGCTTGGGCAGCGATGGCTTGTGCTCTGCAGCTCAGCTCAAAGCCGCCCTCGATGAGGGCGCGATGAAGAGGAGGCTTGGATGGACATTTGGAGCAGAGCATCCCACCGCTCGTTCCCGGTTCCACCTTGATGGCAGCACACGACTGGATGGAGGAAGGATGGAGGAGGAGACTGGAGCACACATCTCCCCTGGCAAACCAGCAGGTACAGAGCAGCATTTCATCGCTGCAGCCAGCCCTGCCCAAGCTCTGCTGAACTCAGCCTCGGTCAGGGGCTGGGGGCTGGCGCAGGGGGAGGGCAGGAGCAGGGGCCAGGGCAGGCACCGACCCCTGGTGCTGCTGGGGGCCTTTGGGCCACCCATGTGCTCACCGTCGCGTGGCACCAGCATCCAGTGGAGCCGTGGGCAAATACTTCTGCCTACTCATGGCACTTGGGTATGCACTGCCCCACTGCCTGCCCCACTGCCTGCCCCACTGCTTGCCACCCATGTGCCCGGGAGCAGCGGGTGCCAGGAGGGACTGCTCCGGTTGCGTTCCCGGCTGCTGAGGACATGCTTCTGCCTGTGCAATCTGAGCCTGTGGTGGTTTGGAAACGCAAACAACGGCTGCGATGGGCTGGGTGGGAGCAGCCGCGCTGCCGAGCTCGGGGGGCTCGGGGCACACACAGCCCCATGGGAGGGTGAGGGGAGCAGGGGGCTGGGACCTGCCAGGGCGGCTGCCCAGGAGCTGTGCCTGGTGAGGGGGATGCGTGTGGTTTCCCTGTCTCGTTGGAGCCCCCAGGGTCATTGCGACAGCCGTGAGGGAGAGGGGTGCTCAGCCCTGTGCAGCCCCATGCTGTCCCCCTTGATGCCTCCTTGCGCCCCCGAGCCTGGGCATCGCTGTGGTCCCACCGACGGGCACTGCTCCAGGGCACAGCCTGGGCTGCGCGGCCGACGCCGCCGGCTCCCTGCAGAGCATCTTGGTGCCGAGGGGTGTTCAGAGCCACGTCCTGCACAAAGACCCCGTGCAACGCCCAGGAGGACACGAGGCAGCCAAGCCCCGGGTGGTCTCTGCCTCCCACCCCCCTCACAGCACTGCTGGTCCAGTTGCTTGGCCCTGGGGACTGAGGCTGTAATCCCAGCTGTGCCACAGCCTTCCTAATCCCCATTCGCGGGTTTATCCCCAAAGACGCATCAATATTGCACAGGCTGCACTTGCCTGGGGCCAGCCGGACCCCGGGTCTTGGCCAGCTGCAGCTGGGGCCCCACAAGAGCTGCCAGCTCGCCCGTGCCACCAGCCGCCTGCTCTGGGCTCCCTGGCAGGTGGCTGCCCACCCCTATGGGGCCACCCCATCCCCGTCACGCAAGCGTCTGCATCCCAAGCAGCTTATCTGCATTTGGAAACCCCTAATCGGTTTGCACGTTTGGCTCAGATGCTGTCCCCGCTCCCTTCCTGCTGCGCTGCCGGAGCGGGGGGCCATGGCCCTGGGGAAGGCACAAAGCCACCCCTGTGACCTCCTTTCGGAGCCACAAACGACCCCATTCCCCCAGTGCCTGGGTCCCGCTGCAGCACCCAGCGCAGGGAGAAAGCGGGGAGCCCAGCCCCACGCGAACCGCAGCCCCCCAGGGATGACCTGGGCAGCAGGAGGGGGGACAGGGACCCCCCAGTGCCGCAGGGGTCCAGCCAGCCCAGGGACCTTCCCCAGGCGCTTTCTCCTGCCACAAATCAGGCCACGGCACTTGCCAAGGCGCTGCCAACTGGAGCATTCACAACAGCAACCCCTGAGATGGGATCAGTGGCCAATTAACCCCGTTACTCAAGGGCCAGCCCCCCCGGCTAAAGGGGAGCCGGGCAGGTTCCAACAGGGATGCAGCAGGGCGTGTGGGTGCAGGGAGATAAGGAACCACTTATCTGCAGGAGTGCGAGACGGGACGCTGCGTTCCTGATGGCAAACGGTTGTGGCAACGCCAGAGTTTGCATATCGGTAACGTTCCGGGGTTTTCCACCCCTATCCTGCAGCTGGCTGAGGGGAACTGCCAGGGAAGTAGGAGGGGGGTCCCTGGGGCTGGGCTGCGTTCCCGTGTGAGCTGTGCCCCCCCCTGCAGCACCCTGGGCTGCGCTGCCAGGAGCGGGCGCGTGATCCCATGCAGCTGCTGCAGGGGCAGGAATGGGTTTGCTGGCTCCATGCAGAGCAATGGTTCGGTTTGACAGGGAAATGGAGGGTCCTGGGGGGGCTGGTTCCCAGAGCAGGGACAGGCGATAGCCTCAGCATTTAGCTCCGAGCCACGCAGGGTGCTCCAGGGCACCGGGAGGGTGCAGGAGGCTTCAGGGCCATCTCCAGCGCAGCCGGTTCCGCAGGAGCTATGAGGGATTTATTGAGCATGACCTGCATGAAAAATCCCCGCTAATCCTGCTCTGACAGAGCAATAATCTCTCCCTCTTGGCCTCATCAGAACCCAAACCCTGCAAGGATCCTGCTGCTCCATGGCTTTGCGAAGGGGGGCAGGTGGCAAGTGCTGGGGGTGCGGAGCCCGCAGGGGCCCTGGGGGAGATGCTGCTGCTCTGTGGGCAGCACATCGCTGTCACCGGCCACCCCCAGCCCCCAGACCTTGCCCTGCCCAGCCTGGGACCCACTGCCCTCAGCCCCCAGTCTGGAGGGACCAGCACATCCCTCCGAGAGGGCAGGGCAGACCCACGTTGCAGACCTGGGGCCAGGTCCCCAAGGTAGCCACCCTGTCACCCAGCCTGGGGACAAAGCCCCGAGGAGAGGGACAGTAGGGAACATTACCTCCACCCACTGACCCCATGGGGCAGAGGCACCCCCAGGTATCCCAGCGCACCCCCAGGCACGGCGCAGCGTGAGCAGTACCCCGGCACAGCCACGTCCTCCCACGCTGGCACCGGAGTTTCCTTGACGCAAGCAGAGGAGACCCAGGGCTGGGCTGCGGTGGGGCGATACGCCCCCCGCCATCACCCTGTGCCCCAGGGGAGCACCCTGTGTGCTCCGATAAGGCGGCCGGGGCAGCCAGCCCACGCGTGGCGGGCAGCGGCGCAGGCAGGT
>JAVJGI010000045.1:3077147-3090670 GCA_035590275.1 Ibycter americanus | reverse complement strand
CTCTGGACCAGCCAACAGGGCCTGGACAGAAAAAGCGTCCCAGGAGAGCCCACCTGCACCTGGACAAGGCACCCCACTTGTGGGACCCCTCCCAGGGCCCAGCCCAACCAAGGGTCTCTGGACCGATGCTGGCAGAGGCTCACCCTTCGTTCCACAGTGCCAGGATGTACTTTTTCACCAAGTCAATGATGTTGTCCAGCCAGACCCAGAAAGAGAAGCCTTTTCCAGCCATGTTCTCCTGAGGAAGAGGGCAGAAAGGCCGTGAGCAAGGCTTGGAGAAAGGCAACAGCCAAGGGAAGGGGCTTAGGGGAAAACAGCAAGTTATACCTTGCAGAACTTGGCCCAGGTGATCTGACAGCCGGAGTAATTCACACCTGGCCCTGGCAGAGAACAGGAACATCAACATTTAGATAGAGCTCTTCTTCCAAAGACACCATTTCCAGGGAGCAACCCGAGGTTTGTGTCATTTGGGAGAAAGCCAAGCAGTTGAAAGCTACGGCTCCTCTCCCAAACACCACAATCTGGCTCCTGTATTGCATTTACAGATGGGGAGCCACCCCGAGGGACAGCAGGGATGGGCAGGACACCCAAACCAGCTTACCTAGAAGTTTTTCTGCCAGCGTCGTCAGCTGCTCGATGCTGAGGCCGCGCTTTGTGGTGGAAGAGAACTGCCAGCTCAGCACCTCTGCCACCTGGTCCCAGGTCCCGATGGGGGGCTTGGTGAAGAAGTTCACGTTCTGCACAAAGGAAAACACAACCCTGAGCAGGACATGGGACAGAAGCAGGGCCAGGTCCTGCCCCAGCCCCATTCCTAGGCCACCTCTCCCTGCTGGGACACTCTGGTCCCAAAATCTGCACTGCTGCTCTGCCAGCTGCCCCCACGGAGCTGGGTCCTACCTTGGGGTTGTTGGTCAGCATGTTGTACCACAGGATGGATGCCCAGGCATTGGGCATCTGGCAGATGTTGGAGATGACCACCACAGGCAGCGAGTGGGTCTGCAAAGACAGGGTGTGACCACAGACTCAGACATCTCCCAGGGCTCCTCTGCACCCAGGCCCGTGGCAGTGACAGGCAGTAACCCACAGCTCACCTCCAGGTCGATCTTCAGACCCTGGTGATACACCTCTGTCTCAAAGGTGATGAGGTGCAGCTCCTCGGTGACGATCAGCGAGGCCTAGGGTGGAAGAGGACACAATAAGCACACAGCAGACACCTGCCCTTGGCCTGACACGTGGCCATCGGGCCCAGCACTGCTGCTCAGGTCTGGGTGGAGGGGGCTGCTGCCAACAGGGCAGAGGCGCCTGCAGACACCCCCGCTTGGGGCAGGGCTCCTGCTTCCCCTCACAGCTCAGCTGTGAGACAGGGAGCAAGACAGGGAGCAGAGCTGCCAGCAAAGGGCCCCCCCAGCACTTACATCGCAGTTGGCTCTGCCTCCGTTACCGCACCGTTGCTCCCGCAGGGTCTGTGGAGAGAAGGAACAGGCTGAAGCAACACCGTGACAGCACACAGCCTTAACAGGAGCAGCCTGAGAGTTTGTGGTACCTACCAGGTGCTTGAACTCTGCTGAGAGGCTGCCGTTGTTTGACTCCTCCATGTTCATGACTTTGGTGTTTGTCCCCAGGATGTTAAACTTCCGGGACCTCAAAAGAGGAAAGACACAGCATGGCTGACAGGGCTCTCTCTGAGTGAACATACAGTAGGATGTTTGCCAGGGTTAAAAGCAGAAGCAAGAAAAAAAACCCAACATTGCACTTACCCCCGAAGTGCTGCAACATCCCCGGAGTCCCTAGGAAAGGAGAGAAACACCCAGTCATGGCCATGGCCTTCCCAACCCCAGGCAGACAAGCTGGTGTGCAGGGCTGGCTGCACCGTAAGTTCCACAAGCTCCCCAGGCTGTCCCCCCCCGACAGAAATGAATCCTTGGGACCCAGCACCACCCTGCACCCCCTCTTCTACCGAGGGTCACGCTGGCCCTTGGTGCAGGGATGGAGCCTGACCCAACGGCAGCAGGAATGAGTCCCTCTGCAGTAACCCGCCCAACGCCGCCACGATCAGAGCACGGGACTCACTTGTCAATGCAGACTTTAATTTTCAGCTGATAGTTCAGCTCTGGAAATTTGACCAACAACCTGCAAAGAGTCAGCAGATGCAGAGCGTGAGCATCCAGCACGTGCTAATGACTTCGGTTGAACACAGCATCTGGCACAGACTGCAGAACAGCTGTATGGCCAGTAGTGCTGTGTCCATCCCCCAGCAGGCAGCACCACAGTTCACACCACAAAGTTCACAGGGCCGCGGCGTTACCCAGCTCCTCTGGCATCCCTGAGCCCACCTGCACGCACACCTGTGACATGTCAGCCATGTCACCTGTCCCCAGAACCAGGGAGGTGCTGATGCTCCCCTGAGCACCCCGAGGAGGGCTTGTTTTGGCTGCTGACTGCCCACACCCGGCAGACATCTGCTCTGAACAAACGCCCTCCACACTGCCCTGTGGCCAGATGCTGCCACAGGCCAAGGGGGCAACAGGGACACAGCCAGGAGATGGTGAAGAAGGTCCAGGCAGAGCCCTGTGTCAGGGAGCCGCTCTCTGCAGAAGCTGGCAGGGAACATGGGCCAGCTGAGAGGCAGCTGGCCAGGGATGCGCTGACACTTCCTGCCGCCCACCGGCATTTACCAGAACCCCGGCTGCCTCCAGGAACGCAGCCGAGCCCCAGCCAGCATCCGCCATCCCTGCACTGAGTCACATAGGCAGCGCTGCAGCAGGGCCAGCCTACCGGGATTCATTCCCTCCCAGCACCAGTGCGCCCTAGGCAAGCTGAGGCTGCATCCGCACCAGCATCTCCAAAAGAGTGCAATCCTGCTTTGTTTTCCCCTTTCCCTCGCCTGTAGCGCGGCAGGATAGCAGGGGCCAGCCACCCACCTGACTTTGGTGGTGAACTGCACGCCGGTTTTGATGACCAGGGGCCGGTCGGGGTGCATGGGCATGCAGGGCTGCCTCTCCACGACAAAAGCACTGTGGGGGAAAAGCACAAGAGCCACAGTCAAACCTCAGACCCCCAGCCCAGCACACTCACTGCCCACCCCTCCACCCACTGCCTGTGACCAGGGGACTGCCCACAGCTCGCTCCCAGCGCTCAGCACCTTTTCATCAGGTTCCTGAACAGCTCCACAATCCGCTCCTCCAGCATGGGCCGGTGTTGGACAATTGGGTCACCCTTATAAGACACTTTTTGCTGCAGTTCTTCCAACTTCTTGATCTGCTGCCGGGTCTGTAGCTGTGATTCGGCAAGAGAGGTTATCCTAGGAGAGCAGGAAGAACCAGTGTTAGCTCTGGCTGCCAAGCCCTGCATGGTCCCAGCCCGCAGAGCCTTCCTCTTCCCTCGCTTGTGCAAGAGAGGATGCTCTCCATACCAAACCAGCAGAGAACAGAACACATCTATGGCTCCCAGCCCAGTGAATTCTTCTAGGCCATGCATTACAAAAGAAACCTGCATGCGCCCAAGTTCTGCAGAGACACACCAGGAACTTCTCACAGCAGCCTTAAAGTCCCACAGGCCTGGGGCTAACTATTCCAGCACTAGTGGGTTACGTTTATGCGTGCTGGCATCAGAAGCCATTTTGCAAGGATGTTTCCAGAGGCAAAGAGCTCATTTCCACTGAGGTGTCCGAATACCACCTCTCTAGGGACTGATGCAACCTCCAGCCAGCTCTCACCAGTTCTCAAGCCGGTCTAAACAGATATTCGGTGGGCCGCCAATGCAGGCGATCTGCTGCCGCCTCTTCCAGTCTGCCAGTTCTTCATCTGCCAGCATCTTCTGCACATACTCCATGGCTGACAGCAGCCCAGCCAGCTCGCTCACAATACCCTGTCAAAAAAGAAAGCAGAACCTTCAACAGCCTCTGACTCCCTTCGAGATCTGCAAGTTTTACGTTCACAGACAAGGAAGAAGTGGCCCAGGGCTGCGTTTCCAGCGCTGCTCTCAGTTCTGACCATGCAGGAACACCAAACTCATACCCCAGAAAGAGGGCACCACTGCACCCCAGGGCCAGCTCCACAACATACCCGTCGCATCTGGTCCAGTGCTGTGAGCATCTGTTCCAGCTGCTGCATTTTCTGCCGGGTGACAGACTGATTGTTTCCATTCAGATCCTGCATGTCTGTGCAGAGAGGTGGGAAAGCTTCAGTCACACACATGGACTCCTCCTGCCCTCCCAAGCATCGCACAAACAAAAGATTTCCACCACAAAGGAGCAGGCAGCCCAGAAAGCCTTCAATAGTTAGGCAGCAATCTCACACAGCCTCTAAGCACCTTGCTGCTGGCTTTCCTGCGTACACAGCAGCCCTATCATCTCCACATGCCATTTCTTTGTTCACAGGCAGAGCTCTGGTTCAACTCCCCTGGAGGCAGTGTGAGCGGCAGAAACAAAAGACAAGGTTTCTCCAATTGCCATGCAAATGCCCTGAGCCTAGGCCACCCTTCTTGCTTGGAGAGGAGGCACCGGGAGGGCTGGAACATGCCCTCCAGCAAGTTTCCTTGCAGGAACACACTTTGTTTTGCCAGATGTTAATGAGCTTCCATTACCTCCTTGGCTTTTCAAAGTCTTGTAGTTAAAATCAAAGTCATCCTGGAGATTCTCCACCACTTTCATCTTCTGCTCCAGATCCTGCAAGGCAAGAGATGTGGATTTATTCAAAGCACTAAATCACCACGGTGAGGAAAGGAGAAGGTACCTAGGCAGCACACATACCTGCACCCTCTTCCTCACATCCTGCAGGTGCTGCTCCAGCATCTGCTGCTTTTCCGTCACTACCGCCGCTGTGGGATGCGTTGCCTGTCCCCCTTGCTGCCAAGGGGACAAGGAGGGCATTAGAACAGGGCCATGACCCAGGGATGCTCCCCTCCCAGCCTGAGGAGGTCTTACAGGAAGGGTCTTCACCCCCTCACTAACAGAAGCCAGGGCAGCTGGCTGCTTGCTTGCAGCGTTAGCTCCAGGGCTGCACAGCGAGGTGCACAGAGCAAGGGGCAAGAGGAGAGAGGGATGCACGAAGCTAACAGCAACTCCAGGCAGAGCGTGCCCAGGCTGCATCCCAGCTGCGGCCCGGAGAGCAGAAGCTATCAGCCACCGCAGCTGGACCATCCCTCAGCACAAAGCAGCTTTTGTTACAGAAGGAAGCAAGTGGACAGCTTCAGACTGCAGCTGCCCCACAGCACCCAGGACCCGCACAGCACCACCGGGCAGGCAGCGGGACAGAAGCCCCAGGACACCCAAGCCACTGACCTGGGCCGCAGCAGCAGCCGTCTGGAGGAGCCGGGACTCTTCCCACAGGCAGCGGGCCACGATGCGGGCTATTTCCATCGGCTTCTCCAAGTATCTGCTCTGTAAAAGGTTCAAACCCCCAAGGTCAGCAGGCACAATGTAATTCCTGGGATCTCCACACCCCTTAGGGCTGCAGGTCCCGAGCTGTGCCAAGGAAGCTGTTGGCCTTTCACAGGCTCCCCCCGTGCCTCCCCCTAACAAACCAGCACTTCCCACCTCACCTGCAGGAATTGCTTGATGCGCCGCAGGTTGTGCTGGTACAAGACGTTGGACTCCTGCAGGAAGCGGCTGTACTGCTGGTCGATCTCCCCTAGCAGGTTGTGGAACACCAGCGTGGCATGCGACTCCTTGCTGGCAGCGTACGCCCTGTGCAAGGGAGGGCAGAGTCGTGGGTGCCCGGCACAGGAGAAGGGGCAAGGCAGTGCTGCAGGCAGGGTGGCTCTGCTCACACCCACCATCCCCTGTGCCATTTAACACCCCAGCCATCTTCCTAACCTGCACCAGAGAAGCCCTGACTTGCTTCATGCCTATAAACTGAACCCTCAGACTGCGCCCACAAGGGCAGGGTGACAGAGAGGTTTTGGATCCAGGCTTAGAGCCTGGCCTTAAGCCAGGCAGACAGCGCATGCAAGTGCCTCACCAGTCCCAAGTGCTCTCTGAACTGGATCCAAGAATCAGTGCTCTGTGTCAACTCTAGTTTTCAATAGAGGTCAACATAAGTCAGCCTTGGATGGGGACACCTCCACTGTGGAGCTTCCCCCGCTCCTGGCCCACGGTCAGACACTGTGGGCACAGAGTCCCGCTCCCCTTCACGCCACACAAGCCTCAGGGAGGAAGACCAGTCCTGCCACATCAAGACCCCAGGGAAAGCGGCAGAGCTCCTCCAGACCACCTCAGAGCCTGCTGCCACCCCAGGGTGGGTGTCCCGAGCAAAGTCCCCACATCAGCGTTTTGCAAGGTCTTACCAGTCTTGGCTCTCAATCCACGGGGCCAGGAACTGCCGGAGCTCCATGGGAAAGCTGTCGCTGTAGAGCTGGTGGAGCTGCTCCAGGTACCGCGTGTCGAGCTGCTGCAGCTGGTTCCACTGCGCCATCCTGGCCAGCTCCGGAGACCTGGTGGGATGGGCACAAGTGCTGCTTGGAGCTGACACCCGGGAGCTCCAGGCTCCCTCCTGCCAGCCGCTTGGCAGGACCCAGCCGCAAGCACGGCTCTCCTTTGGGGAGGGCTGGTGGGACCAGAACCAGAGACAGCCAGGGCTTGGGGCACACGGCTCCAGGAGGGCTGGTGTGGGCACCGGCCAGGCAGTGCCCGTCCCTCCAAGGGCAGCACGGGGCCAGGCAGCTGCTGGGTGTGCAGCTCCAGGCTCACAATACTGCAGAGCCCCAACGCGCACAGAGGGACGAGTCCAGGCCCCATGTCCCTGCGGAGCCGATCACACGTCTAGGAGCTGGCTCCTCTTCAGCAAAACCCACCCTGATGCGGTGGTCACAGGACCAGCTCAAGGAGCCCTGGAAATGGCACCAGTTTGTCCCTCCGGGCTGCGCTCCAGCAAGGTGAGAATGACTGCCAGTGCCAGCACCATCACTCGCGGGCGGGCCTGGGTCAAGGGACGGTGGAACCACAGACCAAAACTGCATCGTTCGTGCAGGAATAACAGCATGGCACATACACCTGGGGGAGGGCGGGGAAGGAGCCAGCCGGCTGCAAGGAGAAAAGCCCTTTTCACCCCACCGACATCTGTGCCCTGGCACTTGGCCCCAGAGCCCCTGGCAGCGCAGGATGCGGCCGTGCAGCCTCATCTGCCTGCAGGGTGAGTGGCAAAGCCAGAGGACCAAAAAGAGAGGGCCCAGCAGCACTGCTCCATCCCAAGAACTCAACTCAAAATCCAGCCAAAGGTGAGTGCGGAGGGCGGCTTCGGCCCCAGCCCAGCTCCCCCTGACCTGCCTGGGCGAGCTGCTCAAGGAGAGTGGTAGCAGAAAAGCTGCACTCCAGCCACCCTGGCTGCAAAGCTGAATAAAGCCCAGATTCTGACTCATTCTCTTTTCACCATGTCATGAAATTAATCTGAAACATCTGAGATCAGAAGAGCAGAGCTCACGCTGGCACTGGCAGCCGGTGGCCATTTGCAGCAGAGCGCAGGAGCGCAGCAGGCAGGCCCTGCCTGCCGAGCTCAGCCTCATCCTCTCCCACCGAGCTCAGCCTCATCCTCTCCCACCCCCGCGGAGGATCTCAAAGCCCACAAACCCCGAGGGCTCAGCGGGGGCACAAGCCCGCAGGGCTGGGTGCAGTCCCAAGCAGGTCAGGCCAGATGCAGACGCTCTTACAAACCCAGATGGGTAGGAAGCCTCGCTTCACGCTGCTCCTCACACCGCAGGGTCAGATGAGAGTTAAAAGTTAGGTCGCAGGCAGCTCCCAACACGGTCCAAGCCCTCAGGCTTGCGCTGAGCTGTGCAGGAGCTCCCCAAGAGCAGGGAACGCAGCTCTGGGCTCGGCTTGAGCTGAGCTTCTCTCCGCCTGGCCTCAGCCTGGTGAGCACCGAGCTTCCCAAGTGCCTGCCTTCAGCAAAGCTTTCTCCTAGAGAGAGGCACCATTCCCCAAAGCTTTCCTACCTCCTTTCCAGAGGGGGGAGAGAGAAATCTTGAGCATGTAGGTCACTAGTGACAGGTACAAGGCTTTAATGTGGTGCCAATGTCTTCCAGGCACCCTCCAGCCAGCCAGTGCACATGCCTGCCTCTGCTCCAGGAGGCTGGGAAGGAGCTGCAGAGCTTACAGTAAGTGCAGAAGGCGGAGACTGCCAGGAAACAACAGAAACAAGGAAGGAGCAATTTTTGAGTTAGCAACTTGTGTATCGATGGAAATCAAACTAACACTAACAAGGGGACAGCAAGCTGTGCTCAGGAAGTGAAGGCACAGAGCTCTGCTTGACAGTGGCAGAAAATCACTGCCCTGCAGAAAGCAGTTTGCTTTTCCCTAAAGTCACTGCAGCAAGCGACATGCCAGCTGGGCTTTGGGAATGGCCGGGCAGCCAGCACACCAGCAGCCGGCACAGCCGGTGCCGCAGGAGCAGGCGAGGGGGCTGGCACCAGCCACAAGTCCCAGGCTGGCCCTGGGCTCTGACGAGGGCACTGCGCTCCATCCTGCAGCAGCACCGGTGCAGGAGCCTGCTGCAGCTTCTGCAGGAGCAAACCAATGTGGCAGGGCAGCCCCGAGGAGCCAGTGCAAAGGAAATCACAGCAAATGTGCCAGGAGGTGCAAAGGTCTGGGAACAGGAGGGGTGCCGGGAAGCACAGAGCAGCGCCCGGCAAGCAGAGCTTTGCTCAGAGAGGAGGCAGGTGGGAGGAAGGCTGTGCCACCCCTCAAGACGGGATTTATTCCCCTCCAGCAAACCAGACTGCTCTGCCCTGCACCCAGGACAGGCTGGAAGCAGGTGAAAACAAAATGACCAGACCCCAGCCCACAGCCAGAGCGGCTACTCCACACAGGAGCCAGGCAGGCTTTCATTAGGCAAGACAGAAATCTATAAAGCCTTAACGGCAACTAAGACTTCCCTGGACACACAGCAGCATCAGGAGCTTTGACTTTTGCCTAGGAGCTGGGTGCTTGTGCAGATTTCCAGCAGCACAAAAGGGGCCCACAGGCACCCTGCAGCTGCCCACCCCCAGCCCCCATGCCCCGTGCACAGCACAGAGAGCTGGGTTTCACCAGCAGCTTCTCCAAGATGGGTCCATGTATCAGATCCCTGCCACCCGATGCTTCCAGCGCCGCTGTATGTCGTGCTTTTCTTAAGGCTGCTGCATGTGACTCTTTCCCCGTTTTTCGGGATGCTTTTTGTACAAGGAGAGAGAGGGGGAACACCCTGCCGTGGACTGAGACACCGGGAGAAGACAGACACTGGTACCTGACATGGAGTTAAAGAGGATTTTAGAGCTTCAGAACATTGAATAGCCCCAAAGACAGGAGCGACATCGCCAGGACACTAACCTTGAACTATAACCCTCTGGTGCAATCCTCAGGGAAGGCCACGTGAACCAAGCCTGCTTTCAACAGAAGAATAAGTGAAAGGGAAGAGAGACAGATCCATGCAAGAGCCTGTAAACAACAGGCGCTCCTTCAGCCTCGGAATAAGACCTGGCTTGATGTGACAGGGCCTTTGCGACCCTTTTGCTTTCTGCAACTGTAGGCCAAGAAAGGCTGGGCCGTTAGCCACAGTTCAGGGCTGCATACTGGGCACCGCAAAGCCCCTGTTTCGCAGTGGGTTCAGCTCTCTGCTGGCTGTTTGTCCAGCTGCAGCAGCACGGGGAGCACACCCTCCCCACAGGCAGCTGTGGTGTGCTCGAAGACCTTTTAACTTGGCCCTGGGGGCGACTACTGCAGGGTGAGCCACATGGTGCTGCTTCTGGGGGGGAAAAAACACAACAAATACATGGGCCAGGCAAGAGCTGAAAACCTACAAGGCACCAGAGTGCTCTGCGTGGCTGGTGAGCTCAGCCGTCTCATTTCCTATTGCACCACCGCGGCAGCACCCCCGTGCACGGAGGGGGCTGCACCAGTCTGTCCAGAAACAGCAGCTGCTGCCCCAGCCCATCTCCTGCCAAAGCAGCATCCCCAGCCCCGAGCCGAGGACCCACGCTGCCAGGCCGCTGCTGCAGCATCACCCTCTCACAGGAGCTGCTTCCCAAGCAGCCATCGGTGCGGAGCAGCTCACGGATGGACCTTCCCCTGTCAGGCTGCAGCAGCTGAACCAGATGCCGCTTCACTGGATCAAGATCCAAACAGATCTTCCAGAAGAAAGACACAATCTGACTATTTCAGGGCAGTACCGGAGCCCCAATCTGCAAAGCACCAAAAGGCCAAAAGCAAAGCCCCCAGGCTGCCACGCAGCATTTGGATGGGAATCAGCCACTTCTCAATGCCACAAATAGCTGCAGGACAAGCCACCGCGGCAGCCCAGGCTCCTGCTCAAGCGTGAGATCCTCCCCGCTGCAGCGCATGCTCCACGGCTGCAGGAAGCCAGCGCCCTGCCAGGGCCCCAGCACCACACGCCGTCGTACCTATCCCTGAAAAACAGAACTAGCATGCAGCGGAACAAGAGCTGCTCTGCCATTTCCCACCGCAGGCATCTCCTTGCAAGACAAGCAGCTGAGGAAGCCAAGGAAGTGACTGCAGCCCGCATGCACAAGTGCAGAAGAACCAGGGCAGGCTCGCACCGCACCGGAGCAGAGCAGCAGCCGGCAGGGACGGCCACTGCCTGCTAGCTGTGCCTGCAGCCAGCCCAGGGAGGACACAGTCTGTGCTTGCCATTCCCAGGGGCTCTGCTGCATCCACTTCTCACCTCGAGGGATCTCGCAGCAGAAGCAGCGGATCACGCTGTGTTCTCACAGCCCCCTGCTCAACCAGAGCTGGAGCTGGCAAACCCTCCACATGCTGCCACACGAGCAGCGGGCTGGGAAGAGCCTCGAGATGTGCTTTCCTAGAACAGCAGAGCCAGCTCTGTGGCACTGGGTGACAGGAGGGCACACAGCCCTGGGGAGGGGGACCCTGCGGTGGAGGCCACCCAGCCCATCGTTGAGCCGGGGGAGGATGTGGGAAGGCAGGACCAGCTGGGAGCAGGAAGCGGTCAGGAAGGAGCCGAAAGCCTCCTCTCCCTCCAGAAAGGCTGAGAGGAGAGGTTGCCTCCTTTGGCACAGCACCGAGCTCCAGCTCCTCCCAGCATCAGCAGGAGGCAGCCAGAAGCACGGACTGCCCCGGAGGCGAAGGGTCCCTACGATGCTCCTTACTGTTGCAGTCACCAGGGTTAGGGAAGCAATGACCTCAGCTCCAAAACCCTGTGCAGGAGCCTCTCCCCAGCCAGCCCCACCGCTGGGAAGCCTCCCTTGTCTGGGTTTCAAGATCTGAGGGTTGAACCTTTCCGATTCCGCTGGGCTTGCCTGTCTCTGCGGTTAGCCTCTCCCCCTGTCTCTGGAACGGAGCCAGGGAGCAACCAACACGGCCAGGGCCAAGCACAGCATGATGCAAGCCCACAGGGTAAACACGCTGTCCAGAGCTCAGAGCGAAGCTGCTAAAAGTAGCTCAAGAGCTAAAGTTCATCTTTCTTTAGCTCCCCTGCAAGGGCAGAGCACAAGAGCTGGGCCTGAGTTGTGCGGTGTCACTGGCAGCTGGGGACAGCTCTGCATACTCCCAACAGCCTTATTCAAATCAGGGCTGCTGCCCTGGAAGCAATCCCGCCACTGCCTTCCATCCGCCTTCTTCTTTCTGGGACCCACCTGGGAACACCCCTCACTGGCACCCCCACAACAAGCAACGACCCCCAGCGCATCGCATACGGGGGGAGTCACCAGAGAGAGCCTTGTGACTGTGGCACTCCTCATCCCCTGCAGTGCCACAAGCAGGACAAAGCTCAGTTACAGATAGCATTGCATAGGTCACGTTAACAGAGTTATCACCGTCGGGAGCATCACAGACTCATGACAGATGCCATCAGCAACGCCTCACGGGCTTTCCAACAAGCACTGACATCAGACGCCTCACTGCCCTCGCTTCCACACAACCATCAACAGGCTGACAAAAAACTGCTCTTCTACAACAAAGCAGCTAATTGTTCCAGGCAAACACAAGGGCAAGTTTTGAAAAGGCTATTAGAACTTGGCTGTGTTCCTCTGGAGCGTTTTCAAAGCCAGCCCTGGAGGTGGAAAAACACGCAGTGATGCAGAGGTTTGCAAAAGGAGAGGGTGACATCGCAGGGCAGAGGGAGGCTCTGGGCGACCTCGCAGCCACAGCACTGAGTTCCCCGATCGACCCATACACCACAACTGGCTGTTCCTCATGGCAGCTCTCCAGAGTCCATCCCAGCATGTAACTCCTGCTGCAGGAGCTGTGAGGGATGCTGTCACCACCCTGTTCCTGGGCAGAGGACGCCCAGTCGCACACTCCTCCTGTCCTCTGCCACCACCGCCCGCAGCTCTGACAGATCCCCAGAAAGCAGCAGAAGAGGCTCCACTGGGCAGCGATGGTGACAGCGATCACCTTCAGGGTGGAAACGGAGTCACCTGCCCCGACGCACACACACAGGCAGGGCCGGTTTCCCCACAGATGCAGAAGGGACCTTCTGCAGAGCAGGTCCAGGGAAGCCCACCCTCCTCTCCCCACACCACCAGCCCTCCAGCTGTGCCCCTGCAATGGGCACACAGCGGTGGGCACAGGCAGCCTGTGGAACAAGTGTCACACACACAGTGTTGTGCCAAGTGGTGGGAAGCCGACGGGCAGAGCGGAGGCCAGCAGCGGGCAGAGCTGTCACTCCCCCCAGAGCACTGGAGCAGCTCAGGCACACGGCTTGCATTCACCCGAGACGCAGAGCCCAACAGGTCCGTTCCACACCTTGGCCACTCTGCATCGCGCCCACCACCGGCGAAGGCGGCTGTCAAACTGAAGCCTGGTCCAGGCAGGTGGCCCCAGGCGAGCGGTTGTGTTCAGGGGGCAGGTAAAGCTGCAGCCTGGAGCTCACAGCCCTGCTGGAGGCATCAACCAGGTCTTCACGCCTTGGTCTGCCCAGGCGCAGGACCACGAGTTCGGCTTTCCGTCTCGGTTACGCACCATTTCATCGGCACAAACATTTCACCGCTGCGACAGGCGGCATCAGCGCCTGTCCCAAACCCTCGCTCAGGTGAGTCTGTGGCCCAAGGGCCATCCCGCAGCCAAGCCCCCCGCAGCACACGGGCCCGATGGCAGCTCACCGTCCCAGCCTCACCGCAACCGGACCAGGCGGTGGCTTCTCCGGCCCCACCAGTCTGGATGCGTTTCCCTCTCCAAGGAGCCCACTGGGGCTGGGGTTCGCGGGGTGCCAGCACACTTCACCGGCAGGCCCAGCCCTGCCCGGGGACCCCGCAGGCAGTGACGGCGACGCCAGCACCCCAGGGACTCGAAGCCTTGCCGGCCCCTGGGAGCTGCCCCTGCCCTGGGCGCTGCGGGAAGGGCAGAAATCCCATCTGCTGTAAGACCAGAGGATTAGGTTAATTACTGCCTCCCTAATTAGGGCTCCCCGCGAGCACGGTGTGCTGCCCTCACCTGCTCCCGCCAGCGGCAGGGCCAGGCCGCGGCGGGGGCTGCCGCCTCCCAACGGAAGGGAACCCGCGGGCCCCGACGGCAGGGCCAGGCCCCGAACCCGGGGGGGGGTCCCGGGGAAGACCCCCCGCCGCGGCTGCGCCCT
>JAVJGI010000045.1:3064624-3075977 GCA_035590275.1 Ibycter americanus | reverse complement strand
CGCCGCCCGCGCCGGGGGCCCGGCAGCGACCTCGCGTGGGGCAACGGGCGGCGGCTGCGCATGTGGCAGGGGACATTGGTCCCGTGTAGGGCAATGGGCCCTGGTCCAGTGTGGGGCAACAGGCACTGGCCCAGCATGGGGTAGCAGGGCCAGCAGCCAACCCATGTGGGGCGAGGGACATGGGCCCTGCACGGGGCAGTGGGGCACGGCCCCGCGTGGGGTGTCTCCCTGCACCCTGGCCACCCCGCACCCCTCCCTGTCCCCCGGCCCGGCCGGCACCATGAACAGGCTCACACCATTAGTTTAGAAAAGAGACTTTATTAGTTGCGCTGCTCGCCGGGATGCAGCCGGGGGAACACCCGGGGGCTCGTCCAGGCTCCCACCGCCCCGGCCCCCCGCTCTGTGGGATGAAACACCTCTGTGCAAACCACCCGTGGGCCCGCCAGAGGCTCTGCGGGGGGACGTGACCCACGGGCTGGGGGCCCAGGCCGGGCTGGGAGCCACCGACCCACCTGCCCCATGGGCAGGAGGCCTGGCAGCGCCCGGTGTCCCCGAGCAGGGAGGCTGCACCTTCCAGGCCCTGAGACGGGACCCTGGGGCCGGGGGCAGGCTGGATGCACTAGACAGTAAGGAAAATAATTCTTAGAGGAAAAGCAAGTTTATATATTTGGTTACATCAGCAACAGCAGCCCTCCCTGCTGGCTGGGGGAGCAGGTTGGGGAGGAAAGCGACTGCGCTCGCGGGGAAGGGCTGAGCCCAGCAAGCAGAGGGGATGAGCAGGACCAGGTCCCTCCCTTGGCCGCCTGCTGGGATCAGCCTCCCCGGGAGCACCCACAGCTCCCCAGGGGAAGGTGCCAAGGCACGCAGCCTGCTGCCTCGCTGCCTGCTCCTGCAGGGCCGGGTCCTGCTGCCGTGTGGCTGCCTACATGAGAGCCGGAGCGTGGCAGCTCCGGGCTGAGCCGGGGCAGTGCCCTCAAGCTGGGGTGTGCTACCCTACGCTGCCTTGCTGCAGGGGACAGTGAAGCTGCAGAAAGCGAGAAACGAGGAGGAAAGCACAGGGTGTGGGCATGAGCCTGAGCCATGCCAGGGTCCCTGGAGGAAGCAGATGCTCAGAAATACTCAAGGTCTGCTGCTAGACCAGTGTCAAGGTCGCTTCTCTGACAGTCAAGAGCCTCACATGGCATCAGTGCATCCCATATCCCTCTGGAAACAAGTTGCAGCCGGTGGTGGTTGCTCCAGCACTGCTGCCTGCGCGTCCCCTCTCTCCAGGCAGCGAGCACGTACCTCGCCACCAGCTGCTGCCATCCCTGCAGGTGTGAAGGGACCAGACCCAGCACCCCACCGCTGCAGTGCTCCCTGCCCCAGCGAGGACTTGCCTGTGGCCACTGGCAGCTGAATCTGTAATGCAGGCAGGGGAGTGCGCAGCTCACTCTGCTCCTACCGTGGCCCTGGGGCTGTCGCAGCAACCGCCCCAGCACAGCGGGGAGGAGCAGCGGGCCCCAGCTCCGTGATGCCATGTGGGTACCCACGGCAGTCCCAGCTGCAGGGTGGCTTTGTGGCGAAGCCATCCTAGGCACCGCCACGTAACCCGGTCCTCGGAAGGGCAGAGAGGAGCAGGCTTGCCTGCCTGCCATGCAGCTGGCTCCGCTTCACCTGTACTCTGCCCATCAACAGGACTTGTTCAGCTCTTCTGCATGCTGGGTGCATCACAGTTCCTCTGCTCCCCCCGACGGGGCGGCCAGCTTGGGATCTGGGAGTCTTCCTGCCCGCGGGGACGGCCACGCAGCCTCACACAGGGAGCCAGGGTGGCGTGGGCCGGTGGGCTGCTTGGCAGGAGGCTTTCTTGACACCAGGTCTTTGCTTATGGAGGACACTTGAGCTTTCCAGGTGTACAGCCGTTATCTTGGTTTTAGCACTCTCCAGCTGGGCTGGGTCCCCGTCACTCAAAGCCCATCGTGCTAGAAGGCTCTCACGCAGCCTGTGGCAGGAATGGTCTCCAAGGGTGATTTAACAGTGTAAGAAAAACAGTCCCGTGTCTCTAATGTTTCTGTGTGCTAAAACTAAAATATAAAATACACCTTGTCCAAGCAGGCAGGGGATTGGCGTCGGCTCTGCAGGGTAGTAAAGATGCATCGTGTACAATTTCCCTGGGGCACCAGGGCAGAGAGAGATCTCGAAATGTGAATGATAACGTGTTCAGCCGTCGTCCACAACCCTTCCGTGCTGCAGCCTGTCCTACTCGCTGTCACTCTTGTCCACCAGTACCGCGTCGGACTCCTCCGTTATCTCCAGCAGTGTGTGCATCTCGGGGCTCTCCCCCCGCATCAGATCCGAGTTTTCTCCCTCCTCTCCACCAACTTCCACCAGCTCCGTGGCTTTCACTTCCACCTCGCCCTCTCTTATTTTCTTGACATGGAAAGTGAAGGGTGGCACTTTGTAGACGGCTGTCTTGGACCTGGCATAGATGGTGTGGTCGGGGGTGAAAGATTTCCTCAGCTTGTCCCGAGAGCTCTTCATCTTCTCTCTCCTTTCGTTAGTCACAATCTTGGTGCCCAGTTTGTTCATCCTCTTCTCCAGGTTGTGGCGGGTCTTCTCCAAGTTGTGGCGGGTCTTCTCCAGGTTTTCCTTGGTCTTTAGTTTAGTCTTCTCCATCTTCTCCTTTGAGAATGCCTTCTTAAAGTCATCCACTCTTTTCATGCCGCTCCTTTTGATGCGCTCTGCCCGTGACTCTTCAATAATCTCTTCAATCTCCACCTCTTCATCCGAGGAAAGCTGCACACGGTCCTCCTCTGCATGGTCCTCACCCACGGGCACCTCCTCACCCTCGCCTTCCTTCTCCAGCTTTTCACCCTCCTTTAGAGACTTGCTGATGCTCAGTTTAGATGGGAGCTTCACTTCATCCTGCAAGACACAGAGCGGAGCCAGTGAGACACACACACCCAGCCTCTCCAGCCTCCGGAGCCAGCGCCCCCCGGGCCCAGCAGCGCTGCAGAGCTGAAGCACAGCTACAACTCATGGCAACTCAGACCCAGGAGAAATCAGGCCTGGGCTCAGCCTCCCTTAGTGCACCTGATAAATTACTGTCATGAGAATCTGCTCTACTTGCAGCCGCTTAGGGCTCTGCTGTATTTAAGCTCAGGTATACCAGCTCTGCTCGCCCTGGGCTGGTTCCAAACCCACCCATGACTCCAGCAGTGCAGGAAGAGGCAGGCCAGCACTGAAACCGGAGACTTTCCCCTTCCTCCTGTGCCTCTGTCACAGTTCCATCTCCTCCAGTTTCATCTTCATCCCAGGACCTGGCCACCACACGCTCCCTGCTCCTGGCCCCAGGAAAGCCCCCACCCACATCCTGCTGTGGAGGGGTGCAGTGGACCCACTGGAGCAATGTGGTGCCCCTTTGCTCCCCAGTACCTGCCCAGAGCCCGCCACCCCCCAGCCCACGATGTTTCAGCTCCCTTCCCGTGGGTGGTCTTCTCTTGGTAAGACTGCTGGCCACCTCCTGGTCAGTGGCCTGGCCAGGGTCCGGCCAGCAGTAGCCCCGGGCATGGCGTGGTGCTGAGCTGCAGATGGCAGCACAGTCCGGAGCCGGGAGGCCGGCCACGCCGCCTGGCAAACACACGCTAGCCTGGCCAGCCCCAGTCTGCACTCAGACTTTCCCAAGGCCTGCAGGATCCAGATGTGGGGCTGAGACATCTCTTGGGATGCAGCAGGCTGCCCTGTTTTTCCCATTTCTCCGCTGGGAATAAGTTAGGCAATTTGTCTGAACTGGTATCTGGAGATGGTGGAGACGGCAGCACCAACTCACACAGCCAGGTCTGCAAGGTTACACTGTCTCTGCTCAGGACTGGGGGCGAATTCATTCAGCTTCTCCAGTCTCCTGGGTCAGCCAAGTTTCTGATCCCAGTGGCAGAGGACAAGCATGCACCCAGGAGAGGGGCACAGGTCTGGAGTGGGATTGGTTTTCATCTGAGCAGCACATAGCGTGCGTCCCTGCTGCAATGAATCACCTCTCTGTTCCGAGGACAGGCTGGAAATAGCCCATCACTGTGCGAAGCATCACAGCTGTGGGGCTGCAGCCCACGACTCAGAAATTTATGGCCCGCGTGGTTTTAATCTATGGAGCTGGGCGGGAGAGGTATGGAGCTGCCGACACAAGTGCTGTCAGAAAGCCAGCAGCAGCCGAAAGGCAGAGTGTGCAACAGGCACACAGAGAGCAGAGCTGCTGGGCTGAGGTTTGGAGAAAAGTCTGGGCAGCAGGACAGCTGGGCACCATTCCCAGCCCCAGGGCAGACAGGAGCTGAATAGAGAGCAAGGATGGGGGATCCCAGTCCAACACGGGCAGGAGCAGGGCCCAGTGAAATCAAGGGACAGACCCTGGGGCACCCAAAATGCTTGAAGTGCGTGGCAAACACTGGCAGAGACTCGCCTTCCCCAGGCTTGGGGATGCCAGGAGCAGAACTGCCCTGTGTCCCAGGAAGGTGAATTTGCCATGGTGTCCCCTGGGCAAGGCTGCATACTCTGCATGCCACGTTTGCACAGCAGTAGCCACTGCATCAACGTAGCCACGAGCTAACAACTACGCAGGTGTCAAGAGCCAGGACACTCATATTGGTCAAACCACCAAAACAGCTGCTGAGGCCCAGCCCCGAAGAGCCACGGTGACTCCAGCCCCACTTCTGCACAGTTTTCTCTGGCGCTGCTGCAGCAAAGGACGTCCCGATCCCTTGCACAGCGCTGGAAGGGATGGCGTGTTTGCACGCCCGCGCCCTGAGTGCTCTCCCACCACCGCACCCATGCATTGCTGCTCTGGCTGACCAAGGTCACTGCCACGCTGCTGCTTCGGCTTGAGCACCCGGACGGAGGCAGAACAGGACGCTCCCTCTGCAAACACAGGGTGCTCAGCTCGGCCAGCTACGCCGTCCCCAGCTCTTCCTTCCCTCAACGCCACTTGAGAACTGACATAACCTTATTCAATACTTGACACCAGTACGGCCTCGCTTGGGTGAGATTCAGATGCTTTTAGCTGCATTCTCATTCTTCGCCAAGCACAGGGCAGTGCTGTTCCTTGGGCAAGCTGAACTGCTGGAAACATGAGGGGATCTGGGGAAAACTCTGTGAACAGTATAAAGGCAGCTCTGCGGAGCACTGGGCTCAGGGAAGGTGACGTGGGCTGCGGTGTCTATAGTCAAAAGGCAGAGTCTGCCAGAGCAGGGGTTTCGTTCTGGGTTTTATTCAGAGAGCTGCGCTTGGCCAAGCTCTTCACACTCCACATCACAGCCCAGGTCCCAAATACCTTCTGGAGATTAAGGTGAAGCGGCCAACATGTTTTCTTCATTTGATTAGCCACTTCAGGAGAAAACAATACACATGCTCTCCAGAGGGTCAGGTCAGTCCAGAAAAAATCCACATCACTGGGAAGGCAAGGATCCTGTTCTCCACAACAACACCTGCTGGAGCAATCCCAGGGACTCCCGGGGACCCTGCCCCGCCAGCCGAGAACATCAGGAACTCCGGCCACTTCCTTCCCTCCGAGTCAACACAATGAGCCAGAACAAAGGCATCCCCCTCTCGCCTGGCACGACTGTCACTGGAAACGGGCCATATCCTGCAAACTCTGATACTTATCAGTCCCTTGTTAGCTCCAGAACATGTGTCTGCAGAAAGAAACACCACCTCAAAAACTCCACGTCTGCCACATAAATAATTGCCTTTCCTCATGTTACACCAGCAAATCCACCTTTTGACTGAATTTTCTGATGTGGCTAAATGGGCTGCACCAGCAGCACACCCATCCAACCTTGGCAGCATCCTGCAACGGTTTCCTCACAACCTTGAAGACGTGGTGAGCAGCAGCTCCCGGTACCATGGGACAGCTGGAGCAACCCCTGTTAGGGTGACAGCGCGGCTTGCTCTAATCCCTGTCACTGCACCCTGGGAAGGGCAGCTGCCCGCCTGTTTGATCCTAACTCCCACAGACTGCACTCACGTACGGACCCACACCTCTGCTGTCCCACACACCATCCCCACAGGCAGCTGGCCCAGCCCCAGCCCAGCAGCGCTCCTGGGCTTGAGACTCTGCTCACGCCTCTTTCAGGAGGCACCTTCATTGCTCAGACACAGAGGCAAAGGGAGCACAGCTATTCCCATAAGTAAGGATGCCTCCAGTCCCAACCTCCCCCCCTCCCAGATGGTTTCCAACAGCTTTTTTCCAGCTGTGCTTGGGAAACCCTCTACAGCCTTCACCCGGCCCCTTTCCCACTGGGCCAGGGTGACAGGGTGGCATGCCCACCCCAGGGCTGGCTGAGGGCCCCCAGAGAGTGCGTCTCTCTTTCCTATGCCTGGTATAATTCCTGCATTTTTTCCCCCTGACTCTTCTTCAATCTGATTGCTTATCTGAGCAGCAGATCACCAGCTGGAGGACAGCTGGTGGATTTTCAGCACTGTGTGCTGTGGGTCACTTTCCTGACTCCAAGCCCACCTGCACCCAGGAAGCATTCCTGCTGGTTTAGCGGGCTCTGGCTTGTGCACAGTGCAACTGGTGCGAGAACAACCCACAGATCTGGCATGTCTTAACGGGGCTGAATACGTTGCTGCTGAGCATCCTTCGTGTGTCACTCCCCACCTGCACCCAGGCACTGCCCAAATGCCACCAAGGGTCTCCTCCTCCCTGCTTGGGAGGTGTTTCCCCTGGGGGGGGAGGGCAGCTGCCTGGTGTGGGCACAATGTGCCTGCAGACAGAGCCGCATCTGCCCGTGATGGAGGACAATGGGACCTCGCTGGAACAATCACGAACCATCCGGGGTCTATGGGTGGCTGTCACACAAATCCCCACTCTGGGCAAGGCCCTATGATCTGTGCACTTTATTTCACTCATGACTCATCCAGATGAGCCACATTTTTATCACCAGGCATTCCAACTACTCTATTTTTACTGGGAAAACATTGACCCTTGAAGTGGGCGAGTCCAAAATCCTGGGTCTTAGCATCCCTGCCTGTTGGGGTGTTCAAACCTGGCTCCCAATCAGCAGATGTAAACCAGTTCTGTTCTCTAAGACAGCTTGAATCCAGCTGGCACAAAGACAGCGGGTAAACAAGATCTCTCAGAAGATTTTTATACCAGCAGAAGAAAAATCTTGCCCTGCTCTGCGCACAAAGCAGAGAGCTATGCCTAGCAGGACAGGGAGCATGCTTGTGTGTGTGCTGGGACTGAGCTCGCTGCCATCCGATGCGCTTCACATAAAAGTTCAGCTCTGATTCAAGTTCTACCTTTCTTTTACCCATTCACAGAGTGCCACCCCCCAGCCCATTTCACAATCTGACATGTCCAGCTGCGCTGCCCCTTCCCCAGGAAAGTGGCACAGACTTCCCTGGGGAATCGGTTTGCTTTGGGAAGCTCCCTCCCGCTGGCAGAGCTGACGGGACTGGCAGCACGTCCGTCTGCGGACTCTGCGGGCACCCGGAGGGACCCCGGTGCCCGTACCCAGTGTCGAAGGCAGCTGGCTGCTTGCTGGCAGGGTGCTGGGCTGCTCTGTATTCCTCCTGCTCCAAATAATTCAGGGCTGTTAGATCTACTGGGCAGACCAGCCTCTGCCCTCCTCCACTAAGTGGGCTTTTTATCTGACATTGTTTTCAAGCTCGAGTTCCCTTGCAGTGAGTCACCCAGGCAGCCCCATACGGTCATGTACACAGCGCCTGGTTGCTACAACACATGTAAACACTTCCCCTGTCATATAAAAGGCCAATGAGACACAAAGCTGAGCCGCATTCCCAGCCCAGCAGAGCTCTTCAGGCACTGCAGAATCCCCAGCAAATCTGGGGAACATTCTCAAAATGCGAGAAGGGCACCAGGATTGCTCTTGAAGAGGCTCTTATTGTCAGCATGTAAAAAATAGAGGCCCAGAACTCCCAGCCACTCCGATCTCCAGTTTGAAGATTTAATGGAAGATTTTTCACATGCGGCATGCTAATCACATCTGCAATTAATTTTGTTCCGTTATTTTTACACAATTGCAAGAGCACAAACAGTTGAGTTTGGTTGACATGCAGCCGTAACATGCAGAACACGACCAGCTCACATCCCCCCGACTCTGCTATAACCACAAAAGGCTGATCCCTGCTGCTGCTGGGTGAGCCAGCGCCTGCTGCACCCCCTGTGCCGCACCAGCCCTTCCTCTGCCCACCCAGGGCAGGGCAGACAAGCTCTGGCCTGGGGGGGAACCTGAGGGAGGTTTAAAAGCTTCTGGACAGAAATCATCAGCCTTGCAGGTCAGATCGAGCTCTGCCAGAGAAGAAAATGTTCTGCTCTCCCGTTGCCATGATAACTGTTTTGCTCTGCCAGTCTTTAGAGGGTGCTTTTCCATGCTGACCTTCCATCAGTGTCACAGGAAGGAGGATTCAGTTATTCTTGAGTAAGAGCAACACACCTGATAAGCACCCACAGCCTAGCAAACCTCAGGGACGTGACGATGCCCTGTGCAGAAAAGAGGAGGGCTCTGCTTTCTTCTCCAGCATCTTGCTGGAACAGACTTTTTCTGCGGAGATTGTAATTGCTGTCAGACTCTCTTGCTATACTGCCAAAACCTGCCTTTTTAAAAAATCCTGTCACTCTCCCTGAAAAGAAGTTTTCCCTGGCAGCTTCCCCCAGAGACCCTGATTCCTGGGCTGAGTTCACCTTCGCCTGGCTCCCGGCTCTGTCCTGTCCACCGACCAACGTGGCCATTCCCTCCAGACCACGCTGCTCACCCCACTGGGTGACCACCCAAAGGGCAGGCAACTGCAGCTTAGGGTATTGTCTCCAGCAGCTACACAATAAGAGGAAGGCTAACAGGGCACTGTGCTGCTACCAGCTGCCCTTGCGGTATGAGATAAGCTTTAGATAAACAGCAGTTAAAAGTCATCACCAGCTCTAGCCTGTGTGCAGGAGCCTAGCTCCTCATGAACAGCGCTGGGGGGCTGCCACGGAGAAGAAATGGATGCTGCAATGCCTACCTCGGACAACTGTAGTTTTAAGTCACACAGTTTGTGCTCTCTGCCTGTCTTTTATCTATTTAAAACAACAACTTCAAACCATTCCACAAACACTTACAAACCAAACCTTACAAGAAGCCTGAGGAGGTAGGTATTACCAGGTCTGTATTTCAGAGGGAGAAACTCAGAACACAGGTAGAATTTGCCCAGTCACAGCAGACACCAGCAGAGCCAACTGCTCCTGGCTACTAGCCCTTCATGCAAGCCATACAGCAAATCCTCCCTCCCAGATCGCAGAGGTAGTAGCACAACAAATCCTGTAATGCATGGGAGAAAATCACAGCTCCTCACCATCTGTTATAACTAGGGCAGCAGCATGCAGCAAGCAGCAAGCACGTTAGTCAACAAGTGGAGGCATTTCTGCCAACTTGCAGCAGCCACAAGCAGGCAGAGAGGCAAAGGCTCTGGAATCAGCAGCTTTCAGAGTTTCAAGAAGAGGTTCAAAGCAATCTTCAGGGGGTACTCCTGCTGAGGCCCTAAACTGCTGCCTCCTTGCATGTCTTCTGCTGATTTGGGCCATGGCACTTTCCGCAGCACAGGCAGAGGGAAACCATTCCTGGAGACGGCTCAGAGGGCAGTCCCTGGCGAAGACTCAAAGCGCACCCTCTGGATCTTCTTTGGCTAAGATGAGGAAAACTACATTTCAATAGCCAGCGGAAAGGAAGCACAACGGAAAAACTTACCTGTCCCCACTGGGAATCTGATCGGGAACATTGCCAACAAAGTAATCCAGATTAGCGTGAGAACAGGCAGAGAGAAAAGGCACAGGGGTATGTTTTAGTAAAGGGAGAAGCTAGGTAGCAAAACTGGACAGAAACAACAGTCAGCAAAGATTTATTAGAAGGAAGAGTGTCCTTCTCTAATTTACGGCAGGTCCTAGGAAATGCAGAATCGCTTCTATGGTTTCAGGCATGTTTACACTGAACACTGCCATAGGGCCAGATTCTGCTCTCTTTTCACACTGCTCTTCACAGAGTGGTTTGATGTCAGCTGTTCTGGAGACATCTCTGATTTCTATGGTGTAGCTGAAAGCAGAGTTCGCTTGTATGTGTAAGATTATGCAAAGATAGCGATTTTAAAACCCTATGTTTATTAATTCAAACACATAGGCTGGGGAGATCGAAACAGCTGGGTGAGATTCCAGAACTCCATCCGCTGGTTTTGTCAGCATATTGACCATACCCTAAACCAACACTGGAGAATACCCAGTAGCTTACAGATGTATATACTCAGTGACACAGCCAACGTGCTCCTTGCAAAATCAGGCATGGCCTCGACTTTTATGTTCCAAAGGTTGGACAGATTTTATCTCCAATAGTGCCAAAAGGTCTGTAAAAAGAGAAGCCTTGAGTCCTTACAGAGAAGACTACTGAATCCTGCAGTAAGAAGTCACCAAAGAATACTGCTGAGACAAAGGAAAAGATCTAAAATATGAGGGGAAAAGCAACGTAGGTTTGGGATTAGGTAAATGTTAATGGAATAAGCTAGTTCGTTCTCAAGTAGTATCTCCCTGATTAGCAGAAGTCCTTCTACTCTCTGCAATTTTGTGTATCGTGCAATCTTCTTGGCACTTTCTTCTATCAGGCGCGTCTAGTTACTCTATGTCCTAGAAGCTATGTCCTAAAAGGCTGTATCTCCTTCATTAGCTGGTGAGAAAGAGCAGCATGGTACAGGCTCTGGAGCTGGTTCAAACTTGATGGTGAAAAGCAAGGGAGGAACGGGTGCAGGGAGAGGAGGAGGCTGTGTTTGGGAAAGTGCTTTTGCCTAGCAGTGAGTCAGAAGAAAGGCAGGACTGTAGGAAACAGAGAAGTAAATAGATTGCAGAGTGAAAAGACTTTTTTTTTTTCCTCTGACAGCAGAAAAAAGTTCTGATCCTATTATCAGTCTGTTTGTACAACTGGCTTTACTCTCAGAGCTGCTCCTCCCAGATAAACCTGTCTCGACTGATTAATAACTCCAGGGCCATTTCTGAACAGCAAACAAGTAAAGATGGAGTTTGCATTACAGATGATTTGCAGATAGATCTGTGCTGACACTGACATTTGCATCCTCACATAAAGCTATAGACTAAACGTCCTGAGACTTTTTATTCTAAATATCTGGTTTTCCCTCACTGACATTCAGCATCTTTGTTTCTCATCTTTGTTTTTTCTTGCAGATGGACAGTGGATCCACAATTCTTCAGGTACTTTTAAGTTGTAGAAGATGTTGCAGAATCAAGAGCATAACATTATCCCAAACAGGACAAAAGAGGGCTAAGCATGCTGGCAAAAAGCTTATGAGTCATTGCCACGCTTTAGGTGGGTCACGGACACATTGCTACCTC
>JAVJGI010000045.1:3052802-3064524 GCA_035590275.1 Ibycter americanus | reverse complement strand
AGAGGGCTAAGCATGCTGGCAAAAAGCTTATGAGTCATTGCCACGCTTTAGGTGGGTCACGGACACATTGCTACCTCTGAGAGTGAAGACTGCATAGCTCCCTACTCATTACTTAGAGACAGCACATCACACTTCAGGAAAGATGCAGGAACAGCCCTCCGTTTCCCCAAGTCTTGTCCCTACGTCAAGCAGTACATTCTCTGGGAAATGGCTGTGTTCGACCGACCGTGGTTGCTAACTCCTCCCGCCTGCCAGCCTGGCAGAAACTGTGTGCCTTGTCTGGAGCTGGGACGGGGTGACAGCGTGCAGTGAGTCACCCACCACACAGCTCGCTCAGTGCCTGCCTTGTGAGCAATGCTGAAGGACACAGAGGGACGCAAGCCAACTACAGAGCGTTCGCATTGACATAAAACGGGGGAAATGGAGACAATATGCAGGAGTACCACTTCTCCCACGATGCTCACACCCTTCCAGTGTTCTGCAGCGCCTACAACACGAAGCAGCTTTTACCATCTACCGGTCAAATTCCCACCCAGGGTACACTGGAGAGTAATGGGACTGTGTCTTTCTAGAGGGAGGCACCGTCTGAGCACTGGCTGGCTTCTTGAAGTCTTCGGTTTCTAATCCCAGACCTGCAAACTTGGTTATGTGCAGCCTTGGAGAGTTGTTCCTGCTGTCTGTCAGTGATGTGTTTTGCTGAGGGCTTGCATCTAGTTTAAGAATGGGAAAACGAGCCACAATCTTACTGAAAACTAGAGCACCCCAGCCATATAGCCCAGTGAGCATGGCCAGCAAATTCTGCACCTCATTATATCCTTGTGTGCAGTGCCCCACTGGCATCACACAGACATGACGGATGCTTAGATCCACTGCTGACAGGCACAAGAGAAGCCTGAGAGAGGAATATGTGATCAGAAGGAATACCACCTTTGGTTTTATTTTCACGAGCCATTAATTGTCTGATCTAACCCTATCCCAACTGGCTGAGCAGCCTCTGGCCCTTTGCTTTGAGACAATTTACTGCTGCACAGCTCAGCGTGTAGCTATAATGCTAAAAGGATTGCAGCAAAGCAAACTGTCCTGGCTCTAACTGCTTATAAATAATACCTGAGTAATGAAATATTAATGCAAATGCAGTTGATTCCAGGCTGCAACAGAAAAATCCATGCTGTTGAGCTGCCTTTTGGTAGAAAAACTAATAATCTGCACTAAGAAAATTCCTGGAAGTGAGAGCTATTAAAATCCTGAAATTTTTTTAAGGTTCACTCTCCGGTGTATTATTATCTTGAGACTCCTGTAATTCAGTAATGTGCAGAGAATATGAAGGATTCTTTGCACATCAGGATGTGAACGTGGTGCTCCTTACAGTGGAGGGAAAACATGCAGGTGAATCCAGTGCTGCAGCCCAAAGGAACTGAGTTGAACGATCTTTTTCTCCTTCCCCTGCGATGGCATTTTTTCACCTCTAATTTTGCTGCTTCTGTGACCAAAAGCAGGAGAACAGAAGGGAAGATACAATAGCCTTCTGGGCTAAGACCCATGTATTCTGGCAACAGACACAAAAGATCAGAGACAAACAGTATTAACTCTTAATTAATGAGTATCAGTTTGTAAGATCCAGATTTTTTGTGGTTTTTAACAAAGGCTTCATGATTAATTCTCTTTCATATTTCATTTAAGAACAGAATAAAATAAAGCAAAAGCAAATCCAGCACCAGAGGAATATCCTGTCCCCATCGACCACACCAGAACTGTCACTGGATGTGGCATTTCTCGGCATTTGGCAGGTTGCTGATGCACAAACTCACCAGCGAGAAGCTGACTAATTCTCTGCTGAACCTGGGATAAGAACAATTGTGGCTACAAAGGGAGCTGCTTTAGAGTGGATTCACAGCGAAATGAAACCAGCCTTTTATTTTAAAGTATTATCCGAAAAGAAATACAAAACACACTGGCTGCTATGATGTAAATCTCTGCAGTGAACCACTGGGAAAAGCGGATGCTACCTACGGTTCTGCTCCGGATCAGGAGAGGGAGTCAAGTGCAAGCACAGAGCACTCCTATGTGCACAGAGCCAACTGCTCTTGCAGGAAAAGCATAACGGGGGTGCCCAGAGCCCATGCCTGCCCTCAGTACTGTAATTTAAACTGTATTTGAAATTTCTATTTATTCTTTAACGCTTGTAGTTGGGCAAGTTCCATCAAACCCAAGACGTGTAACCCACACGGGCTGTTCTTTGGGCTTGCAGATCCCACCGGCTCTCACAAACCCTCTGCTGTCATTAGACTTACAAGGTTTTAGTTTCAGAATGATTAATTTGAAACAAAACCATAGCTCAGGGCAGCTGACATACTGTTGAAGAGGTGGAGAAAGGCTGCAGCCCAGGCGCAGTGGGTGCGGCGGCTGCGGTACGTGGGTTTGGACGCCCTGTGCTCCCTGCCCTGTGCTTCTCATCAGACCCTTGAGCTCATGTTCTTTTCCACGCTCTCTTCTGAGGCACACAGACCTAAAAATAAGGCAGTTCAGGTCTGGCCTCCAAATCTGTCACGTTAATGTGCGGGTTTGAAATTCATCCCTCCTCCCCACGATCAACAATCTTGTTGCTCTCATCCGTATAAGGCCCACTCAAGGCACAAAAGCCAAGCCGTGCTATTTATATTTCCTCGTCCAGCCCTACCTACTCTACACATTGTACGGCTGAGATTCACGTTCTTCCCCGCTCTCGTAACTGCCCAGCCCTTCCCAGAGAAACTCTACATCTCACAAGGCTCTGAGCGGCCGCTGGAGTCACCCGAAGAGCAGAGGAGCCCCGCAGGAGCCCCCAAACACGGCAGCGTGGGGAGCAGCCGGTCCGCACACCTCTGACAAAGGCTGCTCTCTTTCCAACAAACAACGCCGCGCATCACGAGCCATACTTCCCTCGAGCTCAGCACCCACATGAGCCTCAAAATAAAGGACCATCACACTTTAGAAATTCAATACTCAATATGTGTGCTGAGTGCTGCAAGCATTTGTCTGGCTGTAAGAAAATCAAGCCTTTGACGTTTGCAGGAATAAGTTTAATTGTCACAAAATGTTTAGAGGAAAAATGCTGTGCTTATGGTAAGTGCTGACACATGCCGTTCTTCAGATGAATGCAGCATGCTGTCTGGTTTCAGAGTAGTAGCTTTTTGCGTAGGACATCCATTATTTAATCATGAACTATAGTAACCAGCCCCAGATTCTTGTATCCTAAAACCAGGAGATTTGGGATGAAGTCACTTCAGTTTGTTTTTACGAGCAACCACTCTAACCAAATTTGTTGGTGTCCTAATTTCTCGGGAAGGCAGGAGTCCAGGACAGGCAGCACAAAGGAAGCACTGAGGAGCTCTGTTTGCATGGGCTGCTAGCAAGTGCACGCAGTCATTTGACATCAGACTTTTTAGGAAGGCAAGTGCTGTTTACGGTGAGAGTATGGAACTTCTGTTTACACAGCAGCTTGTCGAAAGTCTGTCACCTTTGCTTTTGGTAGGCAAATTTTCAAAACAAAAAGATGGATGGGGTAATGTGGAGGGGGTTCGGTTTTTTCAAATATTATTCTCAAGAATCAATCTAATTTCCATTACTAAGTTGAAATAAAAACTCTTACCTTGGTAGAAATTAGACCCGCTCTTGGTAAAATCAGTAAAAGTATATTTGAGAGAGTGAGCCTGTGAGAAAGCACGTGTATATACGTGACTGCGAGTAACAGCCCAGCCCATAAACATTCTGCTTAACGCCTCACCTTCAGCCAGCCTCAGTGGAAGTGATTTTCAGTTCTGCACATTCTCCCCCAAAGTCTGAAACTACGCAGGCAGATGTGCTCTGGGCTCGTCTTGACACGTCAAGCTTTCCCTGAATAAAATTTGATTTTCATTTCCTCCTAATCTAACAGCTAGCAAAATACAACTCTCACATGTAGTTTGACCTCTTCTCCCAAGGTGCCAAAAGGTCTTATTTGCACTCCTGAAATAGTCCCTCCATAACTGCTGGAGACCCAGTATTCAGCACTGAGAGGATAATCAAACATCTATAACCAGTAAAGAGCTGATTTATCTTTATCTCCTTTTATTTCTTCATACTGCAGAATCATGCAATATTAAATCCCTATAGAGCATAACTACTGTTTTACTCAGCTACCTTGCTTGAAAATAGCCACCGCTGGTTTTATGTAATATTTTATGTCTCTTAAGATGAGTTTATCTCTTGTTCTTCAAAAGAAAAGACTAATAAATCTTTGCATTTTTAGCCATAGCAACTGAAATTGCAATTGCCCAGGAAAGTTAATCCCAGCTTTCCAAAGGCAGCTTTTTCTGAGTTAAAAAGCAGTAATTAATGTTGCTCACCATCAGAGAATTAATTACATTATCAAAAAAGTACCTAACATAAACTCTGATAGGTGGTGGGTCTTGAGAACTTAACACTGAATTAGAAGAGTTACTTTGCAATTTTTTTTTTTTTAATTATAGACACAGTTAGGAAAACACAGTGCATTTTTCTCATTTAAACTCCTGAGGTGGAGCCCACCATAAAGTTTTTGTTTTATAGACTCTTGATACATTTTTTAAAAATATCATGATTATTAGTACTGAAACACAGAAGGATATTAGTAAACAGGTAATCCAGGGAGAATCAACAAGGCTTCTTGCAACAAACAGCACTGTTCAGTATCAGTAAAGCAGCTGAGTATCATCCTCAATTTGATAAGTGCCTTTACAATGTACACACAACAATATCACTTCTTTCTGCAGAGTTTTCTTATTTAAACATGTTATCATTATCTGTTTTGCATAATCCCAGACAAAGCACCGCTCTTGTCATTGATGTGCCTAGAATTACTGATTGTGATAAAATATTCATATGAATAAATTGGGACACAAAATTGTATCCTGATGTTTTGACAACTCTGCTGCGCAATTCCCACTGTCAGCCTGTGTTAGGAATTTCTGAAGAATGACATCTCCATAATTACAGTAAGAGACAAGCTCTAAAAATCCTGTCTCTCCCAGGAAAAAACAAAGCAGAATAAAAAACCGCGAAGTCAAAAGCAAAACTTCCGAGATCACCCAAAATGTTTAACTTCCTCATTATAAAAGGTCTCCACAAATAAGAGAGACTCCTATACCCAACAGGTTATTTTTCCTTACCCCAAGCCATACGATTCAGGTTTCCGTACACTGAAAATTACATGATGACGTTTTTATGGAGGGCAATCTACAGAATAATGCAACTATTAAGCAACTCTATTTTCTATCTGAAAAATAATAATTAATGTAGCTCTGAGATAGACTGTACATTGATATAATTTAGAAACATTCTCTATTGACCAAAATTCTGTGTTTCTGTTGTATGCAGGAAAGAGCAGTATTGCACAGGACTGCAAAAATATACCCCATTCTTCCCAGGGATTCCCTGCGGTCCACACCTGGCCACCGAATTCTCATTGTACGGGTCTGTCTTTGCCACAATAACTCAGCACAATACTACGATCGATAAACTCATTTGTTACTCAGGCACATTAATATTATTATTGCCTATTTCCCTCTAGTATTCAAACATCAAAAGCCCATCACGGATTTTGTTTTTCAGTTTAAGCACCAAATTAAGAGATAATCAAGAGTTTCTCCTCCAAGAGAGACCTTCATTTGCCTTAGCAGTGTCCGTCACAAGCCTGCACGCCTGCTGCCACACCTTCCGTCTCTCCAGAACTGGCCCTTACTCTCTGTGGCAAGCTCTACTCAGCCTTCCCGCAGAAGTGTGAGGATTTCCATGAGGGCACAAAAGGCTGTGTTTCACGTGAAGCAAACCTGGAGAGTTTCTCACTTGTGCTCTGTGGCCTCACAGTCAAATCACACTAAATTCCACGCTGGGAAATTGTTCCAAATTACAAATAATTCTTTTTTTTTTTTTTCCTAATATCTTCATGATTCACAAAATCCCTGCTGTAGTCTCTTGTCTGCTGATTTGCTCAGAGGCTGCCCTGTCCTCATTACATCAGCAAAAGGATTGCCCCTGATTTCCTTTAGAAGCAGGATTGCTTTTCATATTCCAAGAGAAACTCCACTCAATATTCATAAGCAACAGCAAACCAAACTGAACCACTCACAAAATTACAATCTGCCAATGCTTAGGATGCTTCCAAAGGACCTAGAGGCTTGCTAACTTTCTACCTATTTCCATAATCCACAAGGAATGTTATATTTAAACAACTACCTTCACTCTTCTCCTTTTGCAATGTTTGTTGCTTCTGCAATACATTTAAGAGTTCCATTTTATGTTTCCATTAAGAGATCTATCCTCCTGCAAAAGCTTGACACAAAGAGCTTGTAATAAATATATATATATATATAACCGCTTAGGCTGCCCGTATGATCTGAATAGGCTGGAGTATTTTAAGCATTTGTAGTTTTATCATGCCTGAAAGGCTAAGCTCTGAATCAGAGAGTTACACAGGCCCCCGTACTTGTTAGATTCCTGAGCCTATTATGATCAGCTCTCCCTTCAAGCCCTATAGTAAGAAGCATTTTCCCTTTGTTTCTGCTTCTCTCTCTTCCTGCGATCAGCACTACATGTTTCTCTATTTGTCCCTACGCTGTCTATTATTAACCCAGAGGCTTCTAACTGAATCATTAACTATTTCACTCACTTTTCTTCCATGGACCAATATAAGAGTTTGCTCTGGTCAGGAAGACTAACTGCAGACGGGAAAACTGACAGAAACGTATTACTCTCTTTCTCCTTCTTTAATATTATAGGAAAAATTTAATGCTTAGTGCAGGGATTGAACATCAAGCAAATCAAAGCTGTTATTGAAAGCAGACAACTGTAAGATTCAAGACTTGCAGGTTGCAGAAAAAAGAATGTGGAATTCTGTACGAGCACAACGGCAAGGGCAGACCCGAGCACTAATTAGCTCAAGGAGCTGTTCAGGATTTTCTCTAATGTCTCTATCTGCCCTAGTCAGTGAGATTAACCCCAATGCTGGGGTTACTGTCTCTTGCCGTTACCAGATGCATGTCACAAATCTGAAATATTATTGCTCTCCACATAGCGATACACATGTCTCTCAGTAGAAAAGGCATTGGCAGGCAGATTTACAATATTCCCTTCCTGAACCCAGTGCATTCTTGTTCTTTTTTTAGCTAAGCAGTAAAATCAGGTTATTTGGATACTTCTGGTCCATTGCAATGACTGCTTGGGGCCATTCTCACTATCTTCATTAAAATTCCAGTTAAATGTAGCAACTCTTATCAAACCTTGCCTTCGAACACATAGACAATGTTAAATCATGAATGAGAGAGCTGCTTCAGACCCACCTTAATTGGGACCACCAGTCAGGGGAGTTTGGGAGAGTTACGGACTGATCGTGCAGCGTGACAGAACCCTTAGCAAATAAAACACCCACCAACAGGACATAAAGCAGTCGCAAAATATCTCCTTACCTGGTAGATCATGACTTTGAAGTTTCTGCGTTTCAGGAGCTCCGCTTCGTTGGTCTCGAGCTTCTTTATCTGCCCAGCTTGCTTTTCCAGGTTCTGCCGAACGGTTTTCACATTGACGCTCACCTTGCGCACTTTTTCCAGCATCTTGTTCACGGTGTTGCTGGTGGTGGTGTGTGCTTTTGTCAGCTTGGTTAGTTCTCCTTGGATGCTGGTCACTGCGCTATCCATCTCTTGCTGTCTCTCCTCCAGCTGTGTTTGGGTCAGCTGGATCTGATCCACTGCTCCAATGATCTTGTCCAGAAGGGTCAGCACCATCACACCATTGATCTGGTCTGATTTGATGGGTTCTTCAGGCACTTGCTCCTCTGAGGCCTCAGAAGCAGTTGGTGGTTCGATAATTTGCAAAGTAGTATCCTCCATGATCACTTGGGAGTCCTGGCTAGCAGAGCCGGGAGAAGCTGTCACTGCAGGGAGAGAGAGGAGGGAAAACTAAACCCGAGCCTCAGCTAAACTCTGCACTGGGAGACACGCCAGAAATGGAGAGCACAGTGTGTGGATGTCTGCTGAAATTCAAATGGCACAGCTCTGCAAAGCCGTCCAGTGAAACTGCCCTGCAAAATTTTCCAGGCTTGCAGGTCATTGGCTGACTCCACCTCAGCTATATAAAAGGAGCCCGCTGCCAAATGCCTGATGACCCACCCTTTCTGAAATGATTAAAATAGTTGGAGGGGAGGCGATGGCTTTGCATGCAAACACAGGCACAGCTCAGCGAGGAATGCAGACCTCTGAAACTACAACTGCCTCATCTTTACCATAAGTCTAAAGGCACTATAAGTAATGAGAGGAAAAAACAAAAAACCTTGAATAAACGGCTCGGGAAGCTGCTGGAAAGAAAGCAACCCCATCTGGGCGCAGCTGTATACATTAAAGGAAGGCTGGTTTAAACAACTGCACGCGTTGAAGTTCAGCTGGAAAATTCAGATCTTTTGCCAATACTCCGGTCTGTTTTCCAGGACTATGAGAGCCTGATTTTCAATACTTTAAAGAAATGCTACAATTTGGATTCAGTAGTTATGGCACATGACTTCTAGGTCATAAAAATGCAAGCTGCCATGTGTGTGAACACACACAACAGGCGTACACATGATATATACAGTGTGCACCATGTCTCTACGCAGATTTAACATAGAAAGAAGTACAATTCACTCCTGAAGTGAGGCAGCTGGCCACTCCCACCTAAAAGCAGCTATCTCAGCTCTGCAATCCTCTATCCACCAACAAATCCAGTCACTAGACTTTTAAATGCGGGACATGCTTCAGCATATGCAAAAATGTACTGGTAAGCAAAGCCCAAACACAGTGTGTTACATAAGGCTTTACTGGTAAGAAAAGATACTAATTGTTTCAGAACTTAATAGAGTACATACTGCTTTGGAAAACATGGGGAAGTAATAATCCTTATTTTGCTAACTTTTAACCTCAGCATGGACACAAAGCAATTCATATAGCGTTGGCAGAAGTTTATGTCTTGTGGAGCCATCATCACCTTGGAAGCACTCGGGAGGTGCTACCAAAGGCTGTCTACAACAGCCCAGCAGGACCAAGCACCGGAACGTGAAGAAGGAAAATTCAGATCTTGAGAGTGACACCGTCACTGGTGTTGGCTCAGCCAAAGGAAATCAAGCTCCCATGGGCAGAACTGCAAAGCCTCGGCTGGCCTGGGCAGCAGAAAGCCCTTCCAGGCTCAGCTGAAGGGCTGTGGGCAGACTGGGAAGGCTGCAGTTTCCCTCTTGTCCTGTAGCCTTGACAACACGCAATTCATACTCAGCACATCCTGCCTCCCGCCGGGGTCAAGCCTGCCCTTGCAATTTGCCACAGGCTGGCAAATAAAATGAATGTTCTCCAGCACTCAGGTTCTGCAGGCTCACAGCCTACCTCAAGACAGTGCTGGAAGAAATGCTTAATTCCAAGCATACAAACTGGGAAACCCACGACGCACAAACAGATGTACAGGAACATTGTTTAATGAGGAATGCTCGTGACAGTCAGCACTTTCCATGCCCCTGTGTTCTCCACCATGTGACAGCTTGCTTTTTACTGCTGTTGTACCCACACTGCACCACTGATCTAGATCTGGTTTCACTGTGCATCAGTAAATTGTGCTGTGTTGCTTCTACAATAGGTATTATGTCATGTATCAAAAATAGGTTACTTTTCTATACCCTGTTTTTTCCTGGAGGGACCTTTTTCCGGAGCATTTATTTCCAGTGTTTGCTGCTGATGAGTCAGTTCCATGAAAAAAATCCTTACTCCAGGCAGATAACATTGAGGCTCTGCAGTTGTTTCTCACTGGGGATATCTGCTTCAGAGTGGATTTCCACAGGTATCTGCTGTGAAGTTTCATGTACAGGACAGGATGCAAGCAGAGCAGTGCTCTCTTTCTAGGTCTGCCATCTATTCCACGTGTGATTTCAGTGCAGTCTCTGTGCCTTCATTTCCCCATTTGGGAATAATTTAAAAAAACAATAATCGGACTGAGTAGGTCAATCTAGACAGAATCAGATAAAACAAGAGAACAGGAATTTGTATTTGCTCTTGATAGACAGCAGAAGAGATGCAGTGCCACACTCAGTGCTTGCTGTGCATGCAGCAATCACACCCCAAACTAAAATGAGTAATTTTCTATGTTAGGATTAACTTCATTTCAGCCATTTTCTGCCGTGGGGACCTACCAGGAAAAGCCAATAGGTGGCAAACTGCAGCCTCCCCCTGGGAGCCTTCCCACTGACCTGAGCACACAGGACTGTGAGATCTGACTCAATCTCTTCTAGCATGAACAATTCCTTGCTGCTCTCATTGCACGGCAGATATAGTTTCATCTCCGGCTCTTCCACACTTGCACTATGCCTTAGATATTGCAATATCCCAGCGATCTGATAGCACTATACTATATAATTCTATATACCTACAACTACCAAATGTGTCATATGGACATGGAACAGACAGTGCGAACGAAAACTAACATATTTCAGCTTCAAAGAAAAACTGTCAGACATATGCAGGACAACAAAGGACGACAATGTGCAGCAGCTTCTTCCACATCAGTCCGTGGAACTTCCTGTGACCATAGGAAACAGCTCAGCTCACTAACTTCTTAAATAGCAAGATACAGCTGGTTAGGGCCTGTCAGAAATAAGGAATAGCCTTGGCTTGCAGGGGACAGACTCTGTTAAATTTCACCAAGTGCAGTTGACACAATTTGTCCCTTCACCTCTAGCTTAAGTGCAGAGGACGTGGACTAGACAGAGAAAAAGAAAGAAAACTATCCTGTTTTCCAAGGACCTGGGAATAAGTACAGGGGGAGGAAAGGTGCAGTATATGTGCAACTTTCTGTACTGTTAGATGCGTCCCACAGATAAGGCAAATTCAGCTTTGCAGGCCATTACCAGTGCAATGCACTTGGCAGGCACCAAACTCATCTCACAGCAAATTAAGGTAACTTGTTATTTAACCCTCTAACTTGCTCACTTTTTCATAATTGAGACACATCAAACATCAGCATAAAAGCAAAAACTGAGAGTGTTAGCAGCCCTGCAACTGCCATTTCCATTCCACAGCACCACTGGCCTCACGAACACAGGCTGAGCCTGCTGGCATAGGGCGTCATTTGCCATGGCTGCAGCCCACCATGCTGACCCACACGATGTCATTATCTCCTTACACATCTGCAGGTGGCCTTCTGTCTCACAGGAGCTCTTAGGAGCAGTACTTGGGATTTGATCTTCTGAGGCTGAGCGGCACCCACACCCCATCCGTGCCCATCTGTCAGAGCATTACGAATAAGCGCATGGTAACAGCTAGGATCTTCCGTTCCAAAGGAGGCAAATGCCTGCCCAAATCCCAAGGAGGCATCACACCTCCGCTTTGCTGCGCATGATTAGGGGCTTTCAAAACAAAGACAACCATGTGAAAAAGGATCTGTGGTTAAATCATATTTTTGCTATTGCAGAAGCTCCTCTTCACCATATCAAGACCAAGCATTTACTCAGAGTCAGTAAGCAGTACTTGGAAGTTTAGTGTATTTTAACTTAAATATCTGTAATTTTTTGCTTCCTTCCCAATGAACTGTGCTTCCATTAATAGTCTAGCACAGAAAATTCCGGATGGGCAGGGAGGTTTCTTGTATTTAATTGGTTTTCTGTATTATCAAGTGCTATACCCATGGGCTGCTGGAGGCAACTGGCTCCATTGATGCATGCTTG
>JAVJGI010000045.1:3020738-3051508 GCA_035590275.1 Ibycter americanus | reverse complement strand
CGAGCTGGGGAAGGTCCAGTTCCGAGACGTGAGTACCGCGCCCCTCCTTGTCCGGGCCTACTGGCGGGGGTCACCGGGGAGGGGGCCCGGGGGGCCGGTGACAGCCACCCCTGGCTCCCGGGGCAGCGCTGGGCCCGGTGCCTCGGGCCGTGGTGGGGCTGGCTGGTGTCGCTGAGGAACTGTGTCTCTCCCTGCAGCTGAACCCGGACGTGAACGTGTTCCAGCGTAAATTCGTTAATGAAGTCAGGAGGTGCGAGGAAATGGACCGAAAGCTACGTACGTCTCTCTCTGGGTTTGGCGTGGCTCTAACTGTAGCTTTTACAGAGAAAACAACAACAAAAAAAGGGGTTAAACCCGCAAGGCGGTGTGAGAAACCACAGTGCTGACCAGGGGGGTGATGGCTGCCTGTAGGGATCCGCCTCCTGCTTGAAAGAGAACTTCAACCAAATAAAATAATCTTGGAATAGGAGGTGGAAGAATTCACAGCTGCTGGTTGGGCTCGGTGGAGGTTACGGTGACAGTATGACACTGTTTTATCTTTATAGTTAACGTTAACCATGCTGTCTCTCCAGGGTTTGTGGAGAAGGAGATTAAAAAAGCAAATATTCCTATCATGGACACTGGTGAAAACCCGGAGGTGCCATTTCCACGTGACATGATTGACTTGGAGGTAATGATGTGTTTAGAGACTCAAATAATAATCTGAGTCTATAATTTGTCAAATAATGATTTGGCTTAGGTAATTATTTGAGTCTAGATGGAAACAGGGGAAATTATCTCCGTTGGTAGATGCCCAGTGACTTTAGGGGCAAAGGTGCCTAATCATAGTCCCGGGCTGTCAGTTGAAGTGCCAGCTCTACTAGCTCACATCAGGTTGGTTTTGATTCACAAGCATTGTTTTGCTTGGGCAGTTACCCAAATACAGTTAGAAGTAAAAGCAATTAAAAGGAATTTCACCCATTTAAATGAGTTAAAAATTGTTGGAACTGCACAGCTTGTGGCGGATCCGTCATAAATTTATAAGGCTTTTTAATGATTTGAGGGCAACTGTATAAATCCAGGCTGTAAAAGACTGGCTGAGTATGAAAAGTTTTAAGTTGCCGGAAGAGAATGTCACAGATCCGGATCTGTGTACCATAGCAGACTGGAGACGCATCCATAATTGCATGCAAATCATGTGGGGATGTAAAGCATCTCACCTATTTTCTTGGTTTGATAGACTTAACAGCACTTATTTATGGAATTGCTTTAAGTCCTTTTTCCTTCTCCTTTTTACATCTTGCAGGCAAACTTTGAGAAAATTGAAAATGAGCTTAAAGAAATCAACACAAACCAGGAAGCTCTGAAGAGAAATTTCTTGGAGCTGACAGAATTAAAATTTATACTGCGTAAAACTCAACAATTTTTTGATGAGGTCAGAATACCGGGGTGGGTTAACAGTTGGGGAGCTGGTTCTTCTCCCACAGATTACCATTTTTATTCTTAAATATATTTTGAGTTGCTGTTTTGGACAGCAGGGTCATTTTTATGCTTTGTTTAAGAAGCTTCTCAAATTATTTTCCATTTTTCATGCAGTACGCATAGCTACCCATGATTTACCTCTTATGATGTTGTTTTGGGTTTGATTTAGTTAAGCAATGGTTTGTCTAAAAATTGTGTAAAATAATTAAGGTGCTAGTAGTTTTTAAAGCACATCAACAGACCAAAAATCTGGTGCCACACCAAGCACTTTCTTCAGTGGGTAAGAGTTTCTTTGGTACATATGCAGATGAGCAGTCATGCCTTGCTTACACAGAGGAATTACAGTCAAGCTTAATTTCTCTTCAGCCTTTGAAATGTTATATGGTGATTACTCATTAAGGTCATAATACGAAGTCCACTGCACTAATAGATCATTTATTTATTTATTTATTTGAGCCTTTGATCAAACCCTAAAGTCTTCAGAAGCAAGTTCTGGAGCAAAGCTGCCATTTAATCTGCAACATTTTGCCAAATTCCAGCTAGGCCAGAAACTGGCAACTCTTCCACTGGGCCTGGGAAGCGCTTCTCTGATGTCATTCATGATACAGACATAAAGCCTATACAGGAGAAGACATAATCCTTTGTTGTAAAGCTTAAGTATCTCAAAGTCTAGGGAGTTTTCTCAAAGAGCTCCTCTTATGTGTTTTAGAATGGTGAAGATATGTCCTGTTTCCTCTCGTTGCAAGGGTTTGATCGAAGAGTTCTTAACGGAGGTGGCTTCTGGTATTTACAAAGACTGTGATCAAGTGGAGCTGAGCTCCTGCAGGCTTCAGACCATTTGTCTAGCAGTTTGTTTTTTGGTTTCCTGGCACAGGATGCTGCCTGTTCAGGCATTAAGGTTTTTCCCGTGCCAGCCCAAGTCTTAGTCACTGCTGGCATAGATACTGCTGCCAGTGTGATGGGTTGATTGGTCTGGGGGTGGTTTCAGTACAAAAACCCCTTGACTTCGAGTGTTGAATGTTCACTTACAAACGTCTCCTTGGACAAACAGCATTAACCTGATAATCCATTACTTAGCTGCCTTAAGGTGCCACTGCCTGCCTGTTCTAACTGCTGTTGTAACAGCAGTTATGCTGTGTGCTTTTTTGTTAATTACTGTCCTCTCTGGTGAGAGCTGCTTACTGCTTTTCTCCAAGTACAGTATGATCATACTGAATTTAAAGATCAAAATCAATTTTCTAAACAGTCTACATCAGGTCACCCACAAAAGGGACGTCACGTCAGACTTAAATGGAACTGGCAAGTTTTGATATGGTCCTTCTTCTGTTAGATAACTGTTTTCTGTAATAGTAGAACAACATACCACAAATAAAATGCACTGCTCTATGTAAAAGCAAACTGAACAGCTCATGTGTCAAGTTCAGTAAAATGTAAGCATGGAAAATGTAAAACTGTTTCGGTTCACCCTGTAAAGAGCAAACAGCTGTGTGTGAGAGAGCCTGACTAGTCCAGGGCTTTTGAGCCTTGCGCAGTCTACTAATTATCCTGACGTGGTGAACGCTTCATTTATGCATGCTGTCATTTGCACAGTACCTTCAACACTCGAAGACTTCAATAACTTGTAATTAAGATTATGTTATTCATAGTAATAAGTTGCACAAGAAATGGCTTACTCTCCAAATTACTTTGTACTTGGCATTTGCTCTGCTCTCCAGAGTTTGTGCGTTGGGGGAGGGAGGATGGCAAATTTTTTTCACTTGGTCTTGGTATGACCATTCTAGTCAAAGTAGCCATTTCTTGTTTCAACACACCATGTTGATGATTATGCTCCTTTTCTCAGTCTTCTTGTTTTTGCTTATGAAGAACAGTATGAGCTGGAGAGATTTCTCTGAAAGTTTTGCCTAGAGTGTGAGCGTAAAAGAAGACTGGAAAAGTAATGGTTAATGGCATGCAGTCCCCTGTCTCTCTTTCCTCTAACTCTTCTCACCATCTGCTTTTTTCTGTTTGTTTTGCATCTGTCATTTCTGTCTGGGCTCTGGGTTAATAAGTTAGATGGTGAAATGAATCCTTTTAAGTTCTTGTGAAAATTGATTTTTGTTCTGTTTGTGGACTGGAAGGGGCTTGAATTGTGTGTTGTGATCCAGAACCATTACAGAGCGGAACTAAAATCAAGAGTAGGGAAAATGAACCTTCTTTTGAGGTCTTGAGATTAAAGGTGCTGATCTGGGTAAATGATAAGCAATGTAAAAATGCCTAATAATGAAAGGTCTGCTTTCTAATTACTGGCATGCAGATGCTTGAGTTTTTCCAATCCTGAATGACCTGATGTAGTAAAAAATACTTCACAATAACTATGATATTTCACTCGCTGCTGGTGAAAACTCCTATTGAAAATACATTTCCTAGAGTCTTGTTTTTCTGCATAGTTGGATAGCTTTTTTATTTCGACAGTCTCTCAATTTTTTACTCCTGTTAAGTCTTACAATACTGCTTTAGTTACCTTTCCAGAACCAGAGCTGATGTTGCTATGCCGTTCCTTTTCTAGAAAGGGTGTGATCATCAACTCATAGTAGCTGAGAGATGAATTTAAAGAACATAGTGCTTTGTCAAGCAAATAATCCTTGTGTAAGAAAGTTCTTGTTTAGTAAAACTGGCTTAATCCAAATTTATTCTAGGCTGCTTTGTTTTGTAATTTCAGCCCCCCTAAGCAGGGCTTGTCTTTGTTTTATGTAGTGTCCTGAATAAAGGGCACATGGCTCAAAAGGGTCAGAGGTAATATTAGACATTTATAAGAATTACTCTCTCAAGTGAGGCGAATCCAAAGTTTTCACCTGTGCTATCCTTTTTTTATATTTCACATGCTAAAATGTGGTGCACCTCACAAAAATTATCACAGAGTCTCTTGATTACTGACAAATACAATACAAGCCTCTTAAACTTGTAACTTACAGTTTTTCGACATTCTGAAATCTAGATATCAAGTAATCACTGCTATGTTTGGTCTATATGTTATGGTTTGGGGTACCAAACTTTCTTATTTTGGTTGTGTTCTCTATGAAGCAAAATTTTCGTTCAGTTTTTGATGTTGCAACAAGTTGCCTTAAAGTTGAAAGGATCAGAAATTCTTCATGTTGGCTTTCCAAACTAAATTAAGGGCTCCCTTACTTTTGTAACATCTGTAAGCTAAAACAAGTGTGTGTACGAGTAACTGAGCTGCATTTGATGTCAGCCTTGCAAAAACTTTTCTGATATATGGTAAATACTTTTGTTGGACGTGCAAGTAAAATGTTGTAGAGTTTTTCATTAGAATTGTGATGCAACTATTGCACAAATAAAGAAACTGTGGCTGAAGTATTAAACTTGCTACATACTTTTGCAAGGCTGGGCTGTACGTGTGCATGCATTTTATGTGTTCTAGGGTCAAACTCTACCTTCAAGTGTATGGTAGCAATTTCCCTTGATCACTCTGTGGGGAAGACTTCCGGTATACCACAGAGGGTAGAATTTGGCCTTCTGTTTGTGCTAAGGAACTGTAATTTTTGTTGTTTCGTTATATAAGCTGCAGAGGTAGAAATAACTATGACGTGGGCCTGAATGAAGTATGAAGATGGTGCACAAGAGGATGTGATTTGAGCATCCTTCCTGACCTGAATTGCTGACACTTACAAGTTGTATTCCCAAGAATTTTAGCGTGCAAATTAGTTGCAATGCAGGACAGTATAAAACTGCATCCTGTTTTAACGCCTGACTAGTCAAAAAATGAGCAACTTTGTCAGACTGCCCTAAGCAATACATGTTATGTGTCTGGCAATAATACATATAGTGAGTGAGGATAAATATCTTGAAGAATGAAAATATTTAATCAGTAAGCATGTGTTTAAGCTGGAAATACTGTATGTTTTTCCTGGAGGGAGAACTTTGTAAAGCCGGTAAAGAAAACTACCATCCAGTACTTCCAGGTTTTGTTACTGATTCTGACCCTGCGTCTACACTGACGTGGCAAGTAACGTGGAATCAAACTGTCGTTCCATAATTCCAAAATGAATGAGGTATGGCGGAAGGCTGGCATGTATAGGATATGCAGGTCTTGCAGAACTGGTTGTAGGGTTACAGTCTTGTGAAGTTGCAAGCTGCCCTAAGGTCAGTGCAACTGTCTGTGGAAGACTTACCTGAGCATCGTTCTTTCTATTGCATAGAACAAGACTCCCAAGCGACTTTACATGCAAGTATCATTTCCCAGGCAGCTCTTAGAAATGTCTTTTGCATCTTTATTAACATGCAGAAAATGCACAAGTAGTGCAAGAAGGAATCAGCATCTACCATCACGTTTTTCCCTATTTGAGATCTAGGGAAAATGACAGTAAAGTGTGTCACTGTTTTGTGCCATTAAAAAATGGTTCTTGGGAACATCACTTGTATTTAAAACTCGATAAAGTTTTTTCAGTTCTGCCTTTCTTCAGACTTATATATTCCACAGCACCTTTGTTGTGTTGCAGCAATCTTCAGACCTTTCTTGTATGGAAGCATTGCTGAGCCATTCCACTTTTCCTCTTGTTTTTCTCCTTCCTTGTGTGATTCTTGCTGTCTTTTCTATCATCTAGTTCCTCTTTTTGCTGTCTTATGTTTGTTCTTCCTTTTTCTTTTTTTCTTTTCTTTGTTTTGTCTCCCCAAACTATCTCCTGGTTCCTCATTCCCTGCATGCCACTAACTAGTTTCATTAGATATTAATTGATTTGTGAATTCAGGCTGAATTGCATCATCAGCAGATGGCGGATCCAGACCTGTTGGAGGAATCCTCTTCACTCCTGGAACCAAGTGAGATGGGAAGAGGTGCCCCGCTACGACTTGGGTAATGGCAATTTGTGCTTTCTTTTGTCTGGCTTTAGGCTTGCTGCCTTAGGTTCAGCTTGTGGAATCAGCACCGATTTGAGTGCAGTTGTGGAACTTTCCAGACTGGCACATCAAGCAGATGAAGGCTGATCTAAACCTAGCTGTTGGTCTCTGTTCTTTATATACATTCGCTCTCCAGTTCATATTTGTGCTTCACGCGTTTTTCTCTGCACAAAAAAATGATACTAGTTTATTCTTTGTAGATCTGTTCTGGTTGCTTTTTCAGACGTTCTGAGCTCTCACAGCTTTATTGAAACTAGTAACTACTGTGGGCACCTACTACTCTGAAAAAACCACATAGTTCTATATCCTCTTTATGAGCTGCTTCCAGGCTATCTTTATATGTGTCATTCTATATCTGGACATAGGGGTTTGAACCAGTGAGGTCTTCTGAAGTACGTGCCTAGGACGCAGTCAGTGGTAGCCATGAGTGCTATAATCCTTGCCATGTAATGTACCAGGAACCTATTGGAATTGAGACTAGCAGGCATAGAAACTGTGTGTCTAAATGCATTTGTTTCTCCTTTAGCTAGTGATTTATTATTTTAATAGACAATTTCATTCTGTTAAAAGGCATAGCTTGTGCTATAGTGCAGTTGTTTTTGTTGTGTTTTTATTTCTATGTATTTAGAAAACCTTCCATTTTGCTTAAAAAAACCCTAATTCTAAAACAAGATTTTTGTAGCTTTCAATTTGATGCTAAAGTCCAGTTGCCATCAGTGTTTTGGGCAAGTGTATGTATTCTTTTAGGTGCAGAACTTACACTTATGCTGTCCCCTTTACAGGTTTGTGGCTGGTGTGATCAACCGCGAGCGAATCCCCATGTTTGAGCGCATGCTATGGCGAGTGTGCCGAGGGAACGTATTCCTGCGTCAAGCAGAAATTGAAAACCCCCTAGAGGATCCTGTAACGGTAAGAGGAACTATTGTTTACAGCAGCAAAAGTCTCAGATGTGTAAAAGGCTCTAAGATCTATAGATCTAAGCCTCTGCCCCTCAGCAAACTCCATGCAGGCAAATGTTTGTGGTGTGTCCCTTCACAGTACCTGCTTGCAGCCTCTGAGGCTTCGGTGGCAAATGTTTTCCCATTTTATTAAAACGAAAATAGCAAGGTGGATGGTGAATGCTGTTGAAAAAGGGGGGAAAAACCTCAAAATCTGGACTGCAGCAGGGCATAGGTGCTTCTCTGGTACAAACTACAAGTGCAAGTCCTGTGTGCAGTTCTGAGTAAGTAGCAGTCCAGCTTGAAAGAGGCTCTTTTGGACTTAGGCAATATATAGTGTTTTTACATTCAGTGTCCTCTTTGCTTGTATCAGCGGACAGTGCCCAAACTTCAGGAACTCTTGCTCTTAACCAGTAAAAAGCACGGCTGTGTGCAGGCTGCACTGGAACAAAGAGGAGTCGAAACTCAGTAACTGCCTCTCTGTTTCTCGTGTAAGGCTGACTCATTCTCTTGTCCCACTGACTGCTGGTGTTGAATTATCTGTCTACTAGGAGAGACTTTGTTCTTATTGTGCAACACTTCCTTAAATTGAGGTTACACCTAATGTCATTATTCTTGAAACATGATGTTAAAGTTTCCTAAGTAAGGTAGAACAATAACTTGTCAACAAATGCAGGAAAGTGGACCTGGCTACCAACATGAAAACAGCTGTACAAAGAATGTGCTGTTGGCCTCCCTGGAGAATGAAAGTTGTTAAACTGTTTCAACTTACTTTCATTCACTCTTTTAGGTTTTTTGTGCTTGATTCTGTAGGTGAGCTGACTGCAGTAAGTGCTGATAAATATTTCGTTGCATCTCTGTTGGAGATATTCCCAGGTTTTCCGGTTTACTTTATTACATAGACTAGATAATAGGTTATCTAGAACATTTTGCTTCAGTAAACACAAGTATGATTGGGGTAGTCTGTACTGACGCTAAGAAAATTGCTTTCCTTGTGATTGTTTCACTGTTGTTAAGGTACGTTCTTGACTCACTGTGCAGATATGCGCTCTGTATGTACAGATTCAGAGGAAGGAGAAGTAGAACTCTGTTGTAATTTGCTATAATGCTAATTTTTGTAAATAGCTGAGCCATTACAGTATGCTCTTTCTTCTGTTCTAGGGGGATTACGTGCACAAGTCTGTGTTTATCATCTTTTTCCAAGGCGACCAGCTGAAGAACAGAGTCAAGAAGATATGTGAAGGGTATGAAAGTCTTACAGCTGGGCAGCTTTCTCAAATATTTGAAACGCAGTGATGTGACACTGTCAGTATTTTTCAACTCCTTATTTCACAGTGACTGTAGGTGTTTTGACAACAAATAAAATGTACCATAAGTAGCTGAAGCATATTTTACAGTCAAACTAGCCACTCCCCAAGCCTGTAATGCTTCACAAGTAGATGTTTCCTTTGCTAGAAAATGCCTAAAAACAAGGGAGTTCAAGTGTTGAACTCTCAGACAGACCTCGTGGGGTATCAGCAGTCAGTATTCTTACAGGGAAACCAATAGTGACTGTTTCTAGCAGCAGCTGGGTTGGCATGATAGCAGCACCCTGAACTGGAACGGCTAATCAGCTTTGTGACAGTGCCTTTGACATGCTGGCAGCACAGGGAACAGAGGATTTTCTCCTACTTCCATTTCTTAAGCATTCAGCTTCTGGTTTGGCCTAAAGCAAACTTACGTACCTGCTTCATTTAAAGACTGAAACTGAGCTTGGCAGCTTTTGCTGATCAGAAACTTTTCCTAAGGTGCTTCTTGCTTTATTTCTGTGTTCAGGCTCAGCCAGTTATTTCCCTGACTGATTTATCTTCTTTCCATCTTTGTTACTAAGGTGGCTTGCATGTCTTTCAGATTCCGTGCCTCCCTCTACCCATGCCCAGAAACACCACAGGAACGGAAGGAAATGGCTTCTGGTGTCAATACCAGAATTGATGATCTTCAGATGGTAAAATAACTGGGGTCACTGCCCTGTTTTCTTTTTTTCCTCTAATAATATGGTTGAAAACTTCTTTGGATCTTACTAAAACAGGAGACTTTTTGGCCCCCTTCGATGAAAGTATTTTCAGCTCACAGTAGTTTGAGACCAGCCCCTGAGGCAGTGCAAGACAGATGTTTGGAGACTGTCTACTTGGTTGTTTTCTTTGTCAGGGTTTAGGATGGTGGGGTGGTTTGATCTTTCTGGAGAGCTGAGCAGTTAATTATATACATGTAAGTACAGCATTGACAGAGAACTTGCATATCAGGAGCAGAGAGGAAGATGCATGTGTAAGGAGGTACAATACTTTCCAACTCTGGAGGCATGCTGTGTAATTGCCTGTTTCATCTGCAAGAACTTAAACTTATTTCCATGTTGAGATAACAACACTGACTTTAAATTAGCTGTTCTTTTTTTCTGCCTGTCTTCATATTTTCATGTTGTGCTGTCCTGAAGAGCTTCTGCTTTACAGCTAATCTCTTGTGCAGGAGCTTGATTGTTGGTAAAAAGTAACCAGCACGCAAATCTGCTGGGTGCCACCTCTGAAATATTTGATGCTTGCTTCAAGGAAGAAAGGCAGTATTTTATGCAGAAAAATTTAAGCTATTTGAGACAAAAAAAATAAAAAAACATTCAGAAACTAAAAGGAAAAATGGTTGAATTTGGACTGCTTGTTTGTTACAGAGACTGTCTCATGCTGGGAGTGCTGTAGTGCAACTGTTTAGCTATTTTAAAGTAGGCAAGAACTCAGAAGTAATTTAACTAGTGGGATTCAAACCTGTCCCCTGTGCCCTCACTTTTCCTCGACTCCAAGACTTTCCAGTCTGGAGATCTGGCTTGGCCCGAGTTAGGTATGTTCCAGTTGGAAAACACCCTCAGTAGAAAACACTCTCTCCTTTTCCTTTCAGTAAAAAAGTCTTCCATTGTAATCATGTGTTTTCTTAAGGCAGCGTACACCTCATTTGTAGAACTCTTCTCTGCTCTCTTAACCTGGGTGGAGGAAAAAATACTCTCTGTGATCTCTGCACAGTTCATTGTTTGAAATACCCACTGACTTTGGAGTTGGAGGAGGAAAGTAGTCAAAAAGTATCCCTGGAAAGAAGCCTTTAAATCTTTTGGCAGAACTGATTAATATGGAGGCTAAAGCATATATTGTGGGCATGTGGCAGTCTTGTGCATGGGGTGGGGGAGAGAGCTCATCCCTCCGTCCTCTGGTGGCTAAGGCTTGTCCTGTTGGTCAGCCCGATTTCACTGTACACTTCTCTATGTTTGGAGTTTTGGGCAATGGTTTTGCCTCATCTTTAATCCTGCTTCTCTATGAAAGGTGCTGAACCAAACAGAGGATCATCGCCAAAGGGTTTTGCAGGCAGCTGCTAAAAATATCCGTGTCTGGTTCATCAAAGTACGCAAGATGAAGGCTATCTACCATACCCTGAATCTGTGCAATATCGATGTGACACAGAAGTGCTTGATTGCTGAAGTCTGGTGTCCTGTTGCTGACCTTGATTCTATCCAGTTTGCTCTCAGGAGAGGCACTGTGAGTAACTGCTGTACTGCTCTTGTCTGCCGCTGTTCGAGCAGACTATCAAGTGTTGGCAAACACAGCATGGATTAATTGATTTTTTCCAAATTGCAAGTCTCTGAAAACCATCCCTTTGAGCTATTTGAATCCATCCTCACAGAGGACAGTTTATTTAACATGCAGGAATCATGGCTTATAGATAAACTTTGTAATAAATATGTTGTGTAAAGCTTTCAGTTCAGGAAAATTCTGTAATGGCAAGGCATTTTCCTGCATTTGAGTCCTTTGGTACATTTATTTCACCTGGCTGTGCTTTGTAGTCATGCTGTTTGGATATATAGTGGAACTTACCAAAAAGGAGCTGTCCATGACATTGGCAAGCTCACCCTCTGCTCAGATAGACAGATAATAGAGTTGGGTGTCTTGAAGTCCTTTCATTTGCTGTTTAAAAAACCCCAGACTCTTGCATGAGTCTTCTTGTCTGTCCCCATCAGACAATGTTCATCCTTACTACATGTGCTTCTCCTCCTGCTGTACACAGTGGAGAACAGTGGAAACTTGGCAACCTTCCCCAGCTGCTCAAGTATATTTCTCATCATGCAAGCACACTACAAGCATGCAAGCTTGTAGTTTTCCAGATGCTAACAAAAAGTAGTGTTGTACTCTATCCTCGAGTGCTCTGAGGGTGGGTTTTCTAATGTATTTATTTTTTTAAACAGGAACACAGCGGATCCACTGTCCCATCTATTTTAAACAGGATGCAAACCAATCAGACCCCACCAACATACAACAAAACTAACAAGTTTACTTCTGGCTTTCAAAACATTGTTGATGCTTACGGCATTGGAACATACCGGGAAATAAACCCAGGTAAATTCAAACTTATAAAAGTCTAAGACATCTATCTCAACTTTTTAGTCATGATTTTTCTCTGTATTGTCTGTCCTGTATGAAAATTTCTAACAGAGTACTTAACACCTTTCAGAAGCAGAGGAGAAGCTGGGGAATTATATTGCTAAACTGCATAAATTGTGCTGTGGTAAACGTGGTCTTACTCAAATCCAGTGCAGTAGGAGTGTCATCTTTTTCTCTTACAGCACCATATACGATCATTACCTTCCCGTTTCTGTTTGCTGTGATGTTTGGAGATTTTGGCCATGGAATCCTGATGACTCTGATTGCTGTCTGGATGGTGATTAGGGAAAGTCGTATTCTGTCGCAGAAGAGTGACAATGAGGTAAAGTGGCAGGTCATGCTGAGCTTTGCGTTTAAAACAGAGTTGCAGCTTGGTTTACTCACATCCTTCCTCCCTTGCGTTGACAATGGCTGCTAGTCCTTACATTTGAAATTTGTGAAGCACACAGACAGACTGGAAAGCCACTAGACCACAGACTGAGTAGTATAATTTGATAATAGTGAGTTCTTTTGGTTTTCCTTTCAGCTACTTACAGGAGATTATTCCTTTCAGTTGTTTGAAGGCAGTTGTTTATCAAGTGTAGTAGACAAGCTGTTTTAAACAAATCACCCAAAACTTGATTGGATCATAACGGGGTTCAGTCACTCTGAAACTCCTAATTTCAGTATGTGTATATCGTATCTCCCACGATTCCTCTTATTTTCTGATCTAGGTGGGTTTTGCTTGCTCAGGGCTTAGGTTGACAGGAGGTGAACCAGAGTGAAGATACATTGACAGAGCATGGAGAAAGCTGGACAGGGTCTGCACTGCCTGGTTCCAAACTAATGCTGCCAGCTGGGGGTTTGCATCAGTGTGTGGAGTGCAATTTATCCTCTTTGGCTAATCCCAGATTCCCTGCAGACAGCCGTGCTGCCTGTTTTATCCTCTGTATTTGGGTTCTGTTATGCAGCACTACCTTTCACACCCTTAATCCCTTCCATGGGGAAATAGAGGCTTTGGGCTTTCCGTCCATACAGCCGGTATCGTTTGTCCTGCAGCTGGCCGATTTTACTGTTCTGTCTTTGAGAGACCTTCCTCTTGTGGACTTTCTTTGTTTCTTTTTGTTTTCTCTATACTAGATGTTCAACATGGTTTTTAGCGGTCGATACATCATTCTGCTGATGGGACTGTTCTCCACTTACACAGGCCTTATCTACAATGACTGTTTCTCCAAGTCTCTTAATATGTTCGGTTCATCATGGAGTGTCCGGCCGATGTTCTCAAAAAGCAATTGGTCGTGAGTAAATAGCTGATAACTAGATAAAGAGTGACAGTGATAAGCAGGTGACTTATCTTTCCCCATTGTCCTCCCAAGTCAGGAAAACAAGCTTCTGAACTCAGTCTCAAGTAGAATTGGAAGAAGGGTGTGAATATGATATCTACCATGTTTGAAACCAGCTTTTTTTTTTTTTTTTTTCTGGGAAACTTATAAAGATGTAGTTTAGCACCTTTCTCCTCATAGATTTGGCAAGATGCATGTCCCCTGTATCTTTCTTCCTTGTGACACTAACAGATCAAGAAACAGGTTTATTATTCATTCAGGAAAATCTCTGGGACCACACAAGAACCTTAAAGTTCTCTCAGTTTGAGATATTCCTTGCTCTTATAAGGGACAAATGTTGTTAGTTTTTGCAGAAAGAGGACAGAGTTGCTTGTGTTAATGTTTGTATAATCTACTTGCACCCAAACAGAGATGCCTTGCTAGAGAATACTCCTCTGCTTCAGCTGAATCCTGCTATTCCTGGGGTGTTTGGTGGACCCTACCCCTTTGGCATTGACCCGGTAAGAGCTTTTCCTTCCTTTGCTTCCTTTAAGAACATCCTCTGTGTCAACAGAAAGAAGAGTAAATGTCCAGTTCACTGTGAAAGATTTCCACAGCCCAGCCATTCCCTTAGCAAACTCTTTATCGATGTTGTAAATACTCCTGAACAATAAAATTATTTCAGTTCCTGTTGAGACAGTAGATTCAGGATCGAGAGACTTGCTCTCAGGTCCACTTCAAGGCTTCTTTCTCACCCTTTCTAACTTGTAGTGGTTTAATCAAATCTAGACTTGCAAGTCACTTCATGAGGTTACTTTTTTACCTTGAGGAAAGTTGTTTGGTGGGGTTTTTTTTTTTCTCCAGTCAATCTTGGAAATCTGAGTTTCCACATAATCCTGTGATTTTGTATCTGCCTGCATCAGCAACACTGCTTAGCATATTTGATACAAAACTCATGTGTTCCACATTAAAGAGGAAGTGCAGAAAATCAGAACTGTGTGTCACTGTTCATTTAAATGAAAAATAATATTTTTTTCTGTCAAGGATACAGTCCCCTTTTTCCTGCAACTTTAGCGTACGATAAAAACAAGCAAAGTTTGATTCCTGCTCTGGTAGTGGGATCAGTTGCTGTAAGACAGTGTTCGTGGCAGAAAAGGTTGTCTGCTCATTTCCCCGGAAGATATCTGTGTGACAAACACATCTTTCAAAAAAACTTGTTCTTACAGCCTAATACTTCCTGGATGGTTAATACTGTTTAAGTTCAAGTGAAGATTTTCATTCTCCTCTGTTGTTCTTTTACTCGGTGTTTGGCTTGACTCAGTGTTGTTTTTCACAGATTTGGAATATTGCCAGCAATAAACTGGCCTTCCTCAATTCATTTAAGATGAAAATGTCTGTGATTCTTGGCATTATCCACATGCTCTTTGGTGTCACATTGAGTCTTCTCAACCATATGTAAGTGCTTTGCTCTGTTTTTCTCATGGTGGGGGGGGAAACTTCTTTGGGTGTAATATGTGTATTAGTTTAAGATGCAGGAGCCTATCGGGCTTTAACCTTCTGATCTGAAGGGTGCAGTGCAGTTGCTTCTGTCCATGTACATAGAACAATGCATGTCAAGTAGTTGCTATGCTTAAGTCCCAGCTACTCTTGAAATACTGAGCCCCTGCAGTTTTGTTCCAAAAACGCCCTTCACATTTTCATTAAAAGTATTTGCCCTACATATGCCTAATGCTAACGAAATGTAACATTAAACTCTCCTTTTTCTTTCCCTGTAGCTATTTTAAGAAGCCACTGAACATATACCTTGGATTTATTCCAGAAATGATTTTCATGTCATCACTGTTTGGATACCTTGTTATTCTAATTTTCTACAAATGGACAGCGTACGATGCTCACACGTCAAAGGATGCACCAAGCCTTTTAATACATTTTATCAACATGTTTCTGTTCTCCTACAGTGATACCAGTAATAAGATGCTTTATAAAGGGCAGGTGCGTGCTCTTGCTAGAATAATATCAGAGATGCTTCATGATACTAGTCTTTCGTTGACCTTAGAATAATTGTGAAATCAAGCATGAAACATTTTTCCTCAGCGGTAGAGGAAATGTACCATCATTTCTGAAGCCTGACACTATGCAATGTTGAAGAAGGAAGGAATAATCCCTATACCAGGAATTTATATCAGTCTGAACATCAGCTGTGGCTCCAGAACATTTGGATCCAGATTAATAGAGGAAAGTGATTAGAAATATTGTCCTGCATATGCAGTGTTGTGCCTCTAAGCTTTACTAAGATGCTAACGCCATTTCCTCCCAGCACTATCAGATGTCTGCCAAATTCTTGTTCCCTGCAGAATCTTTTGGATTTTTCCCTGATATAAACCAGTATCAGCATTACATGCTGTGTACAGTCAGATGGGGCAGCTGCAAGCAGGTGTTAAGTACAGCACATCTTGCTGCTGCAGAAGAGAGACTGAAGCATCCACATACTCTGGGAATTCAGTTGTTCAGTGTCGCATAAGACCTCTTGCTGGGTTTTGTGCATGTGTGTGAGCATGGACTGCTGCTAAATCATCTGAGACTTGTTTCTTTTACAGCAAGGGCTCCAGTGTTTCCTCGTGGTGGTGGCGTTACTGTGCGTGCCATGGATGCTGGTAGCTAAACCCCTGGTCCTTCGCCATCAGTATTTAAGGAGAAAGCACTTGGTGGGTGACTAGCTCTTATATTCAATATGAAGACCAGTTATGGTTAAAAAGCTATGTTCTCCATCTTGACCTTGGATATGTAGGTTCACAGTGCGTTGTGACCTGTAAAATGTTTTTGCATATTGCCTGTCTGCTTCTCAGATCTGGATCCAGCATTAAACCTGCTTTTAAAAACTCTTTATGTTGGTAATGATAAAAATAATGCATCTGGCTTGGGCTTTGTCAGCTGGTTTAGGAAGACAAACTGGTTGCTGGATGCACTTCTGTGCCTTCGCTAGGCTGACAATGTGAAAGCAGAGATGTAAGCTTAATGGGCTGGCAGACTTATCAGCTATCTTTGTTAAAGCAGTTTAGATGGTAAAAAATAACAATTAAAAGGGAAAAAAATAGACTTACGCAGTCATTATGTGAGAGGTTGTCTTCTGGGGTACTCTCTAGGTTTTCAACTGTACTGTAAAATATATATAAAATGTAGGAACCTGGCACACGTGCACTGAGGATACTTGAAAATTCTCCCTGCATGTATGGCAGACAGCTTTTAGGATGTTGAGTCAAAGATCAGCTCAGTTAAAGACACTCCCTCTCCCTTCTCTGACCATCTTTCATCCTCCCATGTCCCCTCCATTCGTCTCCCTTTCTCTTTTTGTTTTCTTCCTCCTCCCTTTCTCTTCTTCCATTCACTATCAGGAAGGGCAACCCGTGGAGGCCCAAGTCAGCACAGTCCTGAACGAGCAGGCACTAGAGGCAGCAGCGGCTGCAACAGTGAGTGGATTTAAAAATCACCTGATGGATTTAAAGATGGGAGTTGGCTTTCTATCTAATTATCAAGAGAGCATGGAATGTATCTGAATTTCATAAGTGAATGACAACTGCACCTTTAGGGTGAAAAACACTTTCTCTTGGAAAGAGCAAAGTTCAGCAAAACTGATACATTCTGGAAGAACTACCAGGCTGAAGGATAATAGTTATGTGTGCACAGAATGCAGAGACACTTCTTTGCAGGAGTGCTGCTGAAATCAAAACCTGCAGAGCAGCACAAGAATACCTTGCTACCACATCCCCCCAGGTTAAGTTCCCCTTTTTTCCTTTTCTTGCATATTTGTTTAAGATAGATTAGGGTTCTTCTCAGTGAAGCATTTCTGTTTGCATTATGTGTTCCCAAACATCATGTTTATGTGATGGCCTCCCAACAACTTCATATCGGTAATTACTGGATCTTTTGACTGTGCCCTTGTAGACACTTTGACTTGAAACTGTTATAAAATGGTTGTGCACAAATAAGCCTCTTGGTAGCAGTTGTTTCTGCTTACTTGTGTCTAAACTTACAGACAGCCCTTTACCGCCAAAGCTTTCTGGCAGGGTGAAGACTGCAGCAGCTCCTAGAACTTGATCCCTTCCCCAGTACTGCATATTTCAACTCATTTTTAGTTGTGAATGCTGCCTAACTAGAAAGTGTAAACCTCACAAACTACATGAAGCACATTGTGCACATCACGTCGAAGGTACTTTGAGGCACTTTTTAGCTGTTGGCCAATGTTTCTGTCATGACATTTTAAATAGCCTCATAGAAATATCAGTAATGAAGATGGATCTTTTGTGCATAATCCATCCAGCATATTCAGTGCATCTCAATACAAGAAGCTGTGAGGGAAGGTCTTTGTGTGAGGTGTAGTTATAAAGTAAAGGATCAGAGCTTTTGGAGCTGTGTTTAGATTGGATATTTTACAGAGAACAGACAAGGTTGGGTGCGAGGGAAAAGCTGCAAAAGTGCAAATTCACACAGGCTAGAAATACATCGATAGGATACTGATACTAGTCATGAGCAACTTGTAATGTTTCAAAGGTGCTGAGCATCCTAATAAAAGCGTTGTATTACTTATAAGTTGTTTTTTTTTTTCATTTTATTTTTTTTTTCAGAGCATAAATGTCTATCTAATTTGGTTTTAGAAACCTGACAAAATCTTTTAAGTCACATCTGGCATTATGGGCAAATATAGTTCAGCCTGAAATAGAAGTAGACTTCTAAGAACAAATCAGTTAAAAGAACATCGAGCAGCCATTCTGCTGGTATGCCAGAGCGATGCGCTGTGAAAGTGGACAGGTCATGGGATGGATATTGAGCCTCCTTGGTTTGCATAGTCATCCCTAAGCTGCTGAAGTCTTAATGTGTTGAGTTAGCCCGTTCCCATTCCATGTCAGAGATGATCCCAGTACAGTGCTAAAGCTGAATGCCAGGCTTTGCTTCCCATTTGTGGCATTTTAGTTTGCCTCTCTAGGTGGGTCAGACTCACAGGTCTTAATTTATAAGTCCTTCAGATCAGTCATGAGCTTTTTCTGTCTTTGGAAAATCTGGAGGGAAAGAGAAACCCTCCTATAAGGTGCACAGTGCTGCTTGCCGAACAGAAACCCAAAGATAGTGATGTGCATGTTAAGCCTTCAGTGTCCAATATGCGTTTACGATGCATGTAAGCTCTGCTTCAGGGCACTGTCAGATGATTATCAGGTTTGTGCATCCTTTCTTGGTGGTACGACAGTACAGAGAAGGAAGCCTGCCGTAAATCCAGTGTTAACTGTGCAATGATGACAGTTGTCAAGTGAGAAGAGCTCCTGACTCTTTCAAAGTTTCAGCTCAGTTTGTGGATCATTCTTTTCTGTTTGGAGTGCAGTGGAGTTGTGGCTGAGGGTCAGATGTTGAATGTCAGAACAAATGTCTTAAAAAAGGAACCGCTTGTGCAACGTAGAGTTCCCAAGTAAGGGAAAGTCTGATTTCCCATGTGTGGTGATGTTATGCCTGATGCTGGTGGGGAGTGAGCGTGTGTATGTATATTTGTGTCAGTCTATTCTGCTTTGAGTTGCCGCTGTGTGGCTTGTTTCATTTACGACAGCAGTGGTGTTTCAGTGCTTGTCTGACAGCTGCTGGGCAAGACGTTGGTCTGTTGTACATCAGTGCCAGCAAATGTCCTCTTGAAAGATGTGCCTTTTATTTTACTTAATGTTGCAATTACTTTGTAGAAATGTGTCAAGTGTTCATTCAGACAGACTGGTTTTTTTTCCCCAGCCCTAGCAGGAATCAGCATCTTTCCCATCCAAGCTGGGAAATAGAATTGTACAGCTGCCTTAACCTGGGCCTTAATACTTAATATTTTGTTTTCTTCTGTGAGCTGCTGCTGCACATGGACTCATAAGAAACTCTTGCGCTCTTGCTGTAAAACACAAACAACACTTTGCTCTTTCTTTTTCTGTATGTGTTAGGGAACTCACAACTTTGGTGGGATCCGGGTGGGCAACGGACCAACTGAGGAGGATGCCGAGATCATTCAACATGACCAGTTATCTACCCATTCCGAGGAGGGCGAAGAGGTAAGCACCTGACCGCCCTTGCTCTCAGGGCAATGCACTTAGTAGTCAAAAAGCTAGTATATTCTGCTGTATTCACTGATTTCCAAGCTGTTTAAATACCACCATTTTCAGTGAAGTGTTTTCATAGCAGTTTTCACCCAGGCTATCTCTTGGTCATTCCCAGGACTCCAGAAAAAGCAGTGTAATTTGCATATAAAGGGAGATGTGGCTCCGTTTGCCCCCATTACAAAGAAGCATCATCTTGGGGGCTACACAGTGAGAGCTGCGCTCTCAGGAGGCATATGCAGCTTATGCTCTGGCTGAAGTGCAGTGCCGTTGTGCTACCTGCTTCCCCAGTGTCAGCGAAAATCCAGGGGCTGTATTTCTGCAGCCATGAAATCTAGTTTATACGTTCATTTTGACTGTTGGGGTAATATTGATTTGCCTTTACCTCTGGTAGAGGAGAAAGACGAGTTGATCTCATGTAGTTTAGGAGTGTTCTGCTGCCTCTTAACAATTCTCCAGCGGTATCTTGTCTCTGTAGTGCATGTGATGTGTTACTGCTTTACTGTGTCGTGTTTAGGGGGGCATTATTGAATGTGTTCATGATTAATGTTCTGATCGAGACACCGCACTAAATGTAAACTTATGTTTTCAAGCCTACAGAGGATGAGGTGGTAAGACTACAGCCAGCTTTGCGTTCATGTGTACCTGGACCATTTCCCATTGGTGTAAAGCACATGCTGAATTAAACATGTTATGTCAGAACATCTTGTTTTCCAAAAGATCTAGCTACTTACATGTTACAGGCCTTTTTTAATTCTTCATACATACATGCCCATTAACAGACCTTTAATTACTTCATCTATACAGCTTGTTTGTCTTATCCCCTGTCTGCAGATCTTTCTTAGCTTACCTGGAAAGCTGTTAAGCTGGAAGTCTGAAACAGAAAAGCTTTTGCTTTTAAACTTCTGAAGAAGTCTCGTTTGCCTTATGTTGTGTCTTTGGTAATTCTGCACTGCAACAAACTGTTTAAAGATTTTTTTTTCCCAAACTATCTGCCATTTTAAGGATGATACTGCTTGTTGCCAGTCAGCAAATACAGCAAAACCCATCCACTTTCATACAGTTCAACAACGTACCTAATCAATATCTTTCTATAAAAGAGAAGCTCTGTTCATTCATAAACACTTGTAACAAGTATGAGTATTAAAGAAACGGGTTTTTTAGGAATACTCTTGCAGGATTGATTGTAGGTTTCAGCACTATCAGGTAACCAATTTTATTACAAAAAACGTAAATGCCATGAAATTAGAGTAGCTTCACAACAGTGATGCTGTTGTAAATTGTGCTGAAAGTGGTTTTGCTTAGAGATCTGTTTATGCGTAGGGTTCATCTAGAATTGAGGGGGCGCAGAAACAGTGTGCTGGTGTACCTGGTAATTCTATATATCACTTAAACCTGTGAAAAAATGCGTAGAACTACAAATACTGTGCCACAGCAATCCTGCTGATTCCCCCACTCCCTAGCATAGTGGTAACTCTCTCCAGCAGTTGCATGTGGCTGTAGATCGTAATTTTTTCAATACCGTTCGCATTCCATTTACTGCACACTGACTTGCCATGTGTGCTGGGAGGTGGTACGGTTTGCTGGGGCACGCTTTATTAAAGAACTTGGCAGTTCATGTTCTGTGGTGAAAGAACTGGGCTTTTGACAGCTAATTTAACTTAATTGTTTGAAATATTTATTGCCCTGGATATACTAGGGGAGAAATAAGGATATAAATAGCTTTCTGTGCATGCTTAGAGCGTTAGTCACTTGGTGTATTTAAAACATCATGTTCACTTAACTTAAATATGAGCAGTTTCTGAAGCATGGATTAAATCCAAAATGTAGAGAATGCTTTCCCAAGCTGCAAAATAAGAAACTCTCCTACATGGCAGACTTCCTTATAAGTTCTTCTTCTATTATGTCAGAAAATTACCAAGACACAGAGACTTAACGGTGCACAGATGTGGCTTTTTCAAGATTGCTTTGTGCATTATTTCTGCTTTTCAAAAAGGGCAAGTCCATATCTTGCAAAATGCTCTCGTTGACCCTGTAGCAAAGGTACATACGCAGTATCGACGTGGAATACTGTCTCTTTGTTTGTAGTGGTACATACAATTTATCAGTGAATTCATATGAATACCATCTTGTTGCTGAACAGTCTTTTCCTGGCAAAGCCCGCGGCTGAATTTGAAATACCTTACTTTTGTATGCTGGAATGTGAAAACAATAGTATTCAAGCCACAGCAGTGAACTACCATTCTACAAAACCTAGTGAGACAAGAGAGTTCATTTTCTCATTTATAAGTGACATGCTAAACCAGGAGAAGACCGTATCAGTGTCTAATTTCAAACACAATGTCCTTGGTAATAGCACCAGGTAGTGTGCTCGTTTTCCCTGGTCGGCCAACCCTTGCTGCTTGCGAGGCTCGCAGCTGTCTTCATTTTCTGTGTTTGTTCTCTTTGCAGTTTGACTTTGGCGATACGGTGGTGTACCAGGCTATCCACACCATTGAATATTGCCTGGGGTGCATTTCGAACACTGCATCCTACTTGAGGCTCTGGGCTCTCAGCTTAGCCCATGCACGTGAGTATTCCTGACAGAACTGAGATGTGGTACCGTGTGTCTGATCGCCCTGGGCAGGCGGTAGGTGAAAGGCAGGAATGCAGTTAGCCTCTCGGAGCTCAACTGCCAAGTACTGCTGGAAGAGGACAGAGGGGTGTGTGCATCAGCTGGGAGTAATTAAGTCTAAACACCAGCGTCTACTTGCATAGCGCTCTGCTAAAAGAGGGGTAGAGTCAAAAGCACTGAATAAAGCAGAACTGCTGAGCAAGGACTGTGCCTTGCACTGTGTGTGACACTTTGGGGCAATGTCCTGACACACCCAGCAGCAAAAGCTCTTGTCCCTCTGAAGTTTCCCACCTTGTTCTAGTGGGAATTTGTTTTACTGTAGTTTTTGCTTTATAAGTGAACTGTAACAACCCTCCATTCTTTGCTGAATGCTCTGAAATGAGCCGCTTTCTCCCCTTTCTCCTGGCAGAGCTCTCGGAAGTGCTCTGGACCATGGTGATCCACATTGGCCTCAGCGTGAGGAGTCTCGGTGGAGGCTTTGGCCTCTTCTTCATATTTGCTGCTTTTGCTACCCTGACAGTAGCAATTCTCCTGGTCATGGAGGGGCTGTCTGCTTTTCTCCATGCTCTTCGCTTGCACTGGTAAGTTACTGGAACGTGCAGAAACTTCAAAGCTCTTCATAGCAAGAAAATTGATGTTACCTGGACTAGGCAGAAATGCCATCTTCTAGAAAATGGTATTGACCCTTAGACAGGAAAGCTAAGGCTGTAAAATTGAGGTAGTGGGTAACATTGAGCCAAGATCAGCAATGTTCAGAAGTGCTGGAGTACCGCAAATCTACCTAAACATCTCAGTGTCCTACACCAGTTGTGCTCTGGCAGCAGGAAGTCTTTAAAAGGGTCAGAGATTTCAGTCTTGTTTCTAGTGATACACCACTGTAAGCAACATTTATGCATACAATCAGGAGAGATTGTGGGGAGTAACTGATCGCTGCTTAAAAATAAGTTAGACTAAACCTTTGTGAACAGTGGGATGGGAAGTTTGCACTAGATGGATGAGTGTGCTTGTAGCTTTCTGTAGGATTTTCTTCTGTCTTTTGGTCTCTTGCCTGGTTCTAGTGTTGGTTTTCCTTAGTGTGCAGTAGCTACTGACTGCAGTTGCCTTCATGTGGTCTTGTTCGTCTTTGTAAGAGCTTGCATTGAACAGGGGCAGCTTTGCCTGGCTGCCCTCTGGGGTACTGTGGAATGGTAGCTCTTTCTTGCTGGTTTGCTGGTTTTACTTACTGGCAGGTGCTTTTGTAGCCCCTTTCCCATGATTATTAAGCTCCTGTGTATGCAGGCAGGCAGTAAACAAGAAGGAATTACTCACTAGTGCTCATTGCTTTCTCCGCACCCAAGTATGGAAAGTATTCAAGAAGTTTCTCTAATCCATATTTAAGAGCGCTCATTGTTCCACTTCAGATTCCCTGGTTAGTGCACTGGTGGGATCAAAGGAGCAATGTGGGAATGGGTTTTGCTCGCCTAGGGTTCTTTTCAGCCTAAAGTGTAGGAGAGTTCAGGTCGCGGCCATCTCTTAAGGTAGCTTCTTTCCTAGTAGATCAGAACAAAGTGAAGTCCCATGAAGTTCACAAGGAATACTCTGTCTTGCTTAAACAAGAAGAAAAGGTTGTGAGCACCTTTAAAAAGTAGTTCTGTAAGTGAAAAAGGAAGCCAGTTATTGTGGGTTGTTTTTTTTTAAAAAAAAAAAGGAAGAAATTCAGCCTTTTTGCATTTTCCCGCTGCTTCTGGGGAAGGAAAACTGTCCTTTTGCCATCTCAGTCAGCAGCCTGCAGGGCACAGGCTGGAGTGTCCTGAAGTGCCTGGGTCTTTGTAGCTCGAGTGAGTTGAGCTTCACCCAGGGATTCAGAGGTGTAGCCATCTTGTGCTGAAGGGAGCCCGTGGGGGGGCCGCTGCTGCAAATGGCTGCTGGATGGTGCTTCTGTTTTTCCTGGCGTGCAGCCTAGAAATCATACCAGTCACTTGAGAACTACTTGCTGGCTGGCTGGTGTTTCCTCATCCTCGCGCTGCTGTGACTGTACTATGCCATTGCATCAGGGTGAAAGAAGGAGCTCTGCAAACCCTGCCTGGTATTGCTAGCGGTCCAAGAAGAGCAGAGAGTACGCAGTCCTCTTAACGCCGACTGTGGTGGTTTTGATCTGCAATTGCTTGTGAATTAGTGGATTTTCAAAGTCTTGCTTCTCTGGACTGCAGTGCTGCACGGCACATTTCTCAATAATAGCAGATGAACAGTTCTGACCAGCTTTTCTTCTTGGCAGACTCTGTGTTTTCTTTTTTACCCAAAGGGATGGGCTAAGATAAGAAAGCGTGTTTTTCTGGAGATACCTGTCTTGTGTTAATAATCACAGACTGCACTTACAGATACCACTCACAGAGCACCTGGAATAAGTGTGAAAAGCTGCCTCTTGCCTGAACCGTGATCTGCAGTTCACGTTGCCAGGCTGTCTCTAAAGGGTGATTAAAAAAATTGTCTGGAAATGTGTCAAGGGAGGATGCATGTCACTGAAATGGCAAGCAAAGAGGGAAACCAGATGAGCAATAGCAGTAAGCACATGGGTCACTGTGCAGTGCAAACCGGTGCAGGGCACTTGCTGGGGAGCTGCAGAACTGAAGCTCTTGATGAAGTCATATTTTCCCTAAAAGTGTGTTTCAAACTTGAAAACTTCAATATATGTTCTCTAAGGGAGAATCTGTTCAAGCTTGGAGCCTGAAAAACAAGTTTAAGGTAATATTTCAGACTGCAAGTAATCTGCTGAAATTATTTTGGGTTTGTTGGATTTTCATTAATCACAGTGGAGAGGAAGGCACCTGCAGTTGTTCAAAAGAACGTACTGTTAACATTCCTTTTTTCTTCTGAACGTCAAATCAGGATGTTTCCAATGGTAGCTGTTCTGTTTTTAGAAGGGGATGTGTGTGTGTCAAATACAGCTGTCCTGGGAGGAGCAGATCGGATTTTCTGGCTGTGGGAGAGGTGTCACCTATCAGGAATTCTGAAGGTGTGGGTGGTTCAGCCTTCCTGGAAAGGAAGGAATAATTTAGCATGTGTCTTACTGGTGGGGAAAAAAGCACAAATTGTTCCATGTGCTCTGCCTATCAGTCCCAAATGAAGTTTTATTTTGTGCATTTTCAGAAAGTATGCATTCTTTCAGCAGGCTGGGTTTTTCTGGGGCATCCTGGAGGGGAGGGAGCACTCTTGAGTGCTGCCAAGACTGCAGGCACGTGTATCGGAGGTCTGCTGGAGCACGGTTGCGGTCTGAGCTATACCCTGCGTCATGCTGTTAACTCCTTTTGCTGTAACATCACTGTTCTGAAATATTTTACCTTTCTATTTGCTGTTCAGTAATGAAGTTTGCCATGAATTTTTAGATTAAAGTAGCTTACCTGGTTTTTTAGGCTAGTCAGCTCTTTTAATATGCGCAAACATAGACTTTGCCCAAAAGGAGAAGTTCGTAACTGGATTCAAAGTAGGGTTGCAACATCATGGGTTGATGCAGGAGTACAGTTTCAGTGGAGCTGTTTTCCTGTGTAAAGCCGTATTTTAGGCTCAGTTTTAGGCCTGATTTGGAACTGGAATCTGTTCTCCTAGGCTGTGTCCCGAGACCAGGTCACAGCTAGGAAGACTGGATAGCAGCAGGCATAATACAAAGCAAGTTGGATTCATTCAGAGCAGTGAGGAGTGGGGTTTGTATTGCCAGGTAGGAGAGAGGTCGGTGTTAAATGAACATCGTGATGTAGAGCGCTCGGCTCCAGAGTTTGGAGCAGTCAAACCATATTGTTCAGACTTGGCTCTGGTTACCCAAGCATCTCTGAGCCAGTCTCCCACCCCACGGTCCGTGTCCATCGGTCTGGAGAGCGTGGGTCCTGGCCGTGCGTGGCTGTAGGTTTGACAAACGAGGAGACGTGTTCGTCTGCTCTGGCTAAAGGTTTCAGTCTGTTCCCTCCCTCAGGTCTAGCGTCAGCAGCTTCTCTGGTGTGTGCCCTTCGTCGCCATACTTAAGACAGTCATAAACGTGATTTTTCTTTATCGTGGGTTGCCTGAGCTGTTTGCCACTGGTCCATAAGCATCCCCAGAGTGAGCTCAGTCCCTCGGAGGCAGTGAAACGGATTCGGAGCAGTGTTCTCAGCCATGCAGCGTTAGGGGCAGCCGAAGGCAAGGAGCTTACACGATGCCTGTTTTGTTCTGAATGGCAAAGTTGGAGAGTGCTGTGCATCCACGCAGAGATGCCCAGACAGATTTCAAGCACAACAAACGCGGTCAGCGTCAAACAACCATGCAGAATAAATAAAAAGCAGCAATTACATGGTGCTTTGTGGACGGTTGTTCTCTGCCATAAACAGAACGGACAGGCAGACCCTCCTCTGCCCGGGCAGAGCTCCTGGCCCGCTGCCACCCAAGGGGGAGCGCCGCTTTCCAAGAGGCGTGGGCGTGCTGGAGTTCCATCCTGCTTGCGATCTAGCGAGGGGCAGTGGGAGTGGTGAAGCCCAGCTTCCCACCTGCTTGCCAGAATTTTATTTTTCTTTCTAAAGGTCATGAGCCAGAGCTTGTTGTTAGTGCAACCATAAGAGCACGCTGCTGCTCTAAAAGGCAGTCTCCTGTCAGCGTAGGACAGAATGACCCGTGGTGCCGCATATGAAATTGCCATCCTTTTCGGGAAAGAGTAACTGCAACAATCTCTACGTAAACACCCCAATCGCTTTCTGACTGTAAGGTGGGCTGTAAGCTGCCCTCTTCGAGGTGTGCTCTGAATCGCAGCTGACCCCAGGCGCTGGCATATGCCTGTAAGAACACAAATACCGAGTAGGAATTTGCGCTTGTACTAAATGGAAGTTAGGGTTCCTGTTCAACAGCTGTCTCTCCAGTTGCTCCTGCTCACGGGGCCGAGCTGCCTAGTTTTCTGGACAGTGTGGGTTGGAAAATCCACAGAACTACAGTCCAACAACCACTTAGGCTAATTATTAATACCAAAAAGCTGAAGAGTGGGTTTTTCTTTAATGCTGACTGCCAGAAAGCTTTCTAGTCTGTTTATTTACAGCGTAGTGCTAACTGTCTAGTAAATTCTTCTGCAGAACTTGATCGCTGATGGGAGACACGTAGTGCAAAGTTTAGCAATAGAGCTGGTACATGTGACAGCCAGCGATCCTGGGAACAGCAGTGTCTCATACTAATAAAGGACCTTGGATTCTGTGTGTTCCTGTAGACAATTGCAGGAAAAACCCACACAGAACATTTAAGCCATGACGATTTTGTTAAATAAACTTTTTTGCTAGTTCCCTAACTTTGTAACAGCCTCTCCTCGAGATTCAGGCATCCAGTTGTGGCCAGTTGTAACTGAGTGTATCCAAAAGGAGCTTTCAGATGTCAGGGCCAGCTGGAACAGTTAATCATGAGGGTTAAAATTTCATTTACAGTGGGTTCTGTGTGACTCAGATACCCAACCCTCTGCCTCTTATTTCCCTTTGCTTACAGAATAGTTACTTAGTCACAGGATACTTATGAAGATTATCAGGGTTCCTGAAAAACTGGAGCATGTTGGCAAGGAGCCCTTCCTCCCACACGGAAAATCCTGCTCATCCAAGGGATTCCTCTGCAGCGAAGGCTGTGTAGCTGCATGAACAGGCAGCAGAAGATAGGAGCAGCAAGCTGTTTTTTCTGAACGTTTCCCTCCTGAGCTTTCTTGGGAAATAGCTTTCTGCCAGCTGAAATACCAGCAGCTCTGGAGTTTGCCATGATTCCTGATTTGGAAAAAAATAATTCAAGTCTCTCTTAGTGTGCTTCATAAAAATACTTCTCCAGAATTGTGTTAAATTGCTCTACAATTCGCTGTCACTTGACTCCTGCAGGGGCTTTTTTTTTTTTTTTTTTTGTTTTTTTTTTTCTAGTGATCACGCAATGGAAAGTGTTTCTCATGAGACTCATGAAACACTGTGCTTGTTTTTACTGCGAATCATGGGATTATTTTTTTCTTTCCCTATTTGGCCGTTGCTGACCATTGGACAGTTCTCTAGAATAATTCTTTTTTTAAACTGAGTTTATTAGGGGAAGCAGGCAAACAAGGCTAAGTTAATGTTCAGCTGGAGGCCACAAGCACATCTCTAGCTCAGCAGAAGTAGTCATGTGGGGATAAACCAAATATGCTTAAGTAAATAAACAGAAGTAGCTGATGGAGGAAGCCTGAGCACAGCATCACGCAGTTCAGGTTTGTTCCAACTAAAATGTGAACCTTAGTAATGAGATCTTACAGGAAATGCTCTGTGCTCCTGGGTGCTTCTAAGTGATGTTATAGTTAGGGAGTTCATCCTCTTTCTGTTGCTCCTTTTTGCCCGTAGGGGTGGGATCGAAGTACCTGGACAGTTCTGCTCTGCTACAGAAACATCAAACAAAAATGTGGGGTTTGTGCCAAAAGATAACGCTACATTATAATACCACTTTTTCTCTTTAAAGCTTTATTTTTCTGTAGTCAATCATACTTTTAATGGAGTTCTTGCTAATTGCTAACTCGTATCTGAGAGCTGCCTCTTTAATGAACACTCACTCTTCCCTCTCTTGCAGGATTGAGTTCCAGAACAAGTTCTACACTGGCACTGGGTTCAAGTTTCTCCCTTTCTCCTTTGATATCATCCGTGAGGGGAGGTTTGACGATTAAAGATCCTTCTGCTCGAGCAGTGTTAAACATCGTGTGTTCATCGCTAGCCCTCTCCCATGTGTGAGTTGCATGTAATCCTCCCGTAGTGAAAATAATTTATTGCAGCACCCTCGAGTGTTACCATGGCGTTTCAAAGCCAAAAGCTTGGACATTCTCGGGTAATGAGTGACACTGGATCAAAGAAACTTCTCATTCCTTAAGTTTACCACTGAAGATACTAAGTGCATGAAGTGTCTGAGTTTGGTGTGTAGTAGTGTACTTCTCGTGTAGTGGATTCCCTGGCAGGCTTATCGGGGCAGTGTGAAAGAAATGCAGCCGTGGCTGAGCGGGCATAGAGGCTCGTGGAGGAAAAGGCGTAACAACTTCAGCCTGCACAAAGCTTGCTGCTTGGGAAGAGATTTTTTTTTTTTTTTTTTTTGAGAAATTTTACATGTGGATCGTATCTATGTGTCTCTGCCTCTGATCACGCAGGTGATGAGCAGTGGGGGCAGCTGACAAACCAGGGCATGCTTCTCCTACCTCCAGGGCTTCCACATGTGCCACGTTTTAATCTGACAAAAACAATGTCTCATCCTGAGCTGGGATTCAGCTCCTCAAACTCTGGCTGGGGCTTGAGGAGCCGATATGAAGGGGTAGGACTCAGCCTCAGCTAAGTCTGGCAGCATTTTGCTCCAGTGATGGGGAAACACCTTGTCCTTGCAAGAAAGGTCTTCTCCTTCCTCCCTGGAGAAGAGATGCTCCTTTAACTGTGCATCTGCCCACTTATATCCCAGGCAAAGCCCCATGTCCAGCAGCAAAGCTCGTTCCACCTCTTGTTTCTGCAGGCAGCGGTGGGTGCAGGGGGCTCAGGTGCAGGGGGCTTGGCTGCCTTGCTGTGGCCTGTGGTGAGATGGAGGAGGGACGAGCTGCGGTGCAAACTGTCGTCTTGGGTACTGACCCAGTGGAACTCCTTAGGTTTCTTGTGTGAAGCCCTGAGGCTGCGCAGCCCTGGAGGCACATCCAGATAGTGCCCGCGTAGACTTGGCATCGGTGGTGGCAGCTTTTGCAAAGGTGGAGGTACCAGTGACCTTTGTCGTCACGTATGCTCAGGGTCTAAGGAGCCCTTTAAGGGAGCACCGAGGCCAAATCTTGCCAAAATAGTCCCACGGCAGTGGAATCCCGGCAGTGTTCCTACGTGGTAGCTGCTGCTGCTTTTTCTCCGGTGCAAGATGTGAATAATTTCTTGCCCTCCTCAACTTGACGTAGCTGTAGGAACAGTAGGGGTGTGTGTGTTAGTGCTGTGTGTAACTGTCGTGTTTAATTCTCACCGTGGATCTGCAGTATTTGTGTACAAACGGATTAGAGCTCTAACGAGAATCGCTGTAACCTGGACTCGAGGAGGAGATGCCACGCGGTGCAGGGCTGTTTAAAATGAGGTGGGAAGGGTCGTGCAGGGATCGCTGTGCCGTGCGTGGCAGTTTCTGGGAAATCGCGGTGTTTACAGGGAGGCTTGGCTCTGTTTACAGTGGTGTTTACAGGGCGAAAGAGGAAATCGAAACGTGTCTGCAGGTACAGCAGGGTCTGCTGCTCCTGCGAAATGAGTTGCCGACAGTCACTGTATAAATTAAATGAACTGCACAACAAGCGCTGCGGCCTCTTCTCTGCTTCCCCTGCGCTCTCCGAAGGGGGCTCCCGGGCAGCCCCCCTGCCTGGGGGGGGGGGCTGGGACCTTTTCCTACCCTGGGATCCCAGTAAGGTGGGGTGGGCAGAGCTGGTTTGTATAACATGACCAGTGTGACAGTGCCTCGGTTGAAATGTCTTGGTGCTTATGGAGCCCCAGCTGACATCCCGGGGGGGGCAAGGGGGGGGCTGTCCTGCCCCCAAGCCTCCAGCCTGCCCAGACAGACCCATAACTGAGTGGAACAAGGGCTTGTGCCGGAGGAAAAACTACAGTTTGGTGAAACCTGGGGGGCTGTGGGTGCCCCCTGAGAGTGACTGGGGCAAATGTGCTCTGCCTGCTCTGGGCTGCTGCCCCACTCCCTGCCCCACACGCCGTGGGGCGACCCCCCCATGGGGACCCACTCCCCACCCGGGAGGGACGCGTTTGCTCAGCTCTTTCCTGCGGGGCTGGGGGCTGCCCGGGGGGGGAGTTTCCACGCGTGTGGGAGGGAGGGGGGGTTTCTGCGTGTTTTGAAGCTACAGGCCGGTGTGTTTCCCAGCTCCTGCTGCCCCCGGGGGGGCGAGGAGCCGCCCAGCCTGCCCCTTGCCCTCCCGCGCCCCTCGGATGGGGACACGGCCCCCCCCCCCGCTCCGGTGCTGCCGGTGCCAGCTGTGTGCAGGGGCTGCTCTCCCCTTCGCCCCGCTGCCTTGCACCGCCCCCGCT
>JAVJGI010000045.1:2936069-2952415 GCA_035590275.1 Ibycter americanus | reverse complement strand
CGACCCGGCCCCGGAGCGCGGCCGCGACCCACCAAGCCCCAGCCCCGCTGGCCCCGGGCACACCGGCAGCCCCCCATGCCGGAGGCAGGCTGCTGCCTCCCACCAGCTGCCAAATCCTGCCCTGCCTCCGGCCGGGAGCCCCAGGACCGGGCAGCCCACCTTCCCTTTTGCAAGGGAGCGTGCCGGGTGCGCCCAACTCCTGCTGCCCCGTTAGCGATGCCCGCGCGTAGATTACCCGCTGCTTTGCTCGCTTAGCCAGAGCCACGAAGGAAGCCACGCCACCCCCAGCCCCGGGGCACAGCCCGGGGCGCGCCGAGCAATACCCTGCCCATGCGGGCGACGGCTGCCGCGCATGATGCCACTGCACTTTGCCGAGATGCTGCTTTCATACGATCAGGTACGGATCCTTTCTACCATTTTTGTTGCTGGATATTCTACTACACTCTGATTTTTTTATTCTATCGGTTTGTATAAAAAACCAAACGGAAGCTCCTGTCGGGTGTTACGTTCCGCGCGTCGTGGTACGTGGTCTGTAGTTTGCTACTTCTCTGTACGAAGCGCCGGTCCTGCCGATTACCTCTAGCCCAGGGAAAGCTCCTGTTCACTTGCTGTATTGTGGTAAGGCAACGTTACAGAAATGCATTTATCTACCCAAAGGCCTAGCTCCACTGGGCACTTTATTTTTAAAAAACCCGTTTTGTTGAATGAGATGTGAAGATACTCAAATAAAGGCAGAATGACGGCGTTTGACACTCCCCAGCCTTGGCTTTGGCAGCTTGGGTGCGCAGGGGCAGCAGCCCCTCTGCCCCCACCACAGCTCAGCTGGCACCTGGGGGAGGAACCAGCCCGGACAACCGCAATTCCCCCTCCCGGAGCAGGATGCAGAGCACCGGGGCTGGATGCTGCACAACCCGCTGCTATGCTCGTACCCATGCAGGCACGTCCTGCCCTCCCCGTCACCCCCCAGCCCTGAGCTGGTGTTGATTTGGGCAGCTGGCAGTGTTGAGTTGGGCTGCTCAGGAGCCCCGCTGGGCTCTGGCGTGCCGACCACCACGTAGGGGACAGCCGGGCTGAGCCCACCGCAGGCAGAGGACAGGCAGGGGACATGCCGCTGCCAGCTGCTCCCTAGGGTAACAGAGGCCAGCAAGCCGCAGGATGATACCACTTTATTATGACAAAGGCTACAAGCCACGTTATTTTTAAAGTGCATTATTATTCACCATCAACAAACCACAGACACAAGCCTGGCGTAGTGCAGATATGGCCAAAGTGGCAGAGGATGCTGAGCTGAGAGCAGGGTCAGGGTGAGCCGGGCGGATGGGGAACGGAGCTCAGGCAGGTGCCGGGGTACAAGCACTGCTCCAGACAGACCCAAACCCCTCCCAGCCTCAGGAGGGCATCATGGACAGCAGGAAGGACGGACAGCCTCACCGGCAGGCGGGAGGCTGGAAAAGCCACGGTGCAGGGCTGTGCCAGGGAGGGCTCGGCTCCTGGGGCAGACCCAGCACCCCTCTGCGTTCGTGGACCACAGGGCTAGGACGGGGCTGCGCCTCGGGAGCCCCGCGGTTCCCCAAAGGAGCAGGGCAAGGGCCCCAGCACTGCTCATCTCTGTGCAGTGCCCCCAAACAGTGCCCACCATCCTCCCCACTGCCCCCCAAAACAGGGTGAGTGGTTCTGGCACCCTTGGTGCCACGTCGGGGCTCCACTGGGTTCCTCGTGCCATCCTGGGAGCCCAGCACTGGCCCCCAGCAGAGCACCCTCTGGCACCCAGCATCAGGCTGGGCAGGCAGCTGGGCAGCCCCATCCTTTGGGGGTCACCCCAGACCCTGTTCAGGGAGGAGCCCCCCCACCCAGCCTGCCCCATCCCAGGCCCAGAGCAGCATCCCTGCAAAGATGCTGCTGAGGGACAACAGCCAGCTGGGACACCTGTGGGCCCTCCAGCCCCTGAGCGGTACACGGGACCCAGCTGCCAGCTGAGAAGGATTAGTTTAAAGTGCTTTTTTTCTTTTTCTTTTTGCATGGGGTGCTAAGGCCAAACCTCACCCTGCCAGAGAACATATCCCCTTTATCCCCAGGGCCAGGGCCAGAATGTCAGAAACCCCTAGGCAGGTTTCTAAGGAGCCATCCCTGGGTCGCCGCAGGCAGCAGCAGGTCTGTGCCCTCTGCAAACCTCGGCTCAGCAACATTCAAGTCCTGTGCAATGAGAGGACCCGCTCTGCTGGCTCCTGAAGGCCCCGGCAGCTCCCACAGAGCCCATGCTGCTCTGAAAGGGACTGTCCTGACAGAGGAGTGTGGAGGAACCAGCTCCAGTATCGTGTGGTCAGGAACCACTTGCCCATCTGCTCCGGGTGCAGCCCCAGCCGGTCAGCGGGACCATCCCTGCTGCCCAAAGCTGCCCGGCAGAAGCATCCCCACGCCAGCCCCAGAAGGGCCATGCAGCAGAGCAGCTGGGGACAGCCACCAGCCAGCCAGCCACCCCACAGCCACAAGAAAACGCCGCAGGCTGGAAGGGCTTCCTCAGGCTCATGGGCTCCTGCTGCCTCTGGACTCCTCTTGCAGCAGCACCCCCGTGACATTGTCTCTAACCAGCTCAGTGGCACCCCTACCCAAAGTGACGTTTTGCATAGTGCTGCTCTCCCCATCCCCACGCATCGTGTCACCGCACCCGTGGCCAGGCGGTCTCTGTCCCCCAGCCAGCTGGGGCAGAGGGAAACAGAGCCTCAGTGACAGCAGCCTGGGGCCCAGGGACTGCTGCAGCCACGTCTCTATGGCTTCCAACCCTGTCACTGTCCTCGTCAACAGAACAAAACAGGCAGCAAGAGGGAACACCCGAGACCAGAGCCCATCCCAGGGGACAGGGCTGGAGGGGAGCACCAGCCCCTCAGTCGCGCCCCAGCTCTCGGTGCAGGCGGTACCTCACTCACTCCTGTTCTTCCAGCAGCCAGCAGAAAATGGAAAGAGACTGAGAATTTGCGGCTGTCCCTCCTCCTGCACCACAGCTTTTCTTCAAGCCCCAGCTGCCTTGGTCCACGGGCTCCCTCCAGCCTGGGAGACCGCCTGCAGAGCAGGGCTCCCGAGCCTGCCCCAGCCCAGGGCTGGCAAAGCTGCCACCCCGGCACCAGCCGCTCACACTCCTGCCTTGAGTCTCTCTCTGGGCGTCTGAATGGCAAGTAGCACTTGTGACACACACAGCAACGGGAGCAGCAGCAGTCATGTCAGCGTGAAGCAAACATGGCATTGCTTACAAGGTGCAGCAGCAAGGTGTGCTGGGGACCGCTCTGCACAGAGCCTAGATGATATCCGTCTCCCGCTCTATGCCGACATACTTCAGGGCATCTGCCTGGCTGTACCTACAAGAGAGGAAAGTCACCGCTGCTGCAATGACCTCCCGTGCTCCTCACAAACGTGCACACAGACAGGGGGGTCAGCCCCGCGCCCCAGCCCCCAGCCGGCGGCTCCCCAAGGTACCTGTAATCAAAGAAGAGCTCCTCTCCCGCCTGGATGGCTCTCTTGGCAAAGATCCCTATCCGGTGGTCTCCGTTCACCATCACAACTGCAACCAGAGAGATGACATCAGAGAGGTGCAGCTCCAGCTCAGGCCGGGGCGTCTCGCAGCACTTCTGCCCTGCCTGGCCACCTGCCAGCTCCCGGGGCCACAGCACCCGAGCTCCTCCCTAGCAGGAATGGGGTGCTCCCCGGGGAGCTCCCAGCTGCTCTCTAGCAGCCATCTCTCCTTGTGAGGCCAGGGCCACCGCAGAACTGAGCGGGGCCCTCACCAGCAGGAACGTGATTTGCTGCAGGGAGGAGGAGACTTTGTCCAGGTCTTTGAAATTCTGCTGCTCCCACAGGCTCAGGGTGACTTGGGACCCCGGAAAATCTGCTGCAATCCCGGAGCTGAGCAGGACCCCAGAGAGCCATCCCCCACCGAGCTCTGACCGGGCAGGGATATCTCACCTTTGGCATAGCAATTGGGGTTCACCGAGTGATTGGCAAAGCGGATTTTATTTCCTTTGCGGGTGGCATCAACAACAAAATCTATTAAAGAAAAAATAAACAGAAGAAAACTGTAGTGTAGAGACAGGCCTGCTGCTCAGGCAACAGATGGGCTGAGACTGCCCACCTGGCCACCAGCCCCTGGCCAGGAAGCCCAAGCCTCCCCTGGCCCTTGCAGCCCCCGGTGAGTTACCGTTGTTGAGGTTGAAGAGGAAGCTGGACATGTACTTGTCATAGACCTTTCCTCGCCGGTCAGCCTCATCCTGTGAAATAAGCTGGAGAAGGAGAACGCCTTGAGAGAGACTCAGCGCCTGAGGGCACAGCGAGGATCGCTTCGAGGAGCAGCGCTCGCCTCCTGGAAACACCCCCCTGCCCTCCCACCCCACCGGGCAGGAGCTCGCCAGGGCTCCCAGGGAGGCAGCAGAGACAAGAGCCGGGCTCCCGGGGAGCAGCACGTACACAACACGCTCCTCCACAGTGGAGAGCTTCGAGATGCTGAGATGGGTCCCACAACAGTACAAGATTTAATCGCTAAACCCGCTCAGCAAGCCATGGCCGAGCTGGGGAAGGCACACGTCCCCGGAGGAGGCAATTCCACCAGACGCAGCCTCCCGAGCGCACAGCACAGCCAGCACTGACCTCACCGCAGTACTCAGAGATGAACTCGTTCTTCTGCACAGATTCCTTGATGAAAGTCCCCCAGCCGGCAACATCCGACGGTGCCAGCAACAAGTGCTGGAGCCAAGGTGAAAAGGAAACGGTTACAGTTGGCAGGGCCGCCACCTCCCAGCACACAGATCGTACCCCATGCGCCAGGCAGCCCAGAGAGCAGCAGCACCGAGCTCTCCCCCTCCCAGCACAGCTGCACACGCCAGGGTGAGGGCAGTGCCCAGGAACGGTCACGTTGTGCTGGCTGCCACGCTCCACGTCCCAGCATCACGAGGTCAAGGAGCAAAGGGGAGCCAGCACCTATCCAGCATCCCCTGGCTTAAGGTGACACATGGCTCCCTACAGACCTACATGTCATAGCACCATTAGGCTGCAGCTGCACCTTACTTAACACCCACTAATTTGCATCTTTCTCTGAATTTTTGTCTTTTTTACATCCAATCCCTTGACCTGACCAGCAGAATTCAAGACTAAACCTGTCTCTGGAGTCACTTTTTACACTCCCTTGCTCTCATCCTTCCTCAGGTAACTCCCGTCTCCTGACTTTCACGTCCATAACCCACACTTCAGATTAAATGCTAAAGAAGCCTGGGGCAGAGCAGCTTCTCCTCTAGACTTTCTCCCTCAGGCAGCCGCAGGCGGCTCACACACCCACTCCCACGTTTACCAGCTCTACCCCACGGCAGCTCCCTGCCAGCATGCCAGAGCCATGCTGCTGTCAGTACCTTTTTGAGACCTCGCTGGATGCTGCAGTTCTTGCAGGAGACCACCTTGCAGTCCCAGTGCTCCGAAGCCCCGCAGGTCAGGCAGAGATCCGGATCGCACTCCCGGACAGCCAGGTAGCATGGGCACTGCTTGGTGTTGCACTGGGTTTTACAGCGGCAGCCTGGGAAGCGGTTCTGACCTGCAGCAACACAGCCCGTGGGTTTGCACCGTCAGGTTTTTCAGAGAACAGGGGGGGCCACGCAGTGTCCCTGCCCCACAGAAGCTCCTCCCAAGCCAGGTCTCACCCTGGCAGGCACAGAACTAAGCCTGCCTGTGACCAAGGGCCACGTTGCCTGCTCGCCACCCTGCTAACATAAGGAAGGGACCTTTGTGCTAATAAAGAACTCTGCATCCACTCTGCTCTGGGCAGCAGAGACAGCAGCCCCTCGTCTGGCTTCCTGCCCCCCTGAGTCACCAGGACAATGCTCACTGAGGACACAAGACAAGGTGAACGCAAGGCAGCCTGGGCACCCAGGAGCTGGAAGTAAATCACAGCAATGCTCCGCGTGCAGGGGAGATTTGAGCAGCGCTCACACCTTGCAAAGCACGGACCACACACAGGGTCCTTCCCATCTGCACAGCTGGAGATGCTGCTCTGCCTTTTGGGACTAATTACATGCAGTTTGAAAATAAACTAGTTGGATAATATAAATGTAACAGATCAGTACAGAGAATTTGGAGCCCGAGTTGGCTCCCTGACACCCTGTAGTCCTTCTAGCCCCAAGCTGTGTCACAACCCTTAATGAATCCACCCTCAGGAGCCCCACCGATGTGGGCAAGTGTGGTTGTCTCCATTGCAGAGCTGGGAATGGAAGCCCAGAGAGAAAAAAATAACGGTGGCAGAGCAGCGACCCAGCTCCCACCCTAACTGCTGGCCACACATCCTGCTCTCAGGGAACCAGGAGCATCACACGCGGGTTGCTGGTGCTGGATACAGACACGCGGCTGAGCGTTCTCTGACAGGAGCACATATCTCAGCTGCTGAGAGTTACAGGGCAGCATGGAACAGTTTCCCTTTGGACTTTAGCAGACTGCTAATCCAACCGCTGCAGATGGATAGAGCAGCGAGTGCAGGAATAAAGCAGGAATAAAACAGGCCTCCAGCAAGTCCCAGCTCTGCACCCTCCCTCTGGTCTGTGTCAGGAGAGCTGGCTCCTTTCCTGCCTGACAGTCCGAGGTTTCTCCTTACAGTCAGGGTTGCACTGGCAGAACTTCTCACAGAAATTCTGAGTCATGATGCAAGGGCAGGAGCTGTCACAGGGATGCTCGGGGTGGTCACAGGGCTGGTAGTTGTACACCTGGGTAGGTGAATTATCTAGAACAAGAGAAGAAATGCCCAGATTAAAAGCTGCACATTGCAGAAATGTTAACAGCAGCAGGCTCGGGGCTTTGGAGCAGGAAAGGTGCAAGCGCCCCATTTCCTTGCAGAGGGCAGGGAGCCCAGCAGCACCCAGCTCCTGCAGACCCAGGGCTGTGATCACCGGCACATGGCACACCCCTGCTCTGCCCCGAACAGCCCGTTTTACTGCGGGGCTGCCCACCAAACCTCGCCTCCCCCGGCTGCAGCAAGCCCACGCCGCACATACAGTCCCAGAGCGCGCATTGGCACGGCAGCGGTTCCCATGGCACAGCCGCAGCGGGGCCAGCCCGTGGCACCCCAAGGAGCCCGGTGGGGGGGACCTGCTCCCCCTCTGCGCTGCTGCAGCGGCCGAGCTGGAGAGCAGGATGCGGCCGTCCCGCTGCACAAGTTGGAGCCGGAGAACCTGACCCCATGGGTGAGCGGCCACGCAAACTCGCGCCACGCAGCCACAGCACACGCTACCTTTCTTCAGCTGAATCTTCCTGCAGTGCGCAGCCCACAGCCTGCAAGAGAAGCAGAGAGGGTCTGAGGGGACGTGGGAGCCTCCAGCCGCATCTGCTCAGCACCACCGGTCAGCGCGGCAGCGGGAGACAGGCGACTCCAGCGAGGCTGTCGGGCGGCTGCGTGCATTAATAACCCCCAGCCGGCCACAAAGCAGAGAAAGATGAGAACGATGCAGCTACAGCAGAACTTAAGGCAAACGCTAGAGCCAGAGTCACACTGGCTACGCTGGGATCAGCACACAAAAAGGAGGTTATAAGTCAGGGAGCTGAGGCCAAGGCTGCTGTTAGGGCAGCAGTACCGGCCCTCCCGCAGCAGTGCGGCCGGGCACCATGCTGCACTCCCCTCCGGGGCTGAGCGCGGGGCCACAGAGCCTCACGGCCAGGGCAGCAGCGCCAGGGACACGGGCCAGGGGCCAGCACCAGCCAGCAGCACCAGCAGCCCTGTGCGACAGCGGGATGTGTGCGCAGATGGGAGCCAGATGGGGATTACCAGGAATGTGCTGGCACAAAAAGCAGTGGATCTGGTTGCATTTTAAGAACAAAACAAGCTTGTCCAACACTTGCCTGTGCTTCCTTTTCTTCTTCTGGGATGGATTCATTAATTCGTTTGTTGGCAGTTTTGTTATAAGCGACTCTTTCACTGCAAACTGAAAGACCTACCAAAGAACAGAAGCAAAAAGAAGAACAAAGTTCAGTGTACTCCAGTTGTTTTGTTCTAAAGCATAAAGAAAGTGCCAGCAAGCACACACCGGGGAGCTCCCAGTCCCGAGGCCAGTGAGCTGGCAGTTCTGCCCCCAGTTTCACTGACCACGGGTGTCATTGCTTCTCCTGCCTGGGACAGGAGAGTGCCCACCCTGCCACCCTGCCCAGCCTCAGACAAGGCACTCTGGAGGGAGCTAACAGCACCGGGCTCATTCTGCAAACAGCAGCACTACTGCAAAATAACAACACCGAATATCTCCACAGTGTGTTCATGCAACGTATTCCTCAAGGCGATTTGTGGCAGAGAAGAAAAAATAACAAGCGAGCAGCAGCCGAGGCCTCCCTCCCGCTGCTGGGGCAGGCGCTGCAGTGCCTGCCCTCGCCAGGCACCCACCTGCTTGCACGTCTTTGTTCCCAGCAGCCTGGCAATGGAGCAGAAGTTGTTGAAGTAGGTCCCGTGGAAGACACGGAAGAGCGATTCCTCGGCTCCCGTCCACTCGACGGGCTCCTGCGGCGTCTCCACCGCAAACAGCTGGGAGGAGGCTGGGCTCAGCTTCTGCTTGGTGGGGGTCTGGCAGCGGGAGTTTGCCTCTGGCAGGGAAGGCAGATGTCAGGCCAAACACAACATGGGAGCACACACCCTTGCCACCACAGCTCCCGAGGGCAGCGGTCCCCCAGCAGCGCCCGACACCCAACCTCGCTCCAGCCCCCCCACCTCCCGGCCACCCTGCACCACGCTCCTGCCTCTGGTCGGGCAGCCCAGCGCTGGCTGGGACGGTGGCGCCGGCCCCCTGGCAGCAAGGCAGCACCAGAGCCACCGTGCCACCTTCCCCTTCCAGGGCTGGCCCAGGACAGTGGCCCCCAACCCAGGCAGCAGCACCAGAGCGGCCCGAGGACGAGGAAGCTGCTCTCTGCTCCCACCCGAGATGGGACCCAGACATACGGGAGCCCTCCGCCCCCTGGGAGCTCATTCTGCCATGGCCACCACCACATCCCCTGGCATGGCAGGAGCGGCTCTGCGAGGAAGCGCTCACCCCTGGCAGGTTCACAGACAAGCCCCCCTGCCTCGGCAGCTCCCCGGCCACTGCTCCGTGCCACAGCAGGGACAGCGCACGGACTGGCACTGCCAGGGCACTTCCCTCACGCACAGCCAGGCGCTCAGAGCTCAGGGCTCTTGGCTTTGCAGGTCCCAGCAAAGCTCTTGCTTTGCCTGGCAACGTTCCTCCTTCCTGGGAGAGGACAGTGAATCCCGCAGCAGCGAGGGCAGGTGTCCCTTGTGTTTCCTTGAGCCCAGCTGGTGACACCGACTGTGTTTGCTAACCCCGAACTCCACAGCCCGGTGCAGGACGCAGAGGCAAGCCAGGGAGAGCCCCAACTGCGAGGTGCCGCCTGTCCTTACTGCTCGCGCTGCCAGAGGGGCGCGGGGTGTCTCTGGGCTGGCATCGTACCCGAGGAGCTAGAGGCCCACTCGTTGCCCGTGTCTCGGTCGCTGTCACCCTCCCTCGTCTCGGCGACGGTGGAAGCCGGGTTGTTTGAGCAGGAAGCACCCACCACGTGGTGCCTCCGGCGGCGCCGGCCCGAGCACTTGGACCTGGGGTTGTGCAGCGCAGCAAACTCCTTGGCTCCTTCCTGCAAGCAGAGCAGAAGACAAGGCGGGTGGCAGATGACCAGGGAACACAGAAAGGTTTTTCCACAGGCTCTGGGACAAGCCCTGCCCTGCCACCACCACCAAGAGAAGGTGGAAGACCCACCGGACACAACCACTTTGGCAACTGCCAAGGCCCTGCCAGCACTGAACATTCCTGCTTTGCTTCCTTGAGCATCGCTGCCTGGTCGGAAGACACTCCCTGGCCCTCCAGTCTGCTCCCTTGCCTCTTGCCCTGGCAACGACGTTCTCCTAGCCTCTCCCTCTGCTCCAGCCCTGCAGCTCCCCAGGACACCCTGTATCTCAGGCTGCTGACCAGCTCTGACACCACCGAGCGCACCCACCTCCCTGCCACCAGCTCCTCCCACCTGCAGCTCTGATCCCCAGTAACACAGCCAGGCTGCATTTCTGAAAGATCATTTTCAAAATAGTTTGAGCCTTCCCCACATATGCTAGATTCCTTCCTCAGCATTTTTAACCTGGGCTTCATTTTTCAAACGCTGCACTGAGGCCAGAGACATCATTTGTCACCACAATTTCCCATCTGCCAGCTATGAAATCGGTCTTCGTTGCAGATTTGCTAAAATACGCATCTGGTAAGGTCTGCATTTGGATTCATGCGTCCCTGAATCCAATGAGGATTAGAACTAATTCTGAAAAATCATCAAAGTTGCGAAAAGGACCCACAGAGTTCTGCAGAGCAGGGCTGGCCAGGCCACTTCTCTCGTGGTTTCAAAAGCAGCAACGCAGAAACATACCAGCCAGAGGAAACAGTCTGCTCCGCAAGGATCTGGCTCGATCTTGGTCTCTCTATTCTTTCGTTTGTACACATTAGGAGTAGCATGAAAAGCTGAAAAAATAATAGTTATCTTTACTATTGCATCCTCCAAGAGTCTCCCCCAACGCTGCAAGGGACAGGGCAGCACGAGCTCAACGAAGGTAAGTGGGAGCCTGAGGCAGTCAGCAAGAGCACCCAAGCAGCTCTCCCAGCAGCAGGGAACGAGGCGGCAGGACCTCCTGGCCAGCCCTGCTCCAACCCGTGACAGGGACTCGGCAGCAGTGGGGAAACACTTGGGAAGGAGAGGCCATAGGAAAAAGATCTGCTTTCAGACTGAAACAAAAAGACCACATGATCTCAACATTATATCTTTTAATAAATAATTCACTGGAAGGAGTCCTGTGACTTTCCAAAGAAGCCCTTAGACCTGGGAAACAGCAGGTCCAACAGCTAATCAGTATCCAATAGGCTTTGGCAGGACAAACCGCAGGAACATGACTAAGATGAAGCTGTAAGTTCCAGTGAGGCAACAAAACACAGGGGCATGTCCAGACTTTGGAAGTGAAACATTCATGCCTTTCCCTGATGAGCTTCTGCAAAGCAAGAGTAAAGTCTAGTCGTGGCAGTATTTCTGGCACAAACTGCCAGGAGGCTCGAACGCGGCGTGCTGAACAATGGTGAGAAAGAGGGGACGGCCACGCAGGTCGGTTTACCATCCGTTTGAGGAAATGAGTGGAGCCGTCTTTATAAAAGGCTTCTGGGCACCTGTCAGCTCCTAAGGCTCCACTGCAAACTCCGGGGAGGCACCACCCTCTAAAGACTGCAGCACAGACACTAAGCAAGGCGTACAGAGGTATGAAGCACTGAGGAAAAATGAGGAGAAAAGGGCTCTAGGGAAGCGTCCGGCCGAGACTGCACTTACGATGCAGAAAACAGTCGTATTTGAAGCAGCGGCGGCAGAAGAGGGTGTGGAAGGAGTGCAGGGACTGCTCCCGCTGGACCGACTTCGCGCACGGCCCGTCTATGTTGGGAGTGCACTGCGGCGGCAGCACATTCGGGTCCGACACTTCTGTGAGCTCCCGGTACCTATTCGACAAACAGAGACACCCACAGATGTGCACACATTCCTAATCTGGGGCATTTTACATGACTACGTTACTATCTGGGCCAGTAGGGCTCTGACCCAGATGCCTTGAGGCTGAACTAAAGTTTGTAATGCTCCGAAACCGCTCTGCTCGCGGTGCCTGCAGCCAACCGAGCTCTACTTTCTGGTCAGAGCACAGTGCTGTTTTTCTGAAATACAGATTTCGACTCTTGCTAAGAAAGGTAACCGACAACTTAAGTAGAGATCTTCTACCTCTCTTTCATATCGTCTGGGAAGCCGTATTCAGGAAACATAGAAGAAATAGCAGTAAATATCATGTCATTTGGAAACCGCTTCTTTGAACACTTCTTGTTACCTAAGAAAAAGAAGACAGACAATTCCTCAGTTAAGCTGTGTCTTTCCTTCCTCCACAGAGGAAGGAAAAGAGATTCCAGTAGGTATTCAGGATCGTATTTTAAGAGGCAGAAACGTAATCCCATATAAAACAGATAAACCTTTTGTCCTGCAACCAGGCTAAGCCACTTCTAGATGCAGTGCACAGTGCCACTTTCAGAGTAGCGTAACGTATTGATGGAAGTACTAACGACTTCTTAAGAATATTCCTCTTTATTTCTAGCAAGACAGGATTTGCAGACAATGCTTTTCTACATCTGCGAAAGGTCCTGGTATTTGTGCTACCCGTATCACTATAAACCAAAGACAAAGATGAAACTACCAGTCAGCATTCCTAAGGTCACACAGGACACATGAAAATCCCACAATCAGAGCTTTCCCTATGCAGTAAGACCTCCAGGCGGCACAAGAGAGGGAAGAGGAGCACTAATATGTGGAAAACAGGTCTGGAAGGGATTTGAAAAAGTCCACCTCCCTGGCCTACAGCAGAATCAGATCTACCTACAAACTCACTGACAGGTGCTTGCCAGACTGGCACTTTAAAACCTCCAAGAGCAGAGATCCCACCGCCTCCTCAGATAATACCCTGCTGCTTTACCAATCTTAGCATGAAATGTTTTTCCAGATGACTCATCTAAATTCTTCCTCACCACACTTTAAGCTGGTGACTTCTCACCCTGTCCACAGGGGACAGTGAGAACAACTGATTTCCCTTCTGTTTTTGACTACCACCACACCAGAACTTGCCAAGCTGGTCGCTACCCTTAGCAACACATTAACAACCACGAGTGACGTCAGGAAAGCAGCAGCCAGCTGCTCAGGCAGGGCAGGATGGAAACGTGACCAACATAACCCCAATTTCTGTGGTCAGACCCACCTTCCACTGCAATTCGCTTTCTCTTCCTTGTGACTGGCAGCTCCTCTTTTCCATCCTCCTGTTTAACCTCAGAATCATTGTGTCCTTCCTCTTCCTCGTCTGAGTACTGATTCAGGGCGTTCACTAGCTCCAGGAACACAGCATCGCTGATGAGGACTGACCCTGAAATCATTTCTAAAACACAGAGATGTCAGTCGGTTTGCGCAAGCGCCATCATCTTTCACGCTCCTCATGGTGGTAAATCACAAGCCAGCCACACGATACCACTAGCAACCAGAACCTTCCTCTCAATTTTGCAGGGATAGGTGGGATTTTAATGCTAGAGAGCCATAAGAGTGGTATCAATTTTAGCAATCTGAGGACAGGCCACACCAGAGAGTGTTCCCCTGCCTTCCTCCCTCCAGGCAGAGTTTTACGATGGGGTAGGCAGCACTGTAGGGAATCACACTGGCTTTTAATTTCTGAAAAGGCTGATTAAAGTCTTGGCTAAGGTCACAAGTGAAATGAGTTTGCTGAGCAACTCCTAACATCTAGCACATTTTTCAGCATCCCAGAGCACATCTGTGAACACCCGTGAAGAGCATCAGCTCCAGAGCACCTCAGGCCTAGAACGGAGCGGGATATCAAAAGGCAGGACCGAGTCCTGGCAAACCAGAACAGCAGGCCTGTTCCTGTTTTTCTGCCGTAAGAGCTCCACAGAAAAGCTGGTTACTGCTGCCACCTTTTGACATCTTAACTCCTTTGATATGTTGTTTACAAGAGTCTGAATGGACAGTGCTGACTGCTCCTAGGTTACCTTCCTCTCCATGAACCTTCCCATCATAGTTATTAATAAGTTCTTCAATGAAGGTTTCATCTTCTTCCTTCACCTCATCTCCCATGTAAGGGATATTACACAGAACGGTTTCATCCTCCACCTGAAAAGAGACCAGATGCAGTTCAGAAAACCAGTGCTTACTGGTCTCCAGCCAAGCGGTGCACCTGGGGCTGCTCCTGTCCGTTCAGACCTGCAGACAGCACTGCACAAAGCAAAGATTCGGCCTCCCCCACTGCAGTTTCAGATGTCTCATCACTGACATTTCACTGTTATCCCATGCCAGAAGCATAACTCTGACCCCCGAAAGTGCAATTTGCCTTGAAAAAGAAGAGCAGTGCCTCCAAGGCTTACAGAAACTCCGAAACACACATGTTGCCAAGAATAATAAACAGCCAAAAAGTGTCAGAGAGATTGCATTCAAGGCAGAGTAGAACTGGAACAGTGAAAGGCAAACCAGTAACTCGCTCCGTGGAGGAACAAAGCCAAAGCTGAGGAGCACCGTCACGTTAACCACAGGAGCAAGGACACTGGGCCTTCATTGCCATGGCACCACGGACCGACTCCGCATGACAGTCGCTGGTGTCACACTACTCCCCCCAGTGCCACTGGAGGCTTGAGAGAGCCTGCCAGGAACACATCCACCCCCCACACCAGGCAAAGAGCCAGGCTAGCCACACACTACCTGCTTGCTTAACAAATAATCCCAACCATGCCACATCAAAATCTGCATTTAAATCACTCCCCTTACTGCTATGACAGAGGAACTAATCCTCGGTAGCATCTTTATGAGACCAGCAGGGTAATCCAGTCACAAAGGAAAGGACCTGCCTAAGAAATAAACCTCTTCATTTAAAAGGGAAGAACAATCTTAAGAAGAAAACAAAACACCCCCAAAACATATTTACCCCTTGAATCCTATGAAATAATGGTGACCCTATCAAGGAGTCAGGTGTAAAGGAGAGACTACCTGAGTAAGACAATGCGGATGCAAGGCTGTTTTGTGGGATTCAACAAAACAAGCAACAGTATTTTCCATCATCTCTCAAGTGGGCTGAAGAAAGCATCATCACCCCACAACCATGCAATAATTACACCCTAAGCGCACCAAGACCTTGCACCCCAGAGCCTCCCTACATACCATGAAATTCTGCTGGAGAGGGGACCAGGAGTACATAATGGGCACCAGTGCCACCGTGTTCAGGGTCCTCATGTACAGCGTCTGGCTTGGAAATCCCGGGAAAATGCTCTCAACTGTACACTGGAATACAGAGAAGGGCAGTGAGGAACATGCCCCTGGGAAGCAATCGCAGGCAGAGGGCAAAATCACACTTCAGGACAAACACACGGAAGCCCCACATTCACTCTTGGGGACTCCTCCCAGGAAAATCCTTTGGGTTGGGTTTTTTTGCCCATTCCTGCACCCCAAAAGAGCACAAGGCACGGCCTGACACTGACACAGGACAGCACACATGAAAAACAACCCCGTATCCTCACAGCTCCCTGCGAAGCCCTGGTTCTAGAGTCCATACTTGCTGCTGCTGTGCCCCTTTCCCGCTCCACACCTGTTTTAGGAACGGATGCCCGCTGACCGGCTTCATCAATTGCACCGGCTGGACCCGAAGCTTCTTCCAGTCTTCATTCAGAATTTGAGTCTTTTCATGAACCTTCGCAAAGTTGGCCACAAACAGAGCCTGCAGCGAGAGAGAGCAGCGCTCGCAATTTAAGAAGTCACGTTGAGAACAGTAAAACCCCTCCTGAGATTTTGCTTCAAGTACCAACACGTATGCAAGGCAGAGCAGTTCAAATTGATGATACTGATTAGAAGGAATCCTAATTAAACTCAGCATTGGTACAAGGCTACCAAATCTAGAAAATCTACCCAACAGCCAGTAGCTTTTGATAACTCCCGATGATCCCAGCCAACCTCTTCTAAAATCCTGCCTGCTAAGGAGAGGAGCACCAGAGCCAGCCAGCCGAAACCCACCAACACGGGTTCAAGCAGGGAGATACTTTGAAGAACAAGTGGAAATGAGTCCTGTGGCAGTCGTTAGCTGACCGACTTCTGACGGCACGGCTCAGGGCTAATCACGGAGGATGAGGAGGAGTGGTATCTCTTCCAACCTACCCAGCTTACAACTCCAACTGAGCTTATCAACTCTCAGGATAACAGCTGCTCAGATACCGTAAGCTAAAGCAAAGCATTTAGGAAAAACTCCCCCAGCCAGGGCTACCGTCGCTCTGCCTTTACCTTGGCTCCCATGTTCGCCTGAAACCTCTTGAGCTGCCGAAGACGCATATATTCAGACTTGACTTTTCTTTTCCAGTATATAATACACTTTGACGTCGGAGGAGTGGCGATTTCCATTTTTCTGTGAAAGTACAGAAAGCGTAACTATCAAACGACGGAGAGCTAATCCTGTAAACAAGCACTATTAGAAAAAAAAAAAAATCCCAGTGGATTTTAAATGCATCACAGATTTTAACTAGGAAAAAATGTGCAAATCCATGCTAGGCCTGTTTATGGAACCCCCTCAGCTGGAAAGGCAGGTGGACTGCAGCAGGAGTGAAGCTGGTGACCGGGACCCCACCGCAGGCAGAGCCTCCCGGATCGGGCCCGGGGGGGTGTTCGCTGGGGTCCCCCCCCCGCCCCCCGGGATGCGCCGCTGGGGACCGCGGGCCTGTGGGGGGGGTGGGGGCGGGCAGCGATGCACCCCCGGCCTGGCTCTACCCCCGCTCCCT
>JAVJGI010000045.1:2881801-2892900 GCA_035590275.1 Ibycter americanus | reverse complement strand
GGCGGGGGCAGAGCCGCGCTGGAGCCGCGGGGCTGGGGCCGGGGCTGATCTCCCGCTCCCGCCGGGCCCTGCTTGTTTGGAAACGACCCTGAACTGTTGTTGCCTTTGTCCTTCCGCAGGTGGATTCCTTCAGGGAGCGGATCACGAGTGAGGTGAGCATCTCTCTGCCGCCGCAGCAAAGAGGCCGCTCGGCCGTGTCTTTCTGACAGGCTTGACTGCGATTTGGGCCTCCCCTGGGAGCTTAGTGGTGCTCTGAGTGCCAGCTACCAACCCGAGCAAGGTTGTGGGCCTCATGGCTTTCCTGGCATCTCGGCTTAGCGTGACGGTTGGCAGCAGGCAGAAGTCATGTTCTCTCCTGTTTCCTGCCTTTGGAGAGTTGATTTCCATGGCGTTCTTGCCTGCTAGGGGGAACTTGGCGGCGTTGTTTCATGTCGTTGTCTTGTGCTTTCTCTCTCAGGCTGAAGACCTGGTGGCAAACTTTTTCCCAAAGAAGCTGTTAGAACTCGATGGGTTCCTTAAGGTAAGGTATATGCCGTCTGTATCCTTTTTCATTTTCAGCTGGAAGTTGAAAGCGATGTGGCAGGTCTTGTCCTGTGCATTTGCTTCTCTGTTTCACCTTGTTACAAAGACCCGAGGCAGTGGCTTGGTTGCTCGCATGCATTTGAGCGCTGCTAGCTCTAGAGGGTGTGCTTCCTTTTTCGTTTTTCTTTGTGTGATCACCACATGTATCTTTTCTGAGTATTTGGCAACTTTGGGCTGTCCTTTGCGATGCTGTGGTCTCACAGGGACCCCAGTGCTGCAGACAGTTGATAGCTTTGATCGCAGTCTGGAGCTGGCCCGTTGCTCTTGGGTGGAGGGAGGTCTCATCACAAGCCTATTGTTAGATTTTTTTAGGGTTTTTTTTCACTCATCCTTACTTTATAGTTGGATAAGAGGGAGGTCTGAATCTTTTGTCTTCTCGTTGTGTTTGGTGTGGCAGAACTTGTTAGTTCATAATTAAATAACAAATCTGCTTTATTTTCCAGGAGCCTATCCTGAATATTCATGATCTCACTCAGATCCATTCGGACATGAACCTCCCAGTGCCTGACCCAATTCTTCTCACGAACAGCCATGATGGACTGGATGGGGTAAGGTTACTCTCTTGGCTGTGATCCCTATTTCTGTTAATTAAAACTGCATGGCTTGCTGTGTGCTGGAATAGGATATTCTTATTAAAAACACGCTATGGCTCTCCCAAAGGCTTTTAGGAATTGGTCTCTCGAGCTTGGGAAGTCTGCTGGAGGTAACGCTGTGCTCTGCAGCCCTCCTTTGTTTTTAAAGAAGAATGGTTAGAAACCAGGAGCATAGCAGAGACTCTAAAGTTTTCCTTGTTTCCTTTACAACACTGTTACAGCTTACGACTAGTTTGTGAGTAAAACGTTTTGTATATTTTAGCCAAATATGAAAAAGAGGAAGCTGGAAGACCGCGAAGAGACCTTTCAGGGTAAGAGTCCCCAAGTCTCTTGTGTTGCTGCCTGCCCCCTGAACCAGTGCATCATACCTTAGGGATGTGAAAGCAATTGAACCCCACTTGACCTGTCCTGACAGCAGCTGCTGCTTGTGCCGGCCTGTCCCCACAACCTCTCAGAGCCTGACCTACAGACGTTCTGTTGTGGAGGAGTCAGGTTCCAGCTCTTAAAAGCATAATTAAGACTTCTCTCATAGACATAAGTAGTACTTGCTTGAGCTTGGCCTGCTGACAGAGGCAGCTGATCTCCCTGTGGCTCTGTGCTGAAAGCTCTCCTTGTCTGGAGGAAGATACCAGGCTTTGGATTAAGCTGAGGCAGAAACAGCTCATACACGTGCATCAGGAAAATCCTTTGTGCCCAGCCTCAGCAACCTAGAGCTCTTCAGCTCTCATCTCCACTCCGTGTTTTCTCTTTTCCTTCCTTTGTGGTAACCGCTGTTATCCCACGTCAAGTTTCCCCTTCCCCACAGGTTAGCTGTAGCCTGGATCAGTGTCCACTGCTAGCCTTTGCAGGAGATAAGACACTCGGGTGGATGTTCGGTCTGATCCCCTGGCGCAGCTGTTCCTACGCGTTGCTAACGCGAGGTGTTTTTCTGCTGTGCCGCTAGGTACCAAAGTGTTTGTGATGCCCAATGGGATGCTGAAGAGCAACCAGCAGCTGGTGGACATCATTGAGAAAGTGAAACCAGAAATCAGGCTGCTTATCGAGAAGTGTAATACGGTGGGTATGAGTGCTGGAGCAAGTGGAGACAGTAGGATGCTTTTGCTCCTGGAGAGGCAAAGCTGCTCTGAGTGGAAAGAGCAGCCCCCTCTATCCTGTAGGTGAGGAAAGGCAGGATTTGTATGGCAGTGCCTGGAAGTGGCTAGGAGGTAGGTGCAGGGAAACGATGTTTTTCTGAGCCCTCAGGGAGCTCTGCAGCTCACCTCCTGAAGGAGGAGGATGTCTGTTACACAGGCCTCCTTGAGGCTTTTCTTCACCTTCCTTTTGCACAGTCACAGACACCTGCTGAGAGCTTCCCATGGGGAGCTGGGCTTGTGCGGGCTTATGGGGCATCCCAGCTGTGTGGGGAATGATCCCCTCAGAAGTGCTGCATGAGCATGACGGATGTGCAGGAGTTTTATCATGAACCGTGGGGCAAAGGCAGGGTCCTGGAGGAGGTTGGTAAAACTTTTGAGAAAGAGGCCTCTGTGGAGGTGCTGGTGTTGATCAGTGTTGTGATCTCTCCACCACAGGTCAAAATGTGGGTGCAGCTCCTCATCCCTAGGATAGAAGATGGAAACAACTTTGGTGTTTCTATTCAGGTAAGGAACTGCTGGCTCTGCCCTGCTGCAGCAGAGTGTCGTGCTCCAGGGACGACGAGGGTCTCTTGGGTTCCTCTGAATCTTTCATTTGATGGTATCCAGCAGCTGTGGTCGTGGAGTTGGGTTAGGTTTTTAAACCCAGACCTGAGCTTGACATGGCAGGGCTGAGACATGTTGCCTTTGGAGTCCTGAAGGCCAGCTGCAGTCTCCTGAAGCTAATTAATGGCTTCCTTGTCTTCCCTGCAGGAGGAAACAGTTGCTGAGCTTCGAACTGTGGAGAGTGAGGCAGCATCCTACCTGGACCAGATTTCTAGGTAGGCATGCGAGAACAGACCTCTGTTTTGGGATCCCCTTGGAAAAGGAAAGCGCTTGGGGAAGGTCCCCCAGCTTTTCTAGGGCAGCTTGGGCCTGACAAAAATCTTGGTGCTATTTGTCTGACCTTGAGTCTCTCCCTTTTCCTACCAGATATTATATCACAAGAGCAAAGTTGGTTTCCAAAATAGCCAAGTACCCTCATGTGGTAAGTAAGCAGGGAGGTGGAGATTTACATGTTAGGCGCTGCTGCTCTTTGGGCTGCTTCAGCACTGTCCTTATTGAGCTGAGGGTCCTGGGGAAAAGGGAGGATCGTAAACGGATGCAGGACACCTGTGTTAGAGGAGAGCAAGATGAAGGTGGGGTTCCTTTGTGAATGGTAGGACCTTCACTTGGTGTCTGGGAGGCACAGCTGAGCTCAGGCCGCTCAGCCATGCGTCTGCTCTCTCTAGGAGGACTACCGCCGCACAGTGACGGAGATCGATGAGAAGGAGTACATTAGTCTGCGCCTGATCATTTCAGAGCTGAGGAATCAATATGTAAGTGAAAAACCAGAGCTCGCACTGGCTCCCCACACAGCAGTGGAGGGAGCCATTTTGATCCTGCTGCTGCTCTTCCCTTTCCCTATGAGGACACTTAGTCCTGGTCCTGCTCTGCTTTGGCTGTAACGAGAAGAGCTGACTCTTGCCTCTCCACCATCTCCTAGAGATGCGGGTGTTTGCAGCTGAGAGTTCACAAGAGTCTAGCACAAAAAATTCCTTCCACCTCTGTGGGAACCTGTGATCCTAAACTCTTTGTGCAGTACCAGCCATTCCTGGGGGTCTGTAAAGGAGTCTCTTTCGGCGTTACACGCAGTGGCTTCTGTAAAGCCTGGCTGAAGGAAGCCCTTATCTTAACTAGGGGTGTGATTGCACGCAGGGGTTGAGGGTAGTGCTGAGGTGAGCTGTGTTGCTGTTGTAACCAGTGCTCATTGTGAAAGCTGAACACTGGATGACTTCACCCTTCTTGTCTGAGTCCTGTTCTCCCTTTTTGCAGGTCACTTTGCATGACATGATCCTTAAAAACATTGAGAAGATCAAGAGGCCTCGGAGCAGCAATGCCGAGACCCTCTATTAAGTGTCAACGTTTGAACTTGAGAACTGTTCAGTCAACTAAAGACCGTCATTGCCTTGGTTTGTTACGTGACTATCGAGATGGGAAACTGGCTGGAAATAGTATCGCATTCTTAGTTAAACTCTAAAGAAATTCTCGCCTAGTTTTGTGATTGGTTTTGTTCAGGTCTCAGGAGCTTTCCCTCCCTCTAATAATGTAAAGAGAAGGCCGTGCTGCTGCTTTGGGGTGCCCTAGAGGCTACTGCAGAGTGAGAGCACCAGCCAGGCAGGAACATTCCTTCATGCCTTTTCCTACCTGAGTAGGAACGACACTAGAGACCAAGCCCTTGTCCTGTCCCATCTCTTGGCTGGAGGCTTCACTGGGGGTCTCCAGGAATGGGACAGACAGTCTGCAGCACGAGAGCAAGCCCAGGTGCTGGTGCAGAGGCAGAGAACCTCGCTCTCCTCACTGCTGGCTGTCGCTGGGCCCCTCTGCCGCTGGTGTTCTGCACTGACCCATTGCAAAGCCAGGGGACCCTGCCCCTTCGGGGCTGGTGGCAGCAGCTGCACTCCAGAGCAGCTGGGCCGTCTGCACTCCTTTTCTGGCGCTCTTCTGACTCAGCAGAGCCTGCCCCATCTGTCTCTGCCTTGTCAGTTCTGGCTGGATCAGTGCAGAGGGCGAGGTGGTGCTTGAAACTAGGGCTGGTTGCTGTCCTGGCTGGTCTGAGGTCAGGTGGCTTCCGCTCCTGTTTGCAATTTGACTAGAGCCACTTTCTTGGCTAAAACCAACGTGACTTGACATACATCCCAGTGCCCCTTCAGCATGAGATGCTTTTGCCCGGGCTGAGAGAAGGGAGGGGCCGGAGGTCTGATACTAAAGTCCTGACAGTCTCTGCACATGGTCAGCCTGAGCCCCGCTGTCTCCTGGCAGTGCTCCCCGCTGCCTGGGCAGAGCAGGCCAGCTGTGGCAGCTGGTGCTTGGGGGTGAGGATGGCTGATCCCCACCCAGTACCATTTGCAGACCTTGTAGTCTTTCCCCTGCAAAGGGCACGCTCGTGTGCCTGGTGACTCTTCTAAGCCACTGGAACGTTTCATGGTCCATTGCAAACCCCTTTGGAAATGACTGGTTGTGTTGCGTCAGTTTTTGTGTGTGGCAGGTGGGCCCATAACACTGCAGGCTCCAAAATTTTCTTATTTATAGTATTTCTACTTAAGTCCCCTATTCAGGGAACGTTAAATCATTTGTTTCAGGAACCTTGCTGTTTCCTGGGTCTCGCTGTTACACCTGTATATTCTTATTGTGCAGTAGCCTTAATAGTTGTGTTAACCTCATTGTAACAACAGTGACAAAATGAATTAACTTTCTCCCCTTCTTTTTTTTTTACATTTTTGTTTCTTCTGCTTCCACATCTAAGAGCCATGTTGTCTCTTGCTGGTTTCCCAGGGATTTGCCCAGAGTGTGGCGGGCTGCTGGCCCTTGCTATAGACTCTTCTGTTGTTGTTTGTAGTTAAGTCAACTCTTAGTCTTCCCGCTAATAAATATTCAGTAACAAACCAACTGCGTTCTAGCTGCTGTCTGGGAGCAGCACTTCCCCTTGTGTTTCTTTGTATTGATTCCTTTTAATTTGTTTGGCTCTCTTTGCCAGATGAAAGTATGTAAACTTTTACCATGTCAAGAAATTAAAATAAGGTACTTGGAATTCTTTTAAGGTAGCCCCTTGTGTGTGATGCTGAGCTCTTAGGCTGTGCAGTGTTGATGTCTGTTCTGGTCCTCTCTTTCTTACATCCAGTTGCTCCTTCCCTGCATTCTCCTCATTCCTCTTTCTGACTGTGTTGTAAAATGCTACACACTACTTCGTCAGTTGTCTCTATTCCTTTAGCATGCCTAATACTGGGCCCACAGTCTTGGGTTTAATGCGAGCGGTCCCACCTCAACCCAGTGTGTGGGACTCAGGCCGTCTCGGTTAAAATAGCCACAAGAGGTTTGCGTGATGCTCACTAGGTCTGTGGCCTGCTCCGGAGCTGCTCCTGCACCCATGCCGAGCAGGTGTCGGCAGCGCCATCCTGGGGCAGGTGCCTGGGTGCCGTGTTGGGTGCGTGGTCCGTGACTCTTGGCTGCTCTGTGCATGTGGCACTGAAGGAAATGCAGGCTGCCCTGCAGCCCCCCGGGCCAGCAGCCCCTGCTATGCCCAGGGGATCGTTCTTGTTCTTGGTGTGCTTCCTCCCGTTCCTGCTGCGCCACAGCCCAGGGTGCAGAGGCCTCTCCAGTGGCGCTCCTGTTCCCAAAGGCTCCGGTCTGCTGGGGTTCAGCGCCCAGCCGGGGCTTGGCCGCCCTTCCCGGCCACAGTGCTGCTAGTTGGGGCCCATGCCGGGCCCCGGTGTGGCTGCCGCAGACCGGGGCTCCTACCTGGCACGGCCAGCCTCCAACTCTTCTGCTGCTGAGAAGCAGGAGCAGCTGCTGGCGGGCAGCCGTTCCCTGCCCCACGGTGCGTCCCGCGGTGTGGGAGAGCCCTGCTGGTGCCCGAGCCGCTGCGGGGCAGTGGGAGTCGAGCTGGAGACGGGTCGCTGGTGGCCGAGACAGCTGGAGCCAGAGCCCGGAGGAAGGACTGTTGCTGGCAGGACTGGATGTGGTGTGGCACGAGGGGTTCCTCCTCGCCACAGCTGGAAGCAACCGAGCTCCCAGGAGGCCTGTGCCCGCGGTCCTGCGGGAGGACGGAGCATCCAGGACGGTTGTCTTGGCAGGTGTCGGCAGGGAGCGTGGTTCATCCGCAGGAGCAGGGGAGGGTTTGTTGGCCGCCATCGTCACCCCTCGGCCTCAGTGCGGCGGTTTCCGCTTTGCTCTCCAGGAGAAGTGGCGGCGTGCCGGCAGGGCTCTAATTCACAGGTTCTTCAGACATCCCAGCTTATATGCAGTGACCGTTAAAGCTTTGAGAGGAAAATAAAGGCACAGCAGTTGTGTGCAGACGCAAACGCTGCCAGAAACGCAGCCGGCTTGGGTAAGGGTCAGGCAGTTTCCACTGTTCGGTTTCACACTAGCTGACCCTGTGAGGTGAGAGAATGGGAGCGGGAGTTTTCCGAAGCCTGAGGTCTGGCGCTGAGACTCGCCCGTGTCAGGATTGTTGGCGAGGGGTTTTCTGTACCGTGCTGTACCCAGCTGTCTGGCAGCCGCTGACTCCAAGTTTCCCTGAGCCAAAAGCTGTCTGTCTCTGGTTTGGGTTTCTGTAAATTTCAGAGACTATTTTTTGCCGCCTCTACCTTTCTGTGTGAGTGAAAAACAGTACGGATGGGCGGTCCATAAAGGCAACTGTGTAGCCAAAATAAACACCGGTAGGATGTGAATTCTCCGTCTTAGATGTGGGGCAGAGTGATGGGCTCATCAGGCTGGGGAGCTGAGCTGTGGGAAGAGGTGCGTGCACCAAACAGGTCATAAACAAGTTACGCTGCTGTTAGCGAGACATGTAATTTTTTTAAATTCTAGGTTAGGTTTAAGCTGCTTCAGGCTTCTTTTGGAAGAGGTACGCAAGCAATTCAGTGGTATGTGTGGTCCTTAAAGATCCCCCATTGCTTTTCATCAGGAAGGTATTGACACAGGTTTCCTGGCTCTGCAGGCTCAGTTAATTACTCTCCTTCCTGAAATTCCTGCTGCAGGATGGAGACGGGTTTAGGGCTGTTCTGTTCTTCTGAAATGGAGCTCCCAGGCAGTGCAGGCTGATTCTTGTGTTGCTTCTAATAGGCTTGAAAAGTACAGCAGAAACGGCCAGTATTAAATCACGTGGCATTAGCCATGGCATCCATGGCGCACGTTCCCGTAGCAGGGCAGGGGCAGTGCAGAAAGCTGAGTTCGTGCCATCTGTGTCCTGCAGGCCCGGGGTGTGTGCTGTGGGTTGGTTTGTCATGGCGATGTCATTACAGGTTAGGGTTTCTCTTTTTTTCCAGCCACCCAGCATGCCCAGAACTCGGAGCATTCCCACACTTTATTTTCAAATGTCTCCCAGGCAAGCTGCAGGGTTGAGTTGTGATTTGTGGGGCAGGAAGGTCCGTGGAGTTTATCCAGTTCTCCTAAACTACTGCTGTGCTGCTTAGAAAATGACCGTCTGTAATTGCAGCCTATGCCTTGACTTTCAGGGACTTGGGATGCAAAACCCAGAGGCGAAGTCAAAACTGATCTGCTCTTTTTGTACTTCTTAAAGGAAGCAGCGGTGTGAGCATTGGGTGTGCAGCCTCAGAGGGTCGTGCGGTAGTCTCGGCTCAGCTGTGTAGGTGTGTGCTGCAGCAGAACGCTTGTGAAATTCCTGGGAGGCAAGAGGTACGTCCTGGCTCCGCTCGAAACCTGAACTGGGGTACCGGCACTTCTGCTCCGCGCTCCGAGCGAAACGGGCACCGTGTTCCAGGCTTACACCAAAAGGGGAATTTTTCTTTCAAGCCTCACCCCAAGTAATCCTCGAAGCCTTGTTGACTTCTTGGATTGAAAGTGCCTTGGAAGTCAGCGCTGCTTTACTTAATGTGGTGCTGCTTGGAGGCACCTGATTCTGTCGCTGGAGGCCGGTTGAAAGTCGACGGGAGCCTCTGGAAGTGTTGCATCCCGTGTAGCCAAGGCTCTTGTCATCTGTCCTCTCTCTCCCCATTGCTTGTGTCCGTGCCGCGGAGTGAGCCCCTCTCCTGGCCCAGCGGCCACGTGAAGTGGCTGCCGTGGCCCTGCAGGCTTTGCTGGCACAACGGCCGGTGAGGCAGCGGTGACGTGTCCTGGCACAGAGGGGACGTGCGTGTCCCCGGCCTCCGCAGCTGCAGCCTGGGCTAAAGAAGGCTGAGGCTGCCAGCGGTGGTGAGGATAATGGAGTGTGTCCTATGGCAACGTGGCCTTCTGCCTACCAGTGTGGTGTCTGGTAAGCACGGCCGGAGGACCGCAGAGGGCTGACTCCAGGGCAAGACTGGCTGCGGAGGAAGAACCGGAGGCAGTGCTGAGGCTGGGGGGGGTTGTCTCCCACCAGGAAACTCTGACGGGAGGAGGAGAGAAGGCCAGGGTGAGGTGAGGTGAGGCTGGCAGCAGGAGTGGAAATGTTGGGTTGAATCTCCAGCTCTGGTTCTCTTGGATGCCTTCTGCTTCTCAGCACCAGCTCAGGGACAGGCAGGGCTTGTAGCTAACGCGGCGCGTCTTGCCTAACCCAGGCATCTGCCGCGTGGCAGGATGGAGCACCGAGTCCTGCTTGGCCACCTCCTTCTGCCAAGGCCTTTCAGCAGTGCTGTGAGAGCAGCAGGGACCTCCGGCGGGGGTGGCAGGGGGCAGTTGTCCCAGCCTTTGGTAGAAGTCCTGGGGGTGGCCGCTCAGCCTGGGCAGCAGAAGCCCGGCAGCGCCGCCACAGCCGGCACCACCATCGCCTGCCCGCTTGGGTGCCACGATCTGGGGGAGCTTTGGGCCTCCAGAGAACTTCTCAGAAGCTGCCCCTGAGTTTATCTTTGAATTGGAGGCAGAGACAAAAGCGGTGTGATCCTGTTTCGGTGGAGTGCTGTGGGATTAGTTAGTCCGTAGCTGTTCAGAGGTGCAAACTAAGAGGTGGTTGTTCACAGCACGTTGAGGCCTGAATCTCATCCTGAACTGCATCCCTCCATCCCTGCCAAAGTTTTTCTGCTACTACACAGGTGGATGTGTTTTCAGCAAAGGCTTCCATGTGGAAGATTTAAAAAAATAAAAGAAAAAGTAACTCCAAGCTTGGAATCATGCTGCCAGGGAGAATGTTTACAAGGAAGCAGCCTGATAAACAAGGAAATTCGGTGAGTTGCAAAGAGGTGAAATTCTACAGTGTGGCAACAATTCCCAGCTTGTCAGAGCCACACAGTGGTCCCAGCCACCTCGGGCTGGCTACAGGATCTTCGTTTTTACAGGCAGCCTCAGGAAGCTAGGTTGGACTGAAAAAGTAACAGAATTATGTGAAACTTGTGAGTCACTGACCCTGCATCTCCACTAGTTCTTTCAGGGCACTGCTTGTAGTGGAGGATAGAGAAGGCTGCAGCTGAGAGAGGAGATCTGCCCTTTCTGGTCACCACGAATTTCAGATCTCCTCCCCTAGCCTCTCCCAGTCTTTTGTACTTTCCCTGCTAATCCATCCAGTGCAGCGTAAACTGACAGAGGCAGCAGCTAGAAACCCTGCTCCGAAAGCTGCTCTGAATGCCCCAGGACCAGCAGCAGACATGAACGTGAAAACGGTGCTGATCCTCCTCGTCCTGGCTTTAGCCACGATATTTGCTTTAGTCTGTGTGTTGCTGACCAGAGGGAGGGCCCCCAGCACCTGCCAGCACCAGCCCCCGGAGCAGGATGCTGCCGCTGATGGGCAGAGCCTGGTCTTTGCCGACCTGACGCCCGAAGAGATGGCGCAGGTGGTGCGGTACCTGCAGGGGAACCTTGGGGTGCAGCTGGTGGACGCCTCGCGTGCAAAACCCTCGGAGAACTGCATCGCCTCCGTCGACCTGCAGGTCCCCGCCAAGGCAGAGGTGCTGCGGTTCCTGGATGGCGGGGGGGCTCGCCCCCCGCGGGAGGCGCTGGCCGTGCTCTACTTTGGGAACCAGCCGGAGCCCAACGTCACCGAGTACGTGGTGGGTCCGCTGCCGACACCGGCGTATCACCGGGACGTCACAGTGCAGAAGTACGGGGGGAAGGTGCCGTATCACCGCAGACCAACGCTGGCTGTTGAATACAAACAGATCGCAGGGTTTTTAAAAACCCAAGTGTTCTCCGCAGCTCCATCTTTCATGCATCAAGTAATGGAGTACGATGGAACCAGTCTAGCTGCCCTGTCAGCCGCTCCGCGTGGATTCCAGTCTGGAGACCGTAAGTCCTGGTTCGTTTTGTTTCAGAACGTGAGCGGGTTCTTTGTGCACCCGGTGGGGCT
>JAVJGI010000045.1:2851534-2871482 GCA_035590275.1 Ibycter americanus | reverse complement strand
GGGAACCAGCCGGAGCCCAACGTCACCGAGTACGTGGTGGGTCCGCTGCCGACACCGGCGTATCACCGGGACGTCACGGTGCAGAAGTACGGGGGGAAGGTGCCGTATCACCGCAGACCCGTTACCGGCAGGGAGTACATGGATATCAATGCCCTCATCCAGCGGGAGCTGAGCAAGGCACCGCGCTTCCTCGCCGCGTGCTGCGACTCCGACGGGACAGACCTGGCCATCCTCACAACGGCACCACGGGGCTTCAAGTCTGGTGACCGTGCGACCTGGTTTGTCCTCTTCCACAACTTGGCTGGTACCGGCTACTACCTCTTGCCGGTGGGGCTGGAGGTGCTGATGGAGCACAGGGACCTCCACGTCTCCCGCTGGCAGCTGCGCCAAGTCTTCTACAACGGGCGGTACTTTGCCAGCATGGAGAGTCTGGAGGCTCTGTTCCTGGCCAACTTGCTGAAGGTTGTCAGGATCAAGAAGCCTCAGGCTGAAGCAGTGCTGGGTTCGATGAGACCCCGGCGCTTGCCTGGGCCCCCGGGTCCGCTGCAGTACGAGCCCCAGGGTCCCCGCTACCGCATCAGGGACAACCGTGTCACCTTCCAAGGCTGGAGCATCGCCTTCGGCATGAACCCCAACTCTGGCCCACGCCTTTTTGACATCAGGTACCACGGGGAGAGGATTGTCTACGAGCTGAGTCTCCAGGAAGCCTTAGCCCTGTATGGCTCCAACTGCCCTGGCGGCATGTCGACCCGCTACATGGATGGGAGCTTCGGCATCGGCAGGTTTGCCTACGAGCTTGTCCGGGGGCTGGACTGCCCCTACACGGCGACCTACATGGACCGGCACTACCTGGTGGAGTCAGACACCCCCAAAACCAACCAAAACTCGCTCTGCATTTTTGAGCACGATGCTGCCTTCCCTCTGCGGCGCCACTTCTCTGACTCGCAGTCCTTCTACTACGGCGGGCTGCGGAAAAACACGCTGGTCATCCGTGCCATCTCCACTCTCATCAACTATGACTACATCTGGGACTTCATGTTCCACAGCAGTGGGGCCGTGGAGGTCCGGGTGCACGCCACCGGCTACATCAGCTCCTCCTTCTTCCACGGCCAAGGCACCGACTACGGCAACAGGGTTGGGCCCCACACGCTGGGGACGATGCACCTCCACCACATCCACTACAAGGTGGACCTGGATGTCGACGGTAGGTCTGGGCGCCTTTGTGCGTGGCTGCAGTTCTCCGTGGGCTGTGGGTCTCCCCAGGGCATGGAGCTTGAGAGGGTTTTCCCTTCTGCTTCACAGGGCAGCTGAACTCCGTGGAGACCCAGGACATGGGGTACAAGCTCATGAAAGAACCCTGGAACATGCAGAACACCATCGAGCGGCTGTACCTCCACAGGGAAAGGCTGGAGAGGGAAGATGAGGCAGCATTCCCGCTCAACGCCCCCATGCCTCGCTACATCTCCTTTGCCGGCCCCAATCCCAACAAGTGGGGGCATCCGCGCAGCTACCGGATCCAGATCACCAGCTTCGCCGGGGAGCACCTGCCCACCAGCAGCCCCATGGAAAGGTCCATCAGCTGGGGCAGGTGGGTACCAGGGCTGGGGTGCATGTGGTCCCCGTCCGCTCTCCTCCCACCCCACCACCACATCCCTGGCTGCTCCAGCCTCCTGGCAGAGGTGGGGGCTGCCTCCCCCCAGCAAGCCTGTGCTAGGCTGCAGGGGAGGGTTAAACAGCGAACACATATTTTTTGGCTCTGAAAAATCCCTTGAAAAGTTGCTCGATGACATTTGTTCTTAGTAGTTCACAGGCAGGAATCTGACCCCAGATAAGATTAATTTAGAGCAATGACATGTGTTTTTCTCTGTGAGGGCAACCAGGCTGTAGGATGAACTCTCAAGAGAAGCACTGGCATCCCCAGGTCTTGACATCTTCACATGAGGACAGAATGTCTTTTGGAAAATGCTTGGGATAAACACAGAAGTGGCTCATTGCCGCGGTGAAGTTAAACAGCTCATGTTCGGGGGGGCTGTAGGAGTTGAAAGTGGCCATGGCTGAAGCGAGCGCATCAGGCAGTGAGCAGCACCGTCTGTGCCTGGACACGTTCGTGTTTCCTGGCTGTGCTGGAGCAGCTGCGGGCAGCAAGCCATCGCCCACGAGCCCGAAGGTGCCAGGGCTGCTGCCTGTGGCTGCCACGCTGGTTCCTGCCAGTCCTTTTCCTCCCTGACCAAGTCTCCCGGCCCGTGTCAGGGCTGCATCCAGCCCCGGTGTGCCGGTGCATCCCTGGGCAGTGATGCCGTGGCCGCCCTGCCCTGTGCCAGCACAGACGAGCCCCTCTGCTCCCTGTGCTGGCAGGTACCAGCTGGCCGTCACCCGGCGGAAGGAGGAGGAGCCCACCAGCACCAGCATCTACAACCAGAATGACCCCTGGACGCCCACAGTTGCCTTCACCGACTTCATCAACAACGAGACCATCACCAACGAGGTGGGCTGGGGTCCCCTGGGTGGAGGGCAGCTGAGCACCGCAGGCATTGCCCTGGCTCCTGCCCCAGCCAGAGGCTTCACCCGTCCCGTGGCCAAACTGGGGCTTGATGGGGCACCTGGTTCCCCTCCTGCCCAGGACCTGGTTGCCTGGATCTCTGTGGGGTTCCTGCACGTCCCCCATGCCGAAGACGTCCCCAACACTGTGACCGTGGGCAACAGCGTCGGCTTTTTCCTGAGGCCGTACAACTACTTCAGCGAGGACCCCTCAGCGGACTCGCCTGACAGCGTCTACTTCAGCAGCGATCAGGACACCGGGGTGTGCGCGGCCAACCCCCTTGCCTGCCTGCCCCCCACTGCCGCCTGCGCCCCCCACCTGCCCCCGTTCCGTTATGGGGGCTTCCTCAACCTCAGCCTGGCACCGCCACCCGGCGGGCTCTGACGGGGATGGGGACAGGGCTGCCACTGCCCCCATCCCCACCAGTGCGGGTGGTCCGTGTCCAGCCATCGGGTGGTCCTTGGAGGGGCTCTGCTGCCACACCAGGACCTGCCCTCCCCGTGCCTGGGATGCGGCGTGCTCAGGGTCAGGTTTTCGGAGGAGCTCAGCTCTTGTTCCAGCACTGCAATACTGCTGAAGGCAGCCTGAAAGCCCCTGAAAAACGGCCCCAAGGAGGGGTTTTTGGAGACTCCATCCAGGATGCCACCCAAAGTGCAGTGGGGTGCCCAGCGCCACTCTCCTGCTCTGGGACCGGGGCTCCCGCCACCTCCCCAAGGTAGGTGGCTGCACACAGGGTGCCGGTGTCGGCCAGGGCTGGGCACCACACAAAGCCACAGCTCCCCTCGGAGCCATGGTCCCCGCCAAGGTTTTGCCCAGGCGGGAGCAGGCGGCTGCAGGGAGCCAGCAGCTCCAGGATGTCCGAAGCATCCACCCCAGCCCCACAGCCGCTGCAGCTCTGGGGCTGCTGGGGCCCTGGCGATGCTGAGCTCTGGCTGCTGCGGCGGTGCCAAGCTCTGGGGAGAGGGACAGGGACTGCGTGCTGGGCAGCACCAGGACCCCACAGGAGGAGCTCACTGCAGGACCGCGGGACAGGCACTCCCTGGGCTGAGCTACCCCACGTCCACCCTTCCCCAATAAACACGCACTCGGGTGCTTTTCCTGACCAAACTGCCGTGCAGCTGGTGGGTGCTGCTGCGGCTCCTGCAGCTGGTGGCTGGAGCCCCGGCACTGCCAGTGCTGTGGGCGCTGGTGCCCTATAATGGGCAGCCCTGGCTCAGCTCTGCAGCGCTTGTGGGTGCCCAGGGGCTGCGGGGCCGGCACAGCACCTGGCACGGCTGCACAAGCGTGCACCGGCTCTGCTCTTGGACCCCAGGCGCTGGCGGGAGGCTCCTGCCGGGGAATATGGGACAAACAAGGGAGTTAATGTGTAACGGCTGTACCGAGCTGCATTAATCGGTTCTGGCCTTGGCTGCTGCCCGGCACACTCAGCTCCCGCTGGCGTGGGGACCCTTGCTCCTGCACCCCCAGCTGTGTGCACAGCCCCAGGCTGCGGGATCCCAGAGCCCGTCCTCGCTGCACCAGGCTGGGCTGGAGATGCTGAGGGGCTTGGTGAGGGCGGTTCTGATCCACGTGGCTGCAGCTGCCAAGTGCTGGCCAACCTGTCCCTGGGGGCACGGTGGGCATCCAGCCCTCTGACCCCTTACTGTGGGAGCTGGGTCTGCCCAGGGCCACGCTGGGATGGGCTCAGGAAGCCCTGAGAGCAGCGGTATGTCCCCCTGGGAGCCAGCTCAGCTCGCTGCAGCGCAGGGAAGGCGTGTTGGGCAGGAGCGGGCAGCTCGGGGGCACGGCTCAGTGTGAGGCTGCAGTGGTCCTCGGGTGCCCTGGGGTGACAGCGGGGGCCCCGGAGGCACCTCGCAGGGCTCAGGGGGAGCAGGTGGGATGCTCCCTGCGAGGGGAAGGTCGCAGCCGACATGCTCCCTGCCTGCTGCTGTGTGCCCACGTGTTGCGAGCGCTGCCTGGACTCTGCCCGTGTGCTGACGCAGGCGAGACTGGACGCGCTTCTGTGCTGGCAGCAGCCCAGCTCGCTGCCCGGCCCCACACCTTGCAGCAGGTTGGGAACTTTCTGGATGAAACATTGGCACCGCAGGCGGCACGTTAGGTTACAGCACCCACGTGCGCCGCAGCTCCCGTAGCTGCATCTGGCGCCTTGGGAATCGCGGGGACACTGTGTCCCCGAGCCAGCCGCTGCAGGCACACGGCTCCTGGGCTCCGGCTCATTGCACATACACCCCAGTGCAGACATAAGGCACCCCAATGCCGGCCCCGTTCCTCCCCTGGGAAAGCCACCCCAGCCAGTTTGCGATGCACGTCCCTGGCCAGCGGTGCTGCCGGCGTGGCTGCCTGGCGCAGGGGACCAGCCAGAGCCTGGCATGGCATTCCCAGAGCCGGTGGCCAAATGGGCCAGGATGCAAAACCCTGCAGTGCCCAGGAGGTCAGCAGCCTCCGCCGCCCCGACCTGCCCTGGCTCTGCGCGGCGGCTGCGGGGCCGGGGATTTACCCGAAGCACAGGGCACGGAGCCGGTGCTGGGAAAGAGCTGCCGCGTGGGCCCCAGCGGCTCTGGCACGGACCAGCCCTGCGGCACGTGCTGCCGGGCCACCGCAGAGTGGGGTGCTGAGCCCTGCGGCTCCGTCAGCAGCCTGGCTCCATCGCAAGGCGTCGTGCGCGCTCCGGTGCTGTGGCAGCCCCCACCGCGCCAGGAGGGAGGAGGTGGCTGCTCCCGTCCCGTTTCCTGGCCTCTCCCCCTGCGGCCCCAGTTTTCCTGCAGTGACTCTTTCCAAAGGGACTGGAGCATGCTAATCCCCATCCCCCAACACCTTTTGCCCCCGTTTTCTGCTGTAAAAATCTCTCGGGGAGAACTTACTGCTGACTGTTTCAAAATATTTTTGACGCAGAAGCCAAGTCTGTTGCATTCCTTCATGCTGGCCAAAGCCACTCTCGGTTGAGGACCCTGGAATGATTTGTTGGGGGATTTGTTTTGCAAGAGTAATTCCGTTTCTGTGCAAACTTCTGCTTTGTTGAGGATTTTTTTTGTAGGTTGGGAGCTCGGTCCCGGGGTGGGACACTGGGTCCACTTCCCCTGGGGGCAGTGAGGCCAGGCTGGGAGGGATGGGGAGGATCAGCCTGGGACAGGGACGTGCCTGCAGCCGGGACTGATCCTGCAGCCGGGGCTGATCCTGCAGCGTGTGCAGCGCTTCTCTCCAGGGGCCTGACTTTGCTCCACGTGCAGTTCCAGTTCACTGATGGCAGCTGGGTCGTTGCCGCTCGGCAGGGCCGGTGTGAGCCCCTGGTGCTGCCTCCCACCCTCGGCAGCCACGGGTACCCCGGGGCTCCCCTGGCCCCGCGCCCCGGCACGGCGAGGCTGCTCCGTCCGCGCCCCATCCCCGGGGATAGCCCTGGATCAGGCCAGCCTGGGCCAAGGGCACTGAGCGCAGGGGCAGGTTTTGGCTGTACCCACGTTTCCCTTTGCCCAGGAGCATCAGCCCTGGTGCGAAGTGGGACAAGGACAGTAGGAAGGATCCTGGCTACCACCGGGCAGCTCCTTGTGGCCGTGGCCCGCAGAGCGCGGACATTGCTGGTCCATGACCGCAGATCTGCCCTGGCAGCCCCAGCCTGGCGAGGCACAGCTCTAATCACCCATCCGCCTTCAGAGCACACCCGTTTGCACACATGATCCCTCTTCCTCAGCCTGGCAGCTCCGCGAGCGCTCCGTGCCCATATCCCGGGAAGGAAGGATCGCAATGTTTTTGTGTGTTAGACCCTGTGGCTCCCCAGGCTACGTGCAGGCAAGAGGGCAGGGGGCTGCCTGCCGCCCCCGCTGCACGGGGCTCAGTGCTGGATGTCAGCTCTGCCTGCTCAGCACCACGGCGCGCTCACAGGGTAGCGGTTCAAGGATCTTGACCTGAACTTTCTCGAGGAGGAGGGAGATAAGTGATGCATTTTCACTGGCTGCTAATCATTAACGTCTTGTTGCCTGTTCCCCCAGCAGGCAGCTGCCCGTTTTGCTGTGGCAGGCCATGGCTGGGCACCCCGCGCCGCTGCCTTGGGGCTGCGTGTCCGTGCACCGGCAGCCGTGATGGGCAGCCAAGGCTGGGGAAGGTGGTTTCTCTTGCCAGGCTGACCCTGTGTCCTCAGGCTCCTGGGAACAACTCCCCACATTACTCATTCACTGCTACCTTCCCGGGAGGACCAGGATGGTAAAGCCGCGGTGCCAGCTCTGCTGCCAGCAACAGCGCGGTGTGGCCAGGGGGAAAGGCCACAGGCAGGGATCCAGCACGGATGGGACTGGTGGTGTGTTCGGCCGAGTCCCCGCAGCTGACGGGGCAGTTCTGTGCAGGAGGAAGTTAATGTGGGGGAGCTGTGCTGGGAGGAATGCCTTCCCTGGCTGGGGACCTGATTTGCAAAGGTCCTTTAACCCCACACCAAACATCAGAAAAACATCTCTGGCAGCCAGGAGCTCCCCAAGCCTCGCTGTCTGAGGCTGCGGGGAGCTCCAGAAGTGGCTTGGAAAGTTTCCCGTTATGCAGAGTCCTGGTTAAATCAGCCTGGCAAACGCCATGGCAGCAAGGTGCTTTCATCAGCTGGAGGTTTCAGCTGAGGTGGGGGCGGTGGGCAGCCGGCCCTCCACTCCACACACCACCCAGTCCATGCTCCCGCGCATCCCTGTGATGCTCCGGTGGTGCCTGGGGTGATGGCGGAGGGATGGGAGAAATGTCACCGCTCTGGGCTGCGGCAGCGCCGCGGTGCTGTTTGCACAGAGTGCGGGTGCTCAAATCTCTCCCAGATAACAGAGCAAACACTGGTTCCGCAGGAGCAGCCGAACTGTTGTACGGGGCAGGAGAAGCCGGGGCTGCAGGATCCCCCCGGCATGCAGGGCCGGTGCAGGGAAGGGTTAAGGTGCTGGTGCTGAGCACCCCACGCTCCCCGCTCAGCTCCCCCCTCGAAGCCTGTTTTTCCCTTTTACGTAAGTTGTTCCAAACATGTTTGTAACAACCCCCCGGTGATGCACCTTTGGCAAAAGTGGTTTGGGGTCCAAAGATCAGCGCTGGGACAAGCGACCTGCCCGCGGCAAACAAGACCCTGCAGAGTATAAAACCCTGGCAGTGCAGCGACGCGCAGGACAGCCCGAGCCGCGCCGAGGGGCCGCGGCCGCAGAGGAGGATGGAGACCAGCATGAACCACCTGCATGACACGGGCATCCAGGCAACGCGCTGGCTGCAGGAGCGCTTCCAGGGCTCCCAGGACTGGTTCCTCTTCATCTCCTTTGCCGCCGACCTCAGGAATGCTTTTTTCATCCTCTTCCCGATCTGGTTCCACTTCAGCGAGCCGGTGGGCATCAGGCTGATCTGGGTGGCTGTGATCGGTGACTGGCTCAATCTCGTCTTCAAGTGGTGAGTGGCCCTGCGCCACGGCTCCCTCCGGGCGTGTTGGCACAGCGGGACTAACGCGGAGCAGATGTGCGCTCTCAGCCTTGACACTGGTGTAAGGCAAAGAGCAGAGTCTCCCCCAGCTTGGCAGTGGCACTGGTTGCCCCTTCCCGAGCCGCGCTTCCCAGAAGCCAGGCAGGAGGATAGAGCCTCCTGCAAACAGACCCCTTTGCCATCAGCCGGGGCTGCAGCTCTGTGCGGGGGCTGCACAGAGCCCCTCGCCATGGGGGGGGGGCCATGGGGGCAGCCTGGCACGGCTCTGATATGTGGGATCAGGGCTTGGAGCTCCCCCAGGCAGTTTCCTGAGTGTTTCCCATGGGTAAGCCAGGACACGGATATCTCCGTCCTTTCCACGGCTGGTAACGTTGGCATCGCTGATGCAAAGGGAGCCATGGTGGGGAGCGCACAAGGGAGCCAGCCACTGCTCCGGGCATGGGACAGCCTCGTCGGCAGCGTCGGTACCGCAGGGCTGATCCATCCTGGCATCACAGCCCGGCAGGGTTCGGTGTCAGCCGGCAGCTGTGGGTGCTGCCCCACGGGCAGTGGGCTGTGGCACAGCGTGGTGCCATCCCTGCAGCTGCATTTCAGCATCGCAAGGGTTGGGGGCTGTGTGTGCCCACGTGCACAGGCTGTGCCCCACGTCCCTGTGGCAGCACCCAGCAGTGCGTTGGAGGGGGGGTATGTGTGCTGGCTCTGTGCCTGCCCCACAGCTCAAATCCCCTGGGATGCCCACGCTGGCTGCACGTGGGACAGGGACGGGTGGCCTCTGCCTCTGATGCCACCATGACACAGTTGCTTATGGCCTGAAAAAGACTGAAAAAGAGCGAGCGGACACTGCTCCTCTTTCTCAGTGTGCTGCCTTGCCCCCGGCGAGTTCTTCCTCTTCCCCTTCAGGGGCCGGGGATGGGGACACAGACCCACAGCGTCGGCTGTCGGGATGGAGTGACCAGCTGGATGCTGTGTCTGTTGGGATGCCCTGGACCGCTCCTGGGTCCTTTGCCTCTTCCACCTCCCAGGCCAGAGCTGAAACCACAGCTGTGCCCACCTGCTTTGGTGCCCAGGACCCCCACAGCCCCCTTTCTCCTTTCTTTTCAGGATCCTCTTTGGGGAGAGACCGTACTGGTGGGTCCACGAGACGGACTATTACAGCAACACCTCTGCCCCAGAGATCCAGCAGTTCCCGCTCACCTGCGAGACCGGCCCCGGTAGGGTTCCCCAGCCCTGGTAGGGTCCCCTGGCCCTGGTAGGGTCCCCCAGCCCCGGACGGGGTGGCAGGCGCTTGCCCAGGGGGACCTCCAAGTGCAACTCCCTGCTCCGGGTCTGCCCCCACAGGGAGGGGGGGCTGCTGGCATGGCCAGGGCTGTGGCTGCCAGCCCACCGGTGGCACGGACCCCTAGCTAGGTCTTGAGAGAGGGCTGCTATCGCTGAGCCACGGCGTTGGGCCACACCACGCTCCTGGGGACGCCGGCTGTGCCTGCGGCGGGTGGAGGCAGGGAACCCCCGCGCAGAGCAGACCTTGACCCTCGGCACAGACGTGGCGGTTCAGCACAAGCCCCTGCCGGTGCTCAGCCACAGCCTTGGCCAGTGCCGGGGCTGTGCTCTGCCCTCCAGCCCCAAATGTGAGCAGCTGCTCCATGGGGAAGTGGAGCAGCTCTGTCTGTACTTTGCCTGTGGCTTTCCGTGGGAGCCAGGGAAAGCTGCAGGCAGCCCCGGCGTGCTCAGCGTGAGCCGTCGGGCATGGTCGGTGCCCTCTGCCCAGCTTTGCCTGGCAGACAGGCCACGGAGCCAGAGCCACGGTCCCACACTGCCCCTGCCATGCTGTGCCCTGCTCCAGCCTTGCCCGCGCCTGGGGACGGAGCTGGGTGCCTGCTGCAGAGGTGGCACCGGAGGACAGGTGCTGGGTGCCATGCCACCTGGTGCTGCAGCCCCTGGTGCTTGGGCCGCTGCCTGGGAGCCCCCAGACGCAGCCTGCTCTGCAGCGGGGTCTCACCTGGGGCTCTCTTTTGGCCCAGGGAGCCCCTCTGGCCACGCCATGGGCGCAGCAGGCGTGTACTATGTCATGGTGACGGCCCTCCTCTCCACTGCCATGGGGAAGAAGCAGTCGAGGACACTCAAATACTGGTAAGCTGTGTGCCAAACCCCCCCACGCCGGGCAGAGGCTGCTCCAGAGCCGACGGGCGCAGCCGAGCCCAGCGAGGCACGAGGCTGTGGGCAGACAGCCGGGCTGGGGCACCCCGGGTGGGCTGTGCGTGAGGGTGGGCTCGGCAGGCAGCCAGGCACCACCGGGGGTACATGACGGTGGCACCCCCGGCAGCATGAGCCGGCCCTGGCACTGATGTGGCTGCCTGCCCCTCGCAGGGTGCTGTGGACGGTGCTTTGGACGGGGTTCTGGGCAGTTCAGATCTGCGTCTGCCTGTCCCGGGTCTTCATTGCTGCCCACTTCCCCCATCAGGTCATCGCGGGGGTCATCTCAGGTGAGTACATGGGACCCCCTGTCCCCTTCCCCATGGCAGTGCTGGACCGCAACACCAGCAGCACTGGATGCCCTCCAGAGCATGGCTTTGTCCCTACCCTGGTTGAGGCACGAGTCCCAGGGGGGTGGGCAGAGTGCTGCCGGCCGCTGCTGGGCTCTGAGGGGCGGCGAACGTGACCTGAAGGCACAGGCAGGGCAGGTTTGGGGTGTGAAAGGGTGGTCACCAGGCGAGGGAGCAGAATCGGCTGTCTGCCAGCCAAGGGGCACAGCGGTGGCCGTCGGGGCAGTCAGCACAGCGTGGAAGCACCTGGGTAGCCCCTGGCACATGCTCCCCACCGAAGTGCCCAGGGCTGCGGGACCCGCTCAGCTCCACCGCCCCATGGCAGGCGATGGCTCGCTGCTCAGCGCCGCCTCCTCTCCCGCTTCGTTACTGGCAGGGATGGCCGTGGCCAAGACCTTCCAGCACATCCGCTGCATCTACCACGCCAGCCTCCGCCAGTACCTGGGCATCACCTTCTTCCTCTTCAGCTTCGCCCTGGGCTTCTACCTGCTGCTGCGGGTGCTCGGCGTGGACCTGCTCTGGACACTGGAGAAGGCACAGAGGTGGTGCACCCACCCCGAGTGGGTCCACATTGACACCACCCCCTTTGCCAGCCTCCTCCGTAACCTGGGCATCCTCTTTGGGCTGGGGCTGGCCCTCAACTCCCACATGTATCTGGAGAGCTGCCGGGGGAAGCAGGGCCAGCAGCTGCCCTTCCGCCTGGGCTGCATCGCCGCCTCCCTCCTGGTCCTACATCTCTTCGATGCCTTTAAGCCACCCTCCCACATGCAGCTGCTCTTCTACATCCTCTCCTTCTGCAAGAGCGCAGCCGTGCCGCTGGCCACCGTCGGCCTCATCCCCTACTGCATCTCCCAGCTCCTGGCCGTGCAGCACAAGAAGGCTCTCTAGGGGTGTCCCCGCAGGTAACGGTGCGCCCAGGCAGGCGGCCGCCCCGGCTCCGGGCTTGGGGGCACCCAACAGACCAGGGGTGCACCCAACAGACCAGGGGTGCACCCCAGCCACCCCGCTAAACCTGCACGGGCTGACTCCACACCAGGAGCAGACTGCGAAGGCTGGGCTGGCGGCGCTGCCGGATGGCTCCTGCGGCACGGACCCGCAATGCCAGTCGTGCCGTAGGCTCGGACGGTCTGTGACCAGGTGATGGCACAGCGAGTCCCACACTCCCAGGGCTCTCCTGCTGCTCTTCCCATGCCCACGGGTGGGGGTCATCAGCCCGGGACCCGATAGCAGCGGCAGGAAGACCCTGCGCTCCCCTGCAGCTGATGGGGACACGTCACCTCCACGCTGCAGGGCTGGGGATGGCACCACCGGGAGCAGGGTGCTCACCCATGGGTGCTCGGGGTCTGCTGGTGAGGCAGCTGTTACAGGAACAGGCAGACACCGTGAGCTGGAGATAAAGTGCCAGCTTGCGGGAGCTTCCCCAGCCCTGAGGTGTTCGGGATTCACTGCTGCGTGTGCAGCATGGGGTACACGTATGCATGTGTGTGTATACATGTGTATCTATACACACATATACATACGGGTGTCTGTAAACAGGGGGATTTTATTAAAGCTGAAGGTGTGTTTAGCTGGTGAGTTCAGAGATCTTGCTGGCTGGTGAGGCGGGATGGGGGATCAGCTCCCCGGTGCAGGGATCGCAGCAGGGGCTGTTGTTGGCATTGGAGGAAGGACGTCTCTCCTGGGGCGCTGCTCCTGCCATCACCTGCCAGGCTCAGCCAAACCACCGGGAAAGGCAGCGCCAGGCTCCCTGGTCCTCGTCGCCTTTCACCCTGGGGTGCAAACACAGCCAGGACAGCGGGGTGGGGACAAGCTGCTTTTTGCACCATTTATCCAGGGTTTCTGGGTGCACCTTGTGCCAGGAACAGGGACAGACTCGTGTCACCTCACTGCTCACAGAAACAAGCAGGGCTTTGGGACCAACCGGCTCAGCTGGGGCTGTGCTGAGCCCCCCAGCCGCAGGGACTCAGCGCTGTTCGGCTGCTGGCTGCCTTGCGGGGCTGGGGTCAGCGCTGGCTCAGCCTCCGAGCACCGCTCACCCGAATGCTGGGTCTGCCTGTGGCACAGGGGGTGGCTGCGCCAACGTGGGGGCTGGGGGCTCCGCTGCTGCCGGCTCGGCAATCCCGGCAAACACATCCCGACCCTCCCGTTAGCAGGCAGCCGGCTGCGGTCGCCCGGTTGACTTCAAAGCCGTACAGGCTGTACAGCCTGCCAACGAACTCCATAAACATCCTCCCACCGTCTGAGAGAAGTTAATATACATTCGAAGGTACAGATACTTTCTCCCTGCCAGGCTGTCTGTGTGCACGTGCAGCATCTCCCCCAAAACACCAGTTCCTGCAGCATTTAGCCCGTACCCAGCTATAAGCATCACCGGTGCGCTCTGCTGCGGCACCCGGGAATGCCACCTCCCCTGCCCAGCTCCGGCAGTGCCTTTGGGAGATGGTGCCCAGCAGAGGCACAGCACCATCTGTTGTCTTGCCATGGTTTGGATGGGCCATTACCACCCGGTGGGAGCCCCCCCGGCACTGGAACAGCGAGAGCTGTCAGGTGGGAGCGCACCTTCCTGCTGACCAAACTGACCCACACAAAACCCCATCCACGCTAAAACACCTCCCACGGCAAAACGTGCTGGGAATCTCGCTCGGTACGGAGCTTGGCTGCAGACCTCATTCTCCGCAGAAAGGTTGCCTAGATCAGCACACACACATTCCTCCCCCCAGTTTCCTCCAGCTGGGGAGCGGGCAGGCTTGGCCCAGTGCTTATCCCAACTGGGAAGGATCAGGATGGGGCAACCGGAGCGATGGAGGGAACGGCATCGGTGTCAGCTGCGTGCCAAAACCCTGTGTGCTGGGGCCACTGCCAGCCTCTGTGCTCATGACAGATAAACCTCCTTAGGACAGAGGTTTCCTTTCTATTTCGCTGTTTATTAACACCTGGAACAAACCTGTCATGCCATTTCTAGCAAGAAAGGGAAAAAAACATCCCAAATTACCTGTCGGGCTTTTTCACACTGTGGCTTCACAGTGCCCTTTAGTCTCTGCAGCCGAGACTGCAACAGCTGCAGGACCCATCCTGGCGGAACAGGGAGCTGAGGAAACCCTGGGGAGTAGCTCGGCTTGATCCGGAGGGAGTTTACACCTGCATCAGCTGGAGAAAGTCCTGATGTTCAAAAATGGATGGGTAACAAGCGCACCCCAGCAAGGGGAGGGATGACACCCGAAGGTGAATGATTTCCTGCTGGTGGAGCACCCGCTCTCCCATCCAGCTGCTCTGCCCCAGCTGATCCAGGGCTTGGCCAAGCCTGCGGAAAGCTGGCCCCTCTCCGGGCTGAGGCTGGTGACGATACTCCCTCAGAAATGAGTTTGGCTGCCGGAGCCTTCTGAACTCACGTACTCTTTGTGTGGTGGGAGCTGGAGGGGAAGATGGGCACCAACACAGCTGCAGCGGCGACGGGAGATGAGAGCGGGGGTGACCGTGACCTTGCGCTTCTCTCCGAGGGCTGCCCTGCTGGAGGACAGCTCGGGGCTCGGTTCCTCTGCCAGCTACCCCACGGCGAAGGCCAGGTGCAGGTCTGCTGGAAGGCTGGGATTAGGACTGGGAAGACGCCATCCTGGTAGCGGTGAAGGCACTACCAGCGCAGCCTGGTGCCCATGCACCTGTGCACAGAAAGCTGCAGATTCTACTTGCAGGACTACAGAACAGCTGCTGTTTGAAGGGGAACACTCAGGAGCTGTTGGCACGGGCTTGGACAAGGTCACAGTTGAGGACTAGCATAGTAAGTGCTGTGCCAGCTGTATGCCACCTGTCACTGACAGCCCCAACAGCCCAGCTTGCTCAGAGCAACGCTCAGGCCAGGCTGCTGCTTTTCTGTAGAGGCATTTCTTATCGTGGAAAAGAACTGAACATAAGATACTTCTGCAGAGGCAGGGGAAAGGCCACTGCGGGGGAGAAAAGAATGGTAATGAAAGCTCAAGCTCCTGACGACAGAAACGAAGGAAATGTTCAAGCACATACCTACAAGAAACGCCCAATGTACAGCTCAAACGACTTTAATAGGGTTTTCTGCCTGCCTGCAAAACAAGGCACTGGGTGGCTGCTTCTATCCGTACAGAGTGAGCGGGTGTGTGTCAACATGGTTCTGCCAGGCCAACTGGAAACGGATGAAATTCCCTTTTGCAGCAACATATTCGATGCTACCGCAGTGGAGCTGTGGGACTACAGCGACAAAGCCGGCGTTACCCGACAGCTGCTCCCGTCAGCGCTGCAGCTGGGGCCATAGCGAGTGCTGAGCCCAGAGCTCAGCAGCAATCCTGCATGCTGGGCAGCAGCGAGGAGCCGTGGCAGTGGCATCAGCACAAACACCTTCAGACCTCCTGCATCCATAGATTTCCAAGTAGTCAGGAAAAAAATGTCAGTTCCTTTTTTTAAAAAAAAGGCTCATGGAAACTTGTCCTTTGGTGCACTCTCCTTTCCTTGCTCACAGGCTTGGTAACAGCACCTTGTCGTCTTGCTCCCAGTTCTGTAGGCAGCTGTAACTGGTGAGCTGCTTAGTTTGGTCTTTTAAGGGGGATTTACTGACCTGAGCGCCCCTCCCATTCCTGCCACATTTCATTCCTTCTTCTCCCTACAAAATTCCAGCAGCAAAAGCCTGATTCATTTTCTCTGCACTTGTTGGCAAATATCATACTCAAACTCTCTGCTTCATACCACTATCCTGCTTTTTTTAAGATCATCCACCTTTTAAGTATAATGTGCTCACAAAGCAATTATTCCTCAGCAACTGGTACAAAGTAAAAAGCCACAATGTATTGCAAACAGGAGGGCCCCTCTCTTTGTTTTAGGAAGCCTATGAAGTAGTTAAATAATGACTACTTTTAATCACTTAAGAATGTGTACCATTTGTCTGAAGAAATGAAAGATGCCTTGCAGCAAAGCATGGATGGCAGACGCCCTCCCCCCAGTTTTCCACGAGCACCAAATCAGCTCACACAGAGTGTAGGCACACCAGCTCTTGGTTTTATGTCTTTATTCTCTGGGAGAGAAGCTGGTGGAGCTTATGCAAAGCAGGGAAGACTTCCAGAATTGTTCCTTACGCTTCAGGGCTTCGATGGCTGACGAATTCCTGGAGCAGAGCTTGCACTTCTCCTCGCCGACTCATCTTGGTCGCCTTGCCCTGAAAGCGGCCTCGCTTCCCAGCTCCTTTGCCTCCCAGCAGCTCTGCCACCCTGCAGCAACAGTCCAGGCTGAAGGCCGCTCACAGAGAAGAGCTGCCCAGCCTAACCTGCTCCAGATCCAAACAAGGATCCATGCCCTAATTATACTGCTCAGCTGCTTAGTCTACAATATTAGCATTCTGACTAATTTTAAAGAAACCATAGAACATGTTACCTGGGACCTAAATTCTCAACTGCTTCAACAGGTCCGGCTAGAAGAAAGAGTCCTGCTTCTTTTTCATCTCCCACAGTCAGGAACAGCAGGGTCTCCTGTGGACAGAGAGAAGGGTCTTGCTCTAGAGTAACCACTGCCCTCCTGATCTGAGAAGAGGACAGAGACCCTGGCCACAGGACCCATCCAAGCATGCCAACAATTCTGAAGTTTGTGTGCGTTACCAAGACAAGAGACTTGACTTGCAGAAAGTAAAAGGGAGGGGGCTTTTGAACCTTTTATGCTCAACCATACGTTGCGGCGGACAGAACAACAGGTACTGGGGTATCCCAAGTTAAAAGTTGGCAGTTGGGCTAGATGATTGTTGTAGGTCCCTTCCAACTGACATATTCTATTCCAAAACAGCTATCCTATCCTATCCTATCCACATCCAAAGAGGTTCTGTACAGTTCTCTGGGGGACAGGCTCTTCTGCAGTGCTCTGAATTTTCACTGCTGTATTTCTTGACTGTCGAGAATTCCCTTGCAGACCGAGGCTGCTGGGGACAATTACCTCATGTAACTTCTGAAAGGAAACGGACCTGTAGCCTGTGACTACGGTACAAACAGAAGCCTGGCCAGTGCCTGCCTGTGCTACAGCTTGAAGGAAAAAGCCAGCGGTGCCAGGTTAGTCTTCATCGGTGACTCACCTCTGTCCCAATCTCATTAGCGATGATGTTCATAAATTCAGAGTCACCCTCTTTCCTGTATGGATGGGTAAAAAAAACACTTCAGAAAGAAGCAAAAACCAAAAACCAAAGGCCTGGTCAAGCCTGGTGTTTTGGCCTCTTGCTGTTAGGATGGGGATTAGGGGTTTTCCTATATATCTAAATCCTCTTTGTGCATTCCTGTGGACGCAGTGGGAATTATTTAAGTGTTTATGTTTAAAAAAGAGCTCCTCGGTTTTATTTGAAAACTTCAAGGGCAGAGAGAAACCAGATAAGACAGCTTAGCTATAAAACCAGGAAAATTCAGTGACTGAATTACTAACACATTTCTTTAATTACACAACCTTCCAGCAGGCTGAGGCAGTTCTATTCACCTTGTCTATATTCTTCCTTGAGAAACACGCCTGAATATGTGTCAGAGACAACTGCCATAAAAGGTGTAAGATACCGTTTTACCCTTTTCCCTGAACTCCCCCATACCTGTGTAACACAAACAGCTGACTTCGAACAGGTTTGCTCTTGAAGTCCCGGGCTATCAAAACAGCAAAGTCTCTAAGCAGGTTCAAGTTATTCTGAAAAAAAAAAAAGCAAATAAACTGTACTGCAGATGGAGAAGTCACTGTGAACACTGTGTTCCCAGAGATCGGAGCAGTTTTCACAATTTCCACAAAAACAGATGCCTACGATTCAATTCCCAGTTATTACGACTAAAGCTCAGGTCTGCAGGAAGCAGCACACTCTGCTTTTCTGAGCCATCCTCATACCTTCTGAAGCAGTTTCACGGAACTCTGCAGTCTCTTCACAGCCTCTATGTGCTCACCTGGTCCGTTTCTGAAAGAACAAGGAGAATTTGGATCCCTACTCTAAAGGACAAAGAAAGGATTTCTTAAAGGAGCAAACACAGGTAACATCACAAAAAGCACCGTGTAGATATACTTTGAGGCTTATGTGATACTTGTCAGAAGGAACCATAAAGATGAAATAACAAAAGTGGAAAGGGTATTACTTGAGCAGTGAGGTTAGAGCCTTCTCAGTGCTGTGACTTTGCTCGATTGACTTCAGCACTCTGTTTCCTGTCAGGAAAACCAAGTTGGTTTTGTTCTTTTTCCCTTTTTCTGTGCCAAGGAGTTTAATAACCTTAAAAAGAAAATCACCCCTGTCAGAAAAGAACAGTATTTCACTTATATTCACACAGGTGGCCAGTTTCTACTAGACTATGCCTTGTTGTGTATATTGACTCTCTGACAGTGAAAATAAACCGATTAAAATCAACCATAAGGTCAACATACAAAAACAAAGGATGGTGATATAGTGGAATTAATACAATTTGCTAGTCACAGGCTGCATTCTGCAGTGCGTCTGGAGGTCTCTGCTGGGATACAGACTCCAACAAATGACTGAAAAGACAGAAACACTTAAAGGCAGCTCTCTAGAATTTTATCTCCACCTCTCTGCACAGAGGATATCTCATTCGTGACAGACACTCAAAAATATCAGAGATTTAAGCAGAGGGAACAAATGGCTAGCAACCCAGCAACGCACCGCCATAGTGCAAATATACCACGTGCCCTCTGCAGAGGCACGGGCAGTTCAGAAAATATCACTGCTACAGCCAAGGGCCGAGTTCTGTTACAAAGAAAGAAACGAGCCCGGCTGACCGGACAAAGCCTGCCGACCTGTGTGCGGCCCTGGGGGGGGCTCACCCAGCACGGGGCTTCCACCACTCCCTTTACCATCGGGACAATTTCCAGCAGACCGTGGAACTCAGGGATTCCTGTTGTGCTAGGTCTGAATGTGTGGAGCGAGGCTGCCAAAGGCAGCTCAGCTGCAGCCCCCCACCTGCAAGTCGCTCAGGTTGGAGACGTGGGTCCCACAGCACATGTTGGAGTCTACGCCTTCAATGTCAACAACTCGCACTGGCCCCACGTGGTCATCTGGCAAACCACGGCTTCTCACCTAGCAAAGGGACAATGGCAAACAAGGTGACATCCACGCCGCAGTTATTTTGATCCCATGGATATCGTCAGTTCTCTCCCCACCACTCACTGTTTCAATTTCAGGGTCATCTGCAGCCAGTTCCCTCACCACCACCGGCACCCTCTCCCGGATTTTCTCATTCACGCTCCTCTCCAGGGCCTCTATTTGCTCTGCTGTCATGGAGGGGGTGTCCAGCTCAATGACACTTCGCTGACGGCCCAGCTCCCTGCACCAATGAAGAACATCTGCTGCTGTAGCTAAGACCAGCTGGAAGGTCCCACTGTGCAGCAGTGCATGCCATCCCACTGCTGGGAACGTGGCGACTGAAACAAAACATACTTCCCTCCTCTCCCTGCTATTTACAGAGCACCAGATGCGCACCAAACATCTGGAGGAGGACAAGACAGAGCGTCCTCCAGTTCAGTCACCTCTCCCAGGCCCTCTGAGCTCGAGGGAAATGTCCAAGGACAAACTGCTTTTGATTTATCAACGCTCAGCTCCTTGCGGCCCAGCACAGTGGCACATGCCGAACAAGAGAAGACTGGGGTCTAAAGGAGCCTTTCCCTGCTCACCATGAAGTCGTCTTGAATCCAAACATCTGTTCTGCAACGGCAGTGATGAGATGCTGTCCTGGAAGAGACGTGCAAGCAACAGCTTTGAGTGCCACCGCACACAGGAGAAGATTTTCAGTCAGACTGTAGTTTTTTCTGCTGACGTTCCCCACGACATTTGCAAATGCCCAGCTGTGTGCTTGGCGCTGTGGGGCTTGTGCCGCTGCTTAGGAGAAGACAGAAGAAGCGGCCGGCACCCCGTGGGCCCTGGGATCCCGAGAGCCCCATGGCGCACGCCGAACAGTTCAAAGCAGGTTGAACTTTCCCTGTTTGCAGCGGGATTGTTCACAAGCCGAGGAGAGCCCGCAGGGGAACCGCCCGCCTTCCTCGGTGGCCCTGGGGATGGACCGGGCGCACAGAGCTGTGGGGTGCCCCCTGCCCGGACCTGCGTGGGGACAGCTGGGCACTGAACGTCCCCTGCCTGGGTGAAGCCCAGGCCCCACGGCCCTGCCAGCCTCCCCCACGGCCAGGTGCCAGCGGACACCCCTCGGTCGGGCCAGGGCACGGACCTGAGTGCTGCTGCATGTGGTCGAAGCGGCGCTCCCAGTCCAGCGACAGCAGCACCTCGGCGCCCGGCTCCAGCGCCGTCTGCACGAAGTGGACGGCCTCGGCGCCCTGCCGGGTCACGCGCAGCACCGGTACCTCGCCGATGAGGCCGCGGTCATCCGGCTGCGGACACGGGGGTCAGTACTGCCGGCCCAGCCCCTGCCCCCCCACCTGGCTGTACCTGCCCCCAGCCCCGGCCCCCCCACCTGGCCGCACCTGCCCCCAG
>JAVJGI010000045.1:2817071-2835498 GCA_035590275.1 Ibycter americanus | reverse complement strand
CCCGGCCCGGGGTCGGTGCCGGTGCGCCCTGCCCAGGGTCCACGCCCATGGGCCCTGCCCGTGGGGCCTGCCCGGGGGCCCTGCCTGTGGGCTCTGCCTGGGGTCCATGCCTGGGGACCCAGCCTGGGGACTCTGCCCGGCGTCCATGCCGGGGGGCCCTGCCCATGGGCCTGGCCTGTGGGCTCTGATCAGGGGCCCTGCTCGTGGGCCCTTCCCGGGGTCTGCGCCCGTGGGCCCTGCCTGGGGGCTCTGCCTGGGGTCTGTGCCCGTGGGCCCGGCCTGTGGGCTCTGATCATGGGCCCTGCCCACAGGTCTGACCATGGGCCCTGCCTGGGGGCTCTGCCCGCTCCCCAGCAGCCAGCCCCATCCTCCCCCACATCCCCAGGGCAGAGATGAAGCTGCTGCTCCTCACACGGGGCTGGGCTGATGCGGGTCCCGGTGGCTTTTCCCACCCAGTGGCCCAGAGGATCCTGAAGGCAAAGAATCACGTCTTGTCGATCGGAGGGAAGAAATACCCGCTGGAAGTGACGGCGCACATCGTGGAGCTGAGCCCTGACGAGGTAGCAAGGACAGACAGCTCCTGCCCGCGCGGTCTTGACAGCCCCAGCTGGCTCCCAGGCAGCTCTGTGCCTGGCAGACACGCTTGGGAACGGAGACCTCACTCTGTCCTTTAATCTTAATTAGACTTAAAGCAAATCCATTTTTATTCATATTCAAATTTTTTTCTGTGCTAATAACACAGGGACAGCCAGGCAGGCTGTGCAGTCAGTTGTTTGGTATTTGTGCCTGTCAAAGCAAGGAAGAATAGGCTGGAGGGATGCGGCACTTTTCCCCAGCCCATCTGGTGACACACGAGGGATCCTGTTAATGCCTCTGCCGTGTTGTTAGCTGGACACCGTGTCATTAGCTGGACACGCACAGTTTATTTTTCCTCTCTCCTTCTCAGGAGAGCTTAGGAGACAGACATGCTAGTATCTAGGAGACGCTGGAGAGTTTTTGACTCTTCCTCCAGTTTCAAGAATGTATGGCAGTAGCCACGTCTCATGTTTTCATGTCTCAGCACTGAATACAAGGGCATGGGACTTAGCCTGGCATCGCAGACCTTTCTGCAAGCCTGTGGTGCCAGACTGCTTGAAGGTCTGCAGCTGAAGCTCTGGGAAAGCAAGAGGGCAGCTGCATTTCAGATGCAGAACGGATGGTGGATTTTTTGGGTTTGGGCTGTTTGCAGAGCTCCCAGCCTGTGGAAGTGGGGCCGCATCTCTGTGCGATTTGCCCCCTGCGTTTGTTTGCAGAAAGCTTTTGGCTATGCGTACAAAGTCCAAGAGTGGCTTGGGCTGGCTGGGTCTCTCAGTCCTGCCCATGTTATGCTCCCATCTCATCAGAAAGCAGGATGCTGAGAGAGAGAGGTGGCAGATCATGTCATCCCTTCTGTCATAATAATGCAGGGGCTGTGGCAAGTGTCAGGTGCATTTGCCTCTCCCTGTGTCTTGGAGGGGGGTTATTTTTGGTCCTTTCTCTTTCAATCCTTTGCTATCTACTTGCAGATCTTCATACGCGCTTGCATGGTAGTTGACTATGGCAAGCTCCCTGCTGGCAAAACCCTCCTGAGGAACCTGCATAAAGGCTACAGCAATGTGCAGTTCAACTTCGACTCCAAGAACACACACTGTGTAGTCAAGGGACCATTCACTGAGCTGCAGGCCTTCAGCAGAGACCTGCTGGGCAGCCTGAACCTCAAGAGCCAAGCCATTGGAGAGATCCTCCAGCCAGGTTCCAGCCATGTGGCCAAAGAGACCAGAATTCATGATCACCAACAAGTGCCAGACTCCACTGAGTCAGCACAAGACACAGCAAAGCTGCTGAACTGGGAACAGGTGTGTAAAAAGGCAGCTAAAGTCCCGTCAACTCGGGACCCAGTGGATGGGAAGTCTGTGGAACAGCTGGAGGACTTTTCCCTAGTGATGGACTTGGATATTTACTTGTACATGCAGAGGTTCTGTGCTGCCGAGTACCAACGTGTGCTACGCCAGCATCGTGTGGATGTGGTGGATGTTAGCAGCGATGGCATCACCATACTGTACCTCCAACCGTCTGCAGGTATGCCTGGGGACATGGATGCCTTGCGACAGGCCCGCCTGGCCCTGCAGCAGCTTTACCAGCAGCTGGAGGTGAGCTTGCGCAAGGAGAAGATCGCCAAGGGAGGACTGGATATGGACAGCCAGGCACTCAGGGCTCTGACACTTGAGCTGCAGAAACTGTATCCCCAGTTGCTCTGCCATGAGGATGAGAAGCAGCTTTATCTTATTGGAAACCTCGTTGATGTGTCCCAGGCCAAGCAGTACCTTCAGGATTTCAGCACCAGAAGAGGTGCCGCACACATGGTCAGCATGCTCAGCAGCTCCCTGCCCTCACACCCAGCAACCTCCCGCACCACAGAGGCTGCACTGCACAAGCCCAAAGCGCCTGTGGACACTTCAGCCTCAAGGCTCAGCCCAGGCAGGCTGGAGCTGAAAGGTGAGGTCAAGCTGGCTGCCAACTTTAGCACTCGGAGAGCTGACAGGTCCCAGGCCAGCCAGGGCCTCTCGCTGAATCAGGACTCTCCACTGGTGGGAGAGGCACAGTTTTCTGGAAAACACTTAGCAGAGGTGGATACTGTAAGTCCAAGTGACCCAACAGCTCTGACCCGGCAGTACCAGCCTCATGCCTCTGCAACAGGTGTGGTTTTGGGGTCAGCAGCAGAGTCTCAGCAGAAGGACCCCAAAGAATATGACCATGTGAAAGGAGGTGCCAGGCTTACAAGACACAAGGCTCCGTCTCCCTTTGTGGGTAAAGAAATCAGCACTTCACAGTATCCTGGGGACTCTAAAGGCTCTGGTCCCATCAAGCTCCACCTGCTCACTAGCACACCTAGTACCTTTGACACGACAAGGACCTCTTCTGCTTTAGACTCTAAACCCTCTGAATCCAGGCCTCTGCTGCGACGTTCCAACAGCTTCTCTCTGCCAAGGTCAAAGGAGAGCGACAAGCCCCAAGACACTGGCAGGGCAGGCAGTGGAGGCCGTAGGGTGAGCGAAGAAATGAGCCTGGACTCTCTGCAGTGGTCATACCTGAAAGACGTTTGCCACGTTGCTATTGATGAACTGTGCAGGGATGGAGGTGTGCAGATCTCAGAGCATCGTACTGGGGACTGCACTGTGCTGACGCTACAGGCAGCGGAGAGGAGCAAGCTTTTCCAGGCTAAATGGAAGGTGGAGGCTCTTGTGCAGAAGTGTCCTGACCTTGTGTGTCAGAGTATGAGCTACTCGGAGCTCGCTGTAGATGGTCCAGATGATGATGCCCTGAGTGATCTGTGCAGCCTCTTGCAAGGAAACTCCCTCCAGGTTGGACTCAGCAAAGACAAGTACCAGCTATATCTTGCCTGCCCCAAGGAGATGCTGCCAGGAGTGACTGAGGCCTTCCATGTGTTTTCTTCCAGGAGGCTCCGTGCCCTGAAGTCTTCATCCTTGTCTCCAGGACCAGAGAGTACAGGGCACCCTAGTGTCAGCCAGCCAAGCAGAAGCCAGGACATGGTGCTGGGTGCAGCCCTTCCCAGCAGCCTGGAGTCCCTACAAATTGGCCTGCAGCACCTGAACATCAGCAATAAAGCAGACCACACAGATGTGCTCAAGGCTGTCCAGCTGCCAGAGGCTGAGGAAAAGAGGTCCCCCAGTCCCTGGAGGTTCCAGCAGGCACTGGGGCAGGAGGAGGCCAACGACCATGTTGATTCTGGGGCTGTGCAAGGAGGAAGCAGCCTTCTGAGTGCCAGTGTAGTAGATAAGCCAAATCCTGCTGGTCTGAGGGAGTCCCAGGAACAGCTGAAGACAAAATTGTCTGGGGGGGAGCCTGACGTTGCACGGCTAAAGCAGGTTTTGCCAGACAGATTCCAGTTTGCAAGAGACAAGATCAGAGGAGGCCTCAATGAAACGATGGGACAGCCACGCTCGCTGGTTCCTGCGGCAGATGGTGCTCCTCACTCCCTGCCCACCTGGCTGTACAGGGCTACAGCTGCTGAGCCCCCCGAGGCTGCAGCCGAACCGCCACCTGCAGCAGAGCCCAGGGGCCAGGAAAGGGCCCTGCTCCCAACTGGCAGCAGCAGTGTGCAGGAGGAGCCTGACCTCTCGTCACAGCAGACAAGAGGCCCCAGCCCTGGACAGGAAAGCAGCAGGACCCCTCTGGGCCGGTGTGATGCTTGCCAGGGCTCAGGTGTGACCTGCCAGGCCCCCTGCGGTCACGCCTTGTGCAGAACATGTTTTGCAGTGGACAGTACGCAACCCGCTTGCTGCAGCTCCTCCTCAGTTGCCCCAAGCTGCAAGATCACGGGGACATTCAGGATCTCCTCCCTGTCTCAGAGTCTGCCTGGCTACTATCGAGACCTAACGCTCCAGGTTGTCTACAACATCCCTGATGGCGTGCAAGGGGTAGGTACCCACTGCGGGGGCTTCCCCATCCTGCTGCAGGACATGCAGTGGGTTCTGTCAGCGTGGCTGGGTGTGCAGGGAGAGTGTGTGTGTGTGTGTGTGGTAGTGGGGAGGGCAGCTACAGCTCCATGCCCCACATGCAAAGCAGCAGAGGTATTGACCTGTGGAAGGCAAAAAGCTCCACACCAGGCTTGGGAGCAGCTTGCTGCTTTTGAAGAGCGTGTAGCATCTGGTTTTAGTTCAAAGTGACTAGCAGCCCATGGAGGCCACAGTTGTCAGTGTATTTTCAGGCTGGACAGAATCTCAGAAGCCAGCTCTGAGGCACAGCACTCAGGTTGTTGTTTAAAATGCTTGCTTCCTGTTCTAAGGTTGGTGACCCCCGCCCAGGACAGCCTTACAAAGGGGGCACTTTCTGTGCCTTCCTGCCTGACAATAGGGAAGGGCAGAAGACAGCAGTGCTGCTAAAGAAGGCATTTGAGCATGGGCTGACATTCCAGATCAAGTCGTGCAACGGAGAGGAAAGAGTGACATGGGGCCCTATCCCACATAAAACCTCCTGGGATGGAGGCAAAGCCAGGTATGGCCCAGCTCATCCCAAGCTTCTAGGTGTATATTATTTTTTTTAGCAGTTGGAGGAGGAGAATCATGGACTCCAGCTCAGCACATCCTGGCGTGGGTGGCTCTTTCAGGCTCCTGCAATGGCAGAGTTGGTGCCTCCCTTTGCTTTGGCTCACAAGGCAGCTGTGGTGTGGCAGACCAGACCTGGCACCCTCCAGCTGGAGCTGAAAGCCCTTGTCCATCCCACACCCAGTTCCCCATGGACAAGAATTCTGGGCCCTGTTCACTTACAGCTTTCCTGGCTTTTCCTGTGACAGTGCTCTGCAGCTGGCTCTGGGTGCAAGCCGTGCCTGCAGGCAGCTCCCAGGGAGCTGGACTTCCACCCTCGGTCCCTGTTGAAGGGATGAGGCAAAAATAAACTGCTGCTCCCCTCAGTGGTTTTAGCACCATCAGCAGTATTTACACTACATCCCTCTCTGCCCCACAGGAACGGCTATCCAGACACCCAGTATCTCCGTGAGGTTTGCACAGTACTGAAGAAACTGGGCATTGCGTAAGGCTCCCTGCCTGAGCGGCCACGGCCCGTGCCTTCGCTTCACCTTCCAGCTGACAAAACTGCAGCTTAGCACAGATAGCTCAGGAAAAAGCAGGTGTTTGTCCAAGGAGCTCCTGTGTCACCAGAGACAGCCAGAAATCTGCACGTCGGTGACAGCAGCATCTCCATCCCTGGCCCCCGGCAAGCCTCTGCATGGATGGGAACTTCCCCGAAACTCCAGCTCCTCCTGGATGTGGGTCCTCACTAGCCAGTTGATTATGCAGCTTGTTTCAACACCAGCTCCAGGCCAAGTCCCGGCATGGCTTTCAGCAGCATAACCCAAACCTGGGCAGAAGCCTGCGTGTAGTCCAGCAGCCCCATCTTCTGGAAGTCTCTTCCACCTCCGGCCGCTACAGCCAGGCTCCAGCTCAGCCACCGCCAGAGCCTGTGCCAGAGCTGAGCTGTCATTAATTTCAGCTGTTCACTCAGCCATTTGAGTCCTGGAGCAGACAGCCCCGAGCTACAGCCCCTCCCCAGCACCTGCTCTGGGGCCAGCAGGCAACCTGATGCTCTCCTGGGGGAGCATGAACAGCTTTCAGTGCCCAGGACAGCTGCCTCCCCTGAGAATATACAGGCACGGACAGTCTCTAAGTGGAGAAACACAAATAAACAAGATTTATTCCCATGTTTGTAGTAGTGGTTGTTCACGCCTTGTCTTACCATCACCTCAGGCACCCATTTCAATCTCAACTGGTCTCAGTGACACCCCGACACAGAGCAAACAGCAGAGGCCAGCTAAGGGCTTTGCTCTCCTGAACAGGGCATTAGAAGATCAGTGCAACACTCGAGGCAGCAATTAACAGTTGTCCTTGAGAGCAGAGGCATCTTCTCACCCTGGGAGAGGTACAATTTATAAACTGAATGTGTCTACCCACTGACTGCCTTGGAGAAGTGATAAAAGTGCCCCAGGGGCTGAGCTAGGGCCAGAGGGTTCATTCCAAGAGGAGACTGAGCAGCATACTACTGAGGGTTTTGTTATGCTTTTAATTAACATTTGAAACACATAAGGCATATGGTAACATTAGACAGAGGAGCATCACACATTATAGTCATGTAAACAGCATTGGCACACTTGCTTTCTGTCCAACTTGGTTACACGCACAAAGCAGAATATATTTTTTTTAAACAAAGATTTTCCATGTGTCTGTAGGATGAGTATCACTCATATCACATATCTGCAAATCAACACGACTCAGACAGCACAGATCAGACCATATGTTGCAAAAGGCTCAGAGTCTAATGCATTTCACATCACGCTCATGTACTACTTGCCAGTCACACTTTGCCATCACCAGGGCTTAGCACACTAGAGACTTCATTAGGCAACAAGAGTGGTTTTTACACCTATGATAGCAGCTGTAAGTGCGTCAGGATCCTGCACGAAGTAAAGCCTGAGGCCCACGATGCTTCTTTCTTCTCTCCCTGGTCAATCAATTCTAGTTTAATACAGGTGTCCAAAATGAAATGTACAGCTAAAACTCCTTCCCCCATCTCAAAGTACTTGGCAGAGGTCACGCTCCTCCGCACATGCTCCGCTCCTTCCCCTTCTGCAGTTAGCATGCAACACGAGTGAGCTTGAGAGAAACTAAAGAGTCAAAACATGACAAAAAGCTGCCTGGTGATAGCAAAGGAGTTGCATTTTGTCCAAGACCAGTGGTACCAGTCTGGGAAGAGGTAATGACTGCAGTAATGACACAGGAATGGCACTGGCACAGGCATCCCTGTGCTGAGCAGCCCCCACATGGCACGACCCCGGGGCTGGGGACGCCTCTCTGCTCATGAGCTCCTTATGCTTTCCACTTGGACTCCTCACAGCATAAACTTTGAGCCAGACAATCAGTAAAATAAACATTAAATTGCACTTCTGATAGGTGGAATGGCACATGCAACGTAAGCACAGGAATCTTCTATTTCTTCAATAGCACAACTTTGCCCTAAACAGTTGAGCAACATCGAGTGGAATGATTTTCATCCTAGGGTTTTTGTTTGTTTTTTGCTTTGGTCCTTGGTATACAAACCTGCTGGTTAACTTTATTGAGTTAAGACACTTGAAGTTGTTTTACATAGGTTCTCTACTTAGTGGCCCATAAAATGTTTGTCCATTAAAAAAAAAAAAAAAACCAACCAAAAACCAAAAAACAACCAACCACAACCACCTAGAGCAGAGCGTTGATCAGTGAGGCAGTGGAGAGCAAGGTTACATTTAATCTTAGTCTTTCTGCAGAAAACATTGTTTCTGCCAAGGGACATAAAACAGTCAGTGCTAAACTGGAACAGACAGTAACTGCTTTGCACTCTTGCCCTGATAAGGGCTTTGGGGACTTGTAGGCAGAAGATGTGCAAGCAGCTATCCACAAAGACTTAGGAGCTGGGATTGTTTCCAGAGAGCCAAGGCTGGGGCAGCAGATAAAGCCTCAGTCGAGGACCAGCTGGAGCCAAACAGCTGCCCCGGGGGGAGACAAGGGCTCTACAACAGCTCTTCTAGAGTGGGGAGCACAGAACCACCAGGACAGCCCTGGAAAGGCTGCAATACACGGAAAGAGAGTGTCTTATTCACAGTAAGTCAGACTACATCACCAGCGTTCACAAAACAGAGCTAGCAAGAGTTGTTAAGAGGTTTTTGGCAATACTTCAAAAGGTCAGAATGGAAAAGGCTCCAGTGACTTCCTAGTCCTTACAGGCATGTGGAAGAAGGCACTGAGATACTGTTTTCTGTGGCACACCGCAAGGCAGCACATCAGAGGTGTCCCATGGGAAGCTGCAAGACTCCCGCTTTCCTCCTCCAGGCTGCACCAGGAGGGACAGACTGCAAGAGCCTCGCTACGCTGCCTGATCCACGGCCATTCAAGTAAGGCACTGAGCATGCACTTAGCAGAGACTAAAGCAAGGGAAAGGGTGTTACTGTGAAACACGATTAGATAGTTTTCCCCTTTACAAGTGTGCAATTGTGTGCTGTTTGAGCACGCTGCTCTTTCATCAGGGTAAAGTTCAGTTTCTCAGAGGAACAGGTCCAGACTTCCCATTTCAGCAATTTAGACAGTCCTGTTGTGGAGACCTGGTATAGCAGCATTAGACACTGTCCGATTTAATCTGAGTTAGAATGACAGGGCAGATTGAATGGAGAAGCAGCAAGATTTTGAATTCAGAAAGGTTAAAAGTTGTGCTTATGAGTTTCATCAGACCCTGTTTATGAAGTTTGCGTATCAAGTGCGAGAGATGGACTGACGGGGGGCTCCAGCCTTCCTCTGAGGTCGTAGGGAACGGGGTTGTTTTAATACTTAAAAGTTAGCCAGGGCAAGTCCCTGAGAGGCTGCGCCTACACGTCTCTAAAGAACTAGGGACTGAACCCAAGCACCCAAAATCCAAGCTGCACCGATAGCTAGGAGCCCCGCTGGGGGACAGAGCTGGCTGAGGAAGCAGCCACACTCCTCACTTGCACAGAGCCCCCAGCCCTGCGCACAGCTTGCCTGCTCTCCAGCCCTGGAGGGGCTTCGCATGCTGAGCCCTTTGCCCAGCGGGCATCTCCCCTCCTTGGGGCATGGTTACGCAGGACTCCTGGTAGCAGGGATTTGCTCCTGGAGCCTGAGCTCTCCCATGATGGGCAGCTCTCCTTGGCACCCCCGGGTTTACGCTTTTTCAAATCCAAAATGAAGCCTAAAATCCCGCAGCACCTACAATCCATAACAAAGCCTCAAAGCAAGCACAAACAGCACCACAGTCACTCAGGGCTGAAAACACGTCCGGCAGGAAAGGGGGGCACCAGCCGGGATGTTCAGTGCTCACAGAACTAGGCTTGGGTCTCTGCACAGCTACGCTTCCAGATGCGTGGAAGAAAGAAAGGAAAGAGGAAGAGAAATCGAGTTCTTGTCTGGGAGGAGCACCCCAGGCAGCTCCTAAACCCTCAGTGCTGGAAGAGAGCCCCAGGGTGCCCAGCCTTGCAGTTTCAGGGGAAGAAGAGTCAAGCCCTACTGCAGCACCGAGCCGCGAGGTGGGAGCTGGTTTGAGTGGGTATCGAACGAGCTAGCTAGAGGAGAACGGAAAGCACGGTCTACACTGCTCAAGACGCCCAGGCCAAGAGGCTCGACACACAGCTGGGCGGTTCACCATCTGCACTGGGAACCTGCTGATGGCTTTACTGAGCGGCGTGCCACAGAGCGAGCCAGCCCAGGCTCCCGGGACCGGTTCTTACACGTTAATTCCCAAATTGCAACGCCTCCCCAGCACACAGGGCACAGCACAAAGCAAGCGTTAACAGGGGCTTAGTTTGTTCCCATCTTGCTTAAGTCCGATTCAACACTGCAACCCTTGGAAATACAAACACGAGGGTGAAGTTTAGCCTTAACAATACCAACTCAGAGCCCAACGTTAATAAAGCACAGAGCCAACATCAATTGTTCCAGTCATTCGAGACACAGTCGAGTCCTTATGGTCTCTAAAAATCAAGACATGGTTTAGATCTCCCCTAAACAGTTTGGAATCGGAAAATGGACAAGATCAAATTACCCAATTGAAACTTTTCTTCTGTATTCAGACACGGCCCAGCCTGTCGGGTTTCTTGCTGACTGCACAGAGGAGTTACTGCAAATTAAGTGCAATATGCCATAGACTCCAGAGTGCCACGATGGTTATTTACAAGGCAAAGACCTGTTACGATCTGACTGGTGCTGGAGGCCTACAAAAGCAGAGGGGAAAGAGCGTGGTTAGTATAAACAGAAGAGTAGCTCGTGCTAGAATTAAACTGGGCCAGCCAGGCTTTGCCTCTGGCTGTTGAGGAAACACGCCAAGTTTGGCCCATTCTCCTGCTGAACGAGCTTCTCAAAGGTGACAGCGCAAATGGTTCAGCCAGGCTCGGTTTCTGTGGAGACACTCGGCAGTTGTTACAGTACGTGGCACACCTTGACTTTAACAACCGCACAGCCTGTCACTGTCACCCGCAGCTGCTGGAAGCTCCAGCTGCGCTGCCAGAGAAAACGAAGGTTAGTTTGGAAATTCAGTAAAGAACCGAGTGATTAGAAAAAGTGTATGAAACAGGCTTCAGAACAGAGCTTAGGGCAGGAGGCCTGTCTGGCAAAGGGTCAGTCACAACGAGAGCATGCAAACCTCATCTGAGCTTTAAGCACAATGTGTCTTGTTCTAGTGAATATGGAAGCTACTGATCTGTCCATTTCCAGGTCCCAAAGAGAACAGGGAATTAAACCATGAATTCACAATCTGCACACACGTCTTTCTCCTTAGTTCTCTTCTTTTTTGGATTCTTCCTTGGGTGCTTCAGGAACCAGGATGACCTTTCCAACATTCTTCTTCTCTTGCATCTGCCTCATGGCATCTGCCACCTGGAAGCGACAGGAATCTTGTAAGACCCAGGCTCACCACGCAGTGCAGTCGTGCCCTCCCTGGGCCCCTTGGGCCACCCAGATTAGCTGGAGGGCTACCCAGGAGGCAGCTTTCCCAGCAGCCGAGCAAGTGCCAAGCACCCGGATGCCTCTGCACAGATGCATTTTGGACAGAGCTGGGCAGCTACCCCAGCCTGCCCACAGGAAACCGTCCTCAAGAATTCACACAGGCCAACGGTAACACACGCAAGGATGCTCTGTTACACAAACTGTGGAAGAGTGAAGTGTGAGTCACCACAGCTTCCTTCCCAAACAGAGGGGAGCACTGCAGAAACCCAGCTAACAGCCAGGACAGTGCTCCTACCATCTACACAAACACAGAACAATACACACACAGTGGTTTTATCATTATTAAGTAAAACAGCACCTGGACCAGGCCTGGAATCAACAGTTTTCCATAAGCGTTTGCATCAGACTACTTCTCAGGTACTAACACCAACTGATCATTACCAAGTCCTTTGCTCCCTTGCAGTAAGTCCTATCCCAGCTAAGGATTTGCAAGGGAAGAACCTGACTCTGCCTGGACGCATCAATGCAACAACAGTGAGCATAGCAGAGCTGCTGAAGAACCTGACGCTCTCTCCAAACATCCTCATTCTGCTTCACCGCCTGGGCTCTTTTTCACTCGTGGAAGGGCAGCAGCAATCTTACCAGCTGTCTGCATAATTACAGAGTGCAGACTCTGGGCAGTCTCCAGTCTGATGGAGCTTCATCAGCCCCTTCACAGACGGCTGCTGTCCACGGAGCACAGCTGAGCACCTGCCCTATTCCGCAGGGACACTGTCTGGCATTGCCCAGCTCTGTGCACTGGAGCAGAAGAGCCCAGCCACTTTTCTTTATAAGATATTAAGGGGGAGTAAAGAGGCACTGAATGTCTGAGAACAGATGGTTATTAAACATTTGCAACAGTTCAGCCCCTGTGAACAAGGGGCTCACACTGAACCAGAGCTCACTGGGCAGAAAACAATCGCCCAGTAATTTCTGGGTGCTGCCAGCCTATACGTTAGCTCAGACTCACCTGATCAAAGGGCCATACAGAGTCTATTTTGGGCTTGATCTTGCCTTGGCCATACAGGAAAAGCAGCTTGGCTACAACCCTTCCAATAAGCTCAAATTCTTCATCCATATATCCAAGGTGGTAGCCACACACAGCCTTGTTATGGTGTAGGAGCTGCAAGGCACTGATGCTGAACTGGTTCCACCAGGTTTTAGCCACAGCCATGAAGTTCTTCCTCTGCCCAGTAAGCAGGTTTGCTACCCCTAAAAAAGGCAAGCCACAGATGAGCCGGAATCAACACGAAAGGCAGCGGGCATCCCACGTAACAGCTCAGAGAATACGCAGAGCAACAGAGGTGAAAACTGGATCACATCAGGATCAGCCCAGTCAACCCTCAGTGGAAACAGGTACCTGCCTCAGCCTCAAGACAAACAGAACTTGGTTTATGGGCACCCATATATTGCAAAAATACAGAACACCTCTTCTCCTAGGAGGGCAGCAGCAGCACAGCCAGACTGGAGCAGTGGCAGAGGCAAGAGAGGGTTACAAGTCACATCCAGCCAGGCTGGCAGGACAGCACTCCCCTTCTCTACAGCCACGCTTCTTCAGGGAGCCACACGCTGCAGTGGCTGGGACAACAGAAGCAGCACACTGGTGCAAGTGTCTGGAATCCCACTGGGGGTTGTGTGAGGGCTTTGTCTACGGGACAAAAATCACAGTGTCTCAGGGCCGGGGAATGGAGAGATAAGTATTCAGTAGTCTCAAACCTCATCACCCACACATCCTCTAGAAGAAAAGCAAGGCTCTATTAGTGCTGTGCATTAAGTCAGCCTGGACAAAGCAGCTGTGCCAGCGTTCCTCCACAAGGACATTTCAGCTTCCCCTGCAGGCACCAGCTCATATTCAAGGAGAGATCTTGGCATGGGAGGGAAGACCCTTGGAGCCCGTGACCAGGAGAGCTCTCAGGACAAGGCACAAATCTCACTGCCCTCAGTGCATCACCCAGGCGAAGCATCCTGAAGACCTTCACGAGATAACAGAACTACCACACACACAGCAGTCAGCAGCAGCGACGCTCCCTCATGGCTGCGCATCCAGGCACGGAGCAGTGCGGAGCATTCCCATGCGGATCCACGCCCTCCCCGCCATCACAGGGTCCCTCCCACGCAGGAGCCGGGGTGTGGGCATGCTGCTCACACTTACCGTAAGTGATGAGTTTGCCCATTGGCTTCAACAGGTTAAATGCTTTGGATGTATCGGATCCTCCCAGGGGGTCCAGGACAATGTCAACACCTAGAGGGAATTGAAAGTAACTAGAAGTTTCTTTGCACTTGAAAGAAATGCAGGACCAGTTGTAGAAGTCCCTCCACCACCACACGGTACCTTTGGGAGAGATTTTCCGGACCTCCTCTGCATAATCCGTCGTTCTGTAGTCAATGGGGTGAGTGACTCCGCTCTCCTTGAGAAAATCATGCTTGGAGGCAGATGCTGTGCCAAAAATGGTGACATTTTCTACTGTCTTGCACAGCTGGATGGCAGCAGTTCCCACACCACCTGAAAATCAGCAGCGAGAAAGACTTAGACGCAAACAGCCCCAGCAGTCAGAAAAGCTTTTGGATAGGTAAATTATCCCTGCTCCTACGGACCAGACAGTGCTGGGAGGCTACGGAATAACGGCTTTGCCTGGGGCGGGCTGATGCCTGTGACACGCTGGGGCAGACTGACCCCGGCTGCTGAGAAACGGGTTCAGCATTTGCCTGGGTGAGCGTGAAGCCTGCATCTCTGGCAGGCGATGCTTTGGCAGTCCAGCCCCGCGCTGATCACTGCCTCACCCGTGCCAGCCGTTCAGAAGCTGCACATTGAGGTCAAGAGTCTCAGCACAGGCTGGCAAGAGCTATTTACCTGCGGCCATGTGGATGAGGACGCTTTGGTTGGGTCTCAGGTTTCCAAAGTCAAACAGGATCATATAGGCAGTGATGTAGTTGACAAGAAGAGCAGCCGCTTCCTCGAAGCTCATCCCCTCGGGTATCAGGAAAGTCTGTCTGGCTGGCACATTCACAATTTCTTGCCAGAGCCCTGACCTTGCCAGGACCATTACCTTATCGCCAACCTAAAATCAAACAGAGGACAAGGCGGGTCTGAAGCAAGCCCCAGGCTAGCAGCAGTCATCACACCCTTGTGCTCCAGGGGCCAGAGCCGGGTATACACGTGCTGCTCTCTGTGCAAAGGTCTGCAGGGACTGCAGCACCCCGACCCTGGGTGGGAGCCCGCAGCGGGCACCCCGCTCTTCAGGCACACTGCGCCACAGCACCCCTCGCCCCGGACCTGGGTGCACGGTGGGAGGGACCGCAGGCACCCCACGCTCTGGCTTGCACCCAGCTGCCCAAACCAACAGACCCCCAGCGAGGGAAGAGGGATGGGGGCCGTGTCCTGCCCTCCCTGCCCAAGCTGGGAGCAGGAGGCTGAACGCTGTGAAATGTTACTGCTGCCCCTCGTAAGGACCACTCTGCCGACAGGCAGGAGGCCAGGGGCAGCGCTGAACAGGATCGGCTCTGGAAAAAGCACATCCAGCCTTAGGAAAACCTCTCAGGGCTAAGCCTCAGGTCTGAGGCATCCCCCCAAATCTGCTCTTATCCCACTGGACAAGAAACATCTGCTGGCTGCGCAAGGGGAAGCAGGCGCTGGTATCAGCGAGCAGGGAAGAGGCAGCGCCAAGGGATGGCCAGGCTCCTCGCGTGCGGCTTTGGCATTTACACTTGCCTAAACCACACGTTTTCCTGGAGGGGAGGGAATCACCTGGGACACGCTGGGGTGGGGGGGGCGGGGGGGTTGAGACACTTCGTTTTGCTACTTGCGCACCCGAAATCATCCTAAAGCACCGTGATTGTCACGGCCCTACAGCGGGCCTGGAAGACGTGGAGCCAGCTGCTCTGTCCCCCGAGGGCCAGCACCGCGGCCGCCGCGGGTGGGGGGCACCGCGCCCGGGCGCCCCCCCCCCCCCGCCCGGCCCCCCCCCCCCCCCCGTGATTTGCCCCCTGTACAGTCACTCACATTGACGGTAAATAGATCCCTTGGCTACACGCGCGCGCACCCACGCACACCGACACGCACTCCTATGTAAATACACACGCACCAACATACAAAGACCAAAGAACATTACAAATATACATCTGAGGTTGCTGCAGCGATGCGCGGAGCCACCCGAGGTGGAGGGAAAACACCGCCGCGAGCTCGCCCGGTCTCGGCTCCGATCACCAGCGTCGGCTTCCAACCTTCCTTGGGGTTTGTGCTAAGGAGGCGGCAGGTCGTCCGCAGTGGTGCAGAGCGACAGAGCGAGCGCAGACCCTGGCACACGGTAAGTGCGTTGCAAGCCACGCTTGGGATGCTGAAAGAGGCTCGTGCCATCCCCGGCACTGTGCTCTGCTGGAAGGGCTTCCCCATGGATCCTATTGTGACCACGGTCCTGCTGGACCTGGACCTGTCCTTTGCCGTGACACAGGTGAGGACCAGCATATGCCATGGGAGATGGGTGTGGAGCACATCCACCCTTCAACATAACTTTCCATGGCCTGGGGCAAGCCAGCAGGAACAAGAGACCATCAGGTCTTGAGCTTTCTTTTCCATGCCCTGGGTAGAGAACGGAGGTAAAAAAGACTCGCCGGTTCACCACCTTGGGGCTCCACAAGCTGCTGACCCAGCTGAAGGTGAACTTGGGGCAATTAGAAAACAAGGAAGGGAGGAAAATATAATCTTACAGGCCACCCTGCAGACAGCTTCTCCCCTTTCTGAGGTCTGTGCTTCCCAACCCTGACTCCCAGGTGCTATCCTGGAAACTAATAAAGAACTGGGTCTCTCATCCACCACGTTTCATGGGGACTGAGCCAGCTCGCACTGGGGGATGCGCAGGGACAACCCCCTGGCTGCTGGCGGTACCTGTGGACAGAACCTCACCACAAGCCATGGAAGAGACCCAACCTCACTCCTAAACCACCCTTCTTCCTGCACCCTGAGCAGAGACCAGAGCTGGCTGCTGCTGGAAGGGAGTGAGCTCCATCCTGGGGGCAACCAACACCTTCCCAAAGAGCCTACAAGCCAGCTGCTGGGGTGGGGGAGAAGAGTTTGGAGAGGCAGAAGGTGTTATGGGGCGCAGGTGGGGAAGGGAAGATGGTGGCAGAGGCAATGATCAAGAGGCAGGACAACATTACAGGGGATGGGGAGAAGACACGCTGTGGCAGAGCATGGGATGTGTCAGGAGACGGATGGGAAGGTCTGTGGATGAAGCACGTTGATGGGACAGTCCCGTTGGGTGGGACTTGCATTGCTCTGACGTAGACACAGCTGATGTTTCCGCTCCCGATGTTTCTGCTTCGTGTCTGTGCCTCGTTCCCTCCCGCTCCCTCACCCTGGGTGCTGTGTGCAGGAGTCCTGGAGGCGAGCAGCGACCAGTCCTCCAGCGGAAGAAATTCTCTTCATCGCCAGAAGACTGTGCCCACCTGTGATCTCAGACCTGCCTTCCCAGGGACTGGCCTCAGCGTACGTCCCTTTGAAGACCCATATTCTCCCAGGTGAACCAGGCGCTCACTCCCTCACTCATTAGGATCTCGTCAAACAAAGTGGATCTCCCCCACCTCCACGCATCTGGAAGCCATCCCAGGGAAACCGCAGCTGCTGGCCTGGCCCTGCCAGGAATGGTCTTCAACAAGGACCCACCTTTCCTGAGCTAACTGCTGAAAGCTGAATCACTCAGGAACACCAAACGATGTCCTGGCACCGACGTCTGCTGCTGCCTGGGATGGGTTTCAGATCGCCAGAGTGGCCTTATGGCTTGCCCCCCCTTACCCATTACCCATTTCACATCCATCCCTCCACAACCCACGCAATCATCAGGGAATTTCTCCCAACTACAAGGTGACCTCCACATGGTATTGCCCAGCCTGGAGGAAAGCGATGTTGACATCACTCCTCTGGGCATCTCCATCTTGTCCTGCCTTTCTTCATTGCCTTTAGTCACCAGGATGATGGACACTCTCACCTCCGGTTTCACTTAGGTAGCATTGCTCCCAGACTACATGTGTCTTTGGGAGGGGTGGGTGGAAGGGGACGGACATTTCCATCTCCTGTTCTTGCTGTAAGGACTGAAACACCCATTTAGTCAGGGGTGGGAGCAAGCTGGGTGTCAGGCAACCGAACAGGACAGGGCCAGCCGTCTCCAGAGCACGGCACAGGTGAACAAAGTCCCGGCACCGCCAAGACTGACTTGGTTTGGTTAATCTGCAAGCCCTCTCTGTGGATGGAGCTGGCATTCCTGGTGTGACAGCCATGCCCAGAAGTCAATGAGATGTCATTGCTGCCACCAGTGTTGACGCAGGCTGGAGAGTCCCTCTGGGCCTCTGACAAGCCCAACGCCATGTGCTGACACCACGAAGTCTCCAAATCCTTGTAGAAATTGACAAATTCCCTGGAATCCAGCAAAGCAAATGCAGCACCAGAGTCCGTGGCCGCCTCACCTTCTGTCAAAGCCACCAGAGAGGGGCCCGTGCCCTCTCCTGCCTGCTCTGTGGAGCATGATGGCGAGCAGTACAGCGGTGATGCCCACCCCTCCGGTGTCCCCGGGCCCCAGCCCTGTGTGGGGCTGCGACCATGGGCTGGGGGCGGGGGGGCTGGGAGCTGAGCGTACCCGAGGAGCGGTCGGCGTGGTGCCCACTGCCAGCCTTGGATGTCCTTCAGTCCAAACGCACCTCCTGACTTTGTGCATCAACCACTCCATAAATAAATACGTTAAATAAATAAAGTGACAGATCCAGATCGAGGAGGGGGGCGGAAGGAAGGAGGGGGAAGCTCCCCTTGCCCCAGGGGATGTTCGTGAGCGTCTCACACAAACACACGCGCACACAAAGTAGCTGAAGACAAAGACGAACTGGGACCAGTGGAGATGCTGCCAGCCAGGGCCACTTCCCCAGCTGTCGGCAGGGCACAGTCCTCGCTGTGAGGCAGTGTGGGGGAGGAGGGGGTCCAGGACATCACTCCTGAGCTGGCATCGTGGTGGTGCGTGGGGAGCTGGAGGTGAGGGAGACATGCGTGGTTGAGGATGGCAGTGACCGCGGCGTCTGGCACCTGGATGGGGAGACAAACCAAGAAAACCTGGTTTCTTTCTCCTTCCCCTTCCCCTGCCTCCCGCTCTCCCTGAAATCCAGTCATTTTCTCAGTCATCTGCTACGCAGGCAGCACCAAAGGACACCCAGTGGTGGGTAGGACGATACCTTGTGTCTTACCATCTAGGACATATGTGCATCACAGAATCACAGAATGGTTTGGGTGGGAAGGGACCTTACAGACCATCCAGTCCCACGCCCCTGCCACGGGCAGGGACACCTCCCACCAGCCCAGGCTGCTCCCAGCCCCGTCCAGCCTGGCCTTGAGCACTGCC
>JAVJGI010000045.1:2796874-2808064 GCA_035590275.1 Ibycter americanus | reverse complement strand
CCGGGGGTACCCGCACCGTGCCCCCGCTGGGGGGCGCCGCAGCGGCTGCGGGGGCAGCGGGGGGCACAGACCGCGCCTGGAGCGGGACGGCTCATGGCTCAACGCGACGGAGCATCGGGGGCTCCTGGGGGCTTTTTTAGTTTGGTGTTGCCCCGTTTTGTATCCTCGGCTGTGGTTCTGCGTGGGGTCGCGGGCACCGCTGCCTCAGCCCACCGAGACCCTTCCCAAAGTTCGCGCTGTCCTTCTGCGGGGGCGCGGGTGGCCGGCGCGGAGCTGGATGCAGGGCTGAGAAAAACGCTGGTATCCAGCAACATTCAGCCTGTGCCTCGTCATTCACCTCTCCCAGCCTTTTTGGGCTGCGCTGTACGCACGGTGTGGCTGAACGCCGCGCTGGGTTGGTGTACGCACACCACAGGCTTGCTGATGCTCTTTCCCCATCGTTCCTGGAGGCCTCGTGACAAATGAAGTCCTCTCAGTGTCCGAGAGCAATAAGAAAGGAAAATGTGACCTAGGACTTTCTTGGCTTTTGTACCGTGAAATTCTTTGCTGTAATTTTGCATCCTTCAAATTACAGCCGTAGGATCGGCACAGCTCTACCTGGAGTAGTGGCTTTGCTGAGTCTTGGACTAGCTCTAACATGTAAAATGCATTTGGTGACTCTACTCTGGAGCTTCCTGACCCGGGAGGCCTTGCTTTTGCTGGTTTTTATTCCTTGAGACAAAAAGGGGTCTTTAGTTTTGCCCGCACGATGTGTGCTGTGCTGTGAGCCGCAAGGATGCTGGCTCTTCCTGCCGGAGCCGTGGGTGAAGCGCTGGCTCTCGGCGTTTGACGGGGAGCTGTGCTGGAAGCACGGAATGGTGGCTACGATGTGGGAGTCCTCGAGTGCTGGATGGTGCTGGGCTGACGTGTCTGCATGGGGTCCCTCAGGCGGGGATGGTAACAGCGAAACCATCCTGGGTGAGCTGGGGGCCTTCCCTGCGGAGGGTTCCCTGGAGCTGCTCGACGGGGTGAGTCCGGATCGGGGTGTGCCGGGAGCGAGGGGTGGCTGCCCCCACGTATTGCCGGGGTGCGCTTGTGCCTACACCCCCACTGGGATCACCCCGGTGGCTGCGGGGGCTCCCCAGCCCTGGGCTTCTGCAGCCTGCGAAAGGGCTGGGGGGGGGTATCTTTGTTAGGCACTGGGTGGCTTCGCTCCGAGTGTCTGTATTTGACATGAAAAACTTCACCACCTGAGCGTGCGGGAGCGTGTTTGATGCATTGTTTGCTTTTTAAGAATTCTCCAGAATGTTTGCCTTCGATCTTGCAAATGTTAAAAGAAAAGGACATGATAAAAAGTCTTTAAAGCTGTGTATATGTATGTGATACGTGCGTCTTGCGCTGTCGCATTCGTTTTTACCCTTTTCAACAAATGATACAAGTTTGTCTAATGTTTGTCTCTAGAGCCAAGAGGAAATGGACTTTTATTCTTTCTCCTTATGAAAAATGTAAGACCTTTTTAACAGCTTTGTTGTAGATGGAGTTTGCTAGGTAGTTTTCCAGATAAATTCCCTTCTGTTGCAGCTTTGATTTGAAATACACAGGAGCTAGTTCTTCAATAAACAGTCCTGCAAAGCAATACACAGCAATTGTCCCTAGTAATCAAGCTGATATTTTTAGCTGTACACTGCAAGCTGCTGTTGAATTTCCAGTACCTTTTGGAGACACTTGTAAACAGGAGCTTTGGGAAAAGAACTTTTGCACAATAGTGAATTGAACCAGCTGAGCTGAAGGGGTTGAGAGTAGCTAATTGCCCTCCTCATGCAGAATGACAGGCACTGGGATGCACTTTCCCTTGTCTCTGTGCTTCCTCCTGTCTCTTTCAAGCTGCTTTGCATGCAGGGGCTTATTGTTCATGATAAATTCCATCCCAGCAAGAGCGGGAAGGGAGGTGCTGGGAAACTGCTCCCATCCTCCTGTCAAGATCACCCTTTATATTTTAAACACTCGCCATCTCTTAGGTAAGTAATTGGAACTGAAGGTCTCCTCCAGAAATCAGAAGAGAGACCTGGACAGAGGAGCTGACTATTGATTTTTTTTTTTTTTTTTTTTTTAGTCCCCCTTCCTCCCTGCCCCGTAGATAGTCGTGAGGGTGGTCGGGGACTCTGGAAGCTGCGCAGGGTGAGCTGAGCATCACCCAGCAGTGGGTGTCAGGGCAGTCTGCCTGCAACACTCCCTTTATTGCAACCAAGCGTGGCCACAGCCTACCTGGTCGCTCAGAAGCCCCACCGATAATCTCTGTACAAACTGGGACATTGTCTGCTCCCTGGGGGCTCGTAGTACCGGCTGATGTAAGGGCGTTGGGAAACGCAGCCTTTCAGGCTGAATTTGCCCCTCCTGCTAAGTGGCAAATGCAGGCGGTGACATTAGCAGCTGGCAGGCAGGCAGTAAATCTAGTTAGAAGAATATTGCGGTAGGGTGGACAGAAGTGATGGAGAACTGAATGGCTCCCAAATTGTATTGGGACCTCCGATTTCCTTGAAATGTCTTTTAACCCTTTGTCCATTGATTACTTTTCCTGAGGCAGGAGGTTGACTCGGGAGAGTTTCCAGCACTGAGAATCCTTCACGAGGATGAAAATCCGTGCTGCTCAGGCAGGGCAAATGCAAGGGCTCTGCACCATCACCAGGGAGAACAGTGAACCAAGTTGGAGCTTGACCCCTTGTCCATCAACTGCAGGTGCTGGTTGCATCTCATGTTTGTTTCTGTTTAAGTTAGTCCCACCTCAGGGCACGCTGTGGGAGTGAAATTGCTTCGGGTGCCATTTCACAGCAGAGATGTCCCATCCCTCCCGTCCCCCTGAAAGCCGGTGCTACGTGCCATTTTCTAAAGCCTCCGTTAAAAAGCAGTTGGACACCTGTGTGTGCGAGGGAAGGGGTGTGGAGCCTGCCTGCCGTACAGGGTGGGCAGGGTTCTGTCCCTGGGGACCTGCCATGCCCTGGCACCTCTGCTCATGAGCCTTACGGAGGACACGGTGCTTTGCTGCTCTTCCTGCTCCCGTTCTGGCAAATTCTTTCTTGCTTGTTGGCCGATTGCAGTCGGCACAGAAACAACGCCTCTGCATGGCGCCGGTACCTTGTGGTGGGGGGAAACTCCTGTTCGACGGGATGCCTGGTGGCTTGGGAGTGCTGTTCCCAGAGGGCTGGGTGCCTCCCGGACCTGCAGTGCCGGTGCCCCAGACCCATCGGGAAGAGCATTCTTCCTTGTGGCCAGGTGGAGGAAGGGTGGGTGGCTTTGGGATCACTAGGAATGCTTTGCGACGAGTAGGTGAGTTTCATCTCCATTTTTCAGAGGTGTGAAGGGGAGTGCAATTACCGCTGGCTGTGCACCGGGCAGGGAGGTTTTCCCCAGCGATGCGATACTTGCGTTCCCCGTGGGATCAGGGAGTGTCTGCGGCTCTGCCCTGCTCTTGGAGGCTGCTGTGGTGCTCAGCAGGTCTCCGGCAGCAAGGGCGTTCAGCGCTGGCCGACCTGCTCCCTGTGCATCCCCACGGTGACTTGGGCATGGCCGGCGGACCCGCTGCCCACATCACCGGACTGGCCCAATGCCACGCTCATCCCGGCGGCCCCGCAGAGCCCCTCCCCAGCGCTGGGTACCAGCCGGGCAAGAGATGGGCTCAGGCAGCGCTGCTGCGGCATCGGTGCTGGCACGTCTGGGGCTTTGCCCTGTACCGAGGTGTTTCTTTTTGTTTTGTTTCCAGTAATAATGGGGAGGAAGCTACTCTGTGCGTGGCAGCTTGGGCTCAGTTCTTTGCTTCTGGCTCACAGCCCTTTATGCCAGGAGGCTCTGCCTGCCTTCTGTGTCTGTGGCCTCCAAGTGCAGGCAGGCAGAGCAGTGATGTGACCTGAGACCATTTATCTGCTTGGTGCATCTTCTGCTGATGCAGATCCCAGCGCAGAGTAGAGCTGCCTGGTAGGGGCGTCTGTGCCAGTGGCTATGGGGGAGGCCCAGGCCTGGCACTGTGCCTTGCACAGGATCGTTGTCGTCTTGGAAAGCTGCTGGAGAAGACTTTTCTGTCCTTTGTGGACCAGCGGGATGCACTGCTGCTGAGAGCCCCGGTGTCTACCACATCCCACGACGTTGCAAAGACCAGTGCCACAGGTTCAGCAGTGCCACTTTGCCCCCCCTCTGCGCTGCAGCTCACAACACGGGAGTTGCGCGGCCGCCAGCCCTTCGCCGGGGCTTCTGTCTCTTAAGCAGATGCGCTTTCAAGACGAGAATAACCCTGTGAGTTGCAAATCCCCCTCCGCCTCCCTCTTTGCCTGTGCTCAGCAAACAGTCTGCCTTGGTATGGCCTGTGTGGGAACCTACAGGCTGCGATAACAGATCCTTCTTTAGGGGAACTTCCGAGGAATGTTGATGAGATTAGAGAGCTGAAAGGGGCCGAGTTTAGCGATGGCATCTCCATGGATGCTGAGGCTGTCCGTGCCTGGATTCCCAGCATGCGGCTCCGGGATTGCCATGGCTGCCTCTTCCAAAGTGCAAGAGCAAGTTCTGTCTTGGGAAGAGTTCAATGCCGCTTGCACTCTGAGGCAAAGAAAAAATGTGGAGCTGCCCTTTCCATACCAAAATAGCTCCTCCCATGCTCCCTGTTGAGGCTGGGAGCCTGAAACCAGCATACTTGTGTTCTGCCTCAGCACAAATACATAGTTAAGCCTAAAAATATGTGCAGCTGGGTCACATTCTCAGGCAGGTCAGTAACCAGTCAGACAGAAGTTGAAAGAGTTGCAGCAGAAACAGCAGCAGAAATGCTTGTGCCTGGAGTGGGTGGAGGATGGACCTGAGAAGACATGACATGACATGACATGACAGTCCCCGGGAGGATCATCTGGCTGGGCTGGGCATGGTGTGGGGGTGCTGCAATGCTGTGTGGCTCAGGGATGGAGGTTGCTCCTCCTGTACCTCCCCGCAGCAAGGGCAGCGTGCCCTGTGGCAGCATCCATCCTTTCTCCCCTGCGATCCGGGAGGGTCAGCCTCTGGGGGGCTGGGGGGTGTCCTGGGTGTCACAGGGGTGCTGAGGAACGGTGCCGTGAGCGACAACCAGCCAACCCGAAGGGCTGCCGTGACCTCGTAGGCAAGGAAGGGCTTTCCTTGGGGTGGGTTTGTTCCCAGCTCTGATGCAGACCCCTTTCCCACAGGACGGAGGTGATCCGCTCTCTCCTGTGGCAAGGACAGCACCGCTCCGCTCTCCCTCCTCCTGCTGTCAGCCTGGCCTCTCTGTGGCACCCGCCTCCCAGTGCCACATTAATACTGATTTTTTTTTTTTGCCTGTTTAGGGCAAGTGGAAGCTCCTTATCGGGGGTGGTCACATAAACAGACCTGCAGACACTCCCTGGAGCAGGGCAGTCGTGCCCCATCCTCTGCCTGTGATGGCTTGCCTTTCGGATGGCCCTCGCCCAGCGCCCTGCCAAGGATGCTCCTGCTGCCCCACCAAACACTGCTTGGCTGACGGGGGGTGGCAGGAGGTGGTGTGGGAGGGGGAGCTCTGAAGGAGCCAGTCGATGTGCCCCCCCAGGCCCCGTGTGTGCGGCAAGGACACGGATGCAATCTTCCTTTTGCCCCAGATTCTGAAGATAAAATCTTCGCTCGATTAAACTTCACAAGTGTAGAGGCACAGCCTTCCCTGTGGGGAGAAACCTTATCTGGTAGCTGAGCGCTCGGGTTGGGCTCTGCTGCTTATGCACAGCAAACCTGAAATGTGCAACATTGCAGAAAGCTAATTGTGTGCGCTCAGCCCTCGGACGCATTCCCCAAAGCCGGAGCGTGTGCGGGCTGTGCTCTGGGAATCTGTTGTCACTCCTCGTCCTTGTTGTACCCCAAGGGAGGGGTAACAGGCAGGCTGTGGCGATGCCCGCTGCCCTTGTGATGTGGCAAGAGTGCCAGGAAAGGGACGTCTGGCTCCCGTTTGTCTCCCTTGTGAGCTGCCACAGGCATGACTTCCAGCGTGATTGTGAGAAGCCTGGACGAGCTCCTCGGGCTGCTTCTGCAGCCCCAGGCCTCCCACCCCAGGCACTCAGCGATGCTCCCCCAGAGATGCCAGCAGGGACTTCTCCAAGGAGCTTCCAGAGCTTCCTCCCGATTGCCAGAGCGAGGTTTGCACCTGAGCAAACTCCTCCGAGCCTCTGTGAGCTGCGTATGTGAGACAGGGCACAGGACCTGGATGAGGCAGGAGCACCCTGTGCCTGCCTGAGCTGGGGATTCCTCTGCTGGTAAATCCAGCAGAACAGCCTCCTCCTGAGTGACAGGTTTCCAGTAATCAGATCTGGAGAGGGGCCCAGAAATGCCACCTCAGCCTGTGCAAGTACCGTTCCCTTCCTCCTGATCATGTCTGTCCTGAAGGTGTGCCAGCTGGGCTGTTTAGTAATTTACTCATTTTTCTATGTGCATCGTAAGAATTAGGAGCAGAGGTTAATTGTTCGAGCTGATTAGCTGTTGTTTCAGTTAGGCACTTTGTAGACGATTGCTTGTTCCATGTCATGGAACGGTTTCCTCCTTTTCTACACTTCAGGGTTTGCAGTGATGTTGCACAAGCAAGAGAAACATCATGGTCCAGCCATCAGAGGAGCTTGCAAAAGCCCGGGGGCCGATGGCCGTACCGTGCCCGGTGTCCCTTGGAGGGCTGGGCTAGGGGCAAGTTGCCGTGGTGGCCAGCAGTTCCTTCAGCTGCTTTCTGTCTCCCTCCAGCTTCGGTGGGATGCCTCGTCTCCCCTTGTTTTGCCCACTTTCTGGCACCAGGGCTTTGTGTCATGTCGTGACAACTCTCTGACCCTGACCTTGCTGCCCATCGGGGTCGGAGGGTTGGACCCTCCCCATCGTGGGGCTCTGTCGTACCCTGGTTTCTGACAAACATGTGACCATCACTTGGGTAAACCCTTCCTGAGGCTGTGCCTGCAAGGCTGCCGGGGTCTCCTTCCACAGCAAAGCCTGCGCCGGGGGGCTTTCGGTGGGAAGGCGCAGGGGATGCAGTGGTGAAAGCTCTGCCCTGCGGGCTGTGATGGAGATGGCCTCTCGGAGAGAAGCTGTTGCCACCTTTGCCTGGCTGTGTGGCTGCTGTGGGCAGAGCCAGGGCACCCCAAGCAGCGCAGGGCACCTCGGTGCTGGCAGGGGTGACAGCGTGCATTTATCAGCCCAGCATGTTGCTTACGGACAGCCAGGGCTTTGCTGCGGAGTGGAGCTTGGCACGGCGGTGGCTCTGTTTGACTCTTACTTCACCAGATCTACTTTGCTCTTAGTGCCGCTCACTTTAACCTTCAACGTCACTAATTACTGCTTCTTTCATAATTGTGACCCTGCAGTTGGGTCTGGGCTTCGGACCACGGTGCTGCCAGCGCCCATCGTTACCAGTGTCTCCGAGTGTGTCACCAGGGCTTTAATTCTTGTCTCTGCCATTTGGCACTTTTCTGGGCTGGACTCTAATGAGCACTGTATCAGTGTCAGAAACGTATCTTTTCTATCAGTGAGATCTGCATTATCCTCCCCTTCCAGACAATAATGAGCCGGGCAGGGTCAGGGATCCTTAACCTGCCTCTGAGCCCCGGCTGAGCGGGGACCTGCAGGGTGCTCAGGAATATTGCTGCAGTTTATCAATCTTCAAACAAAAAAGTCCTCTGATTTTCTTTCAGGAGAGAGGGTCTGATTTCACACTGGGAGGATGAAGTCGGTCTCTGAACTTGTGATGGTTCAGATCATTGTCTCCCTGATGCGCGGCTGTTGCAGTCTGGGAGGCTGCAATGACTAATTTCCCAGTCCCCTGTCTATAAAGCCCATCAGCCCTAATGACACAGGGAATGAGGAGGGCATTTGCATATTCTGGTCCATCATAAGCCAGGCACACCGACCTACTGCTCTTCAAACATCGCTTTCTGCCTTTGTAAGGGCAACTAAAATCCTCAAGGCAAGCACCCGTGCCTGCAGCTGACCATGCTTGTGGTTCCTCCTAAGTGAGGGATGGTCTCTGAGAAGCCCCTTGGCGTGGAGGTGCTGGTTCCTGGGCTGTGGGGGGCCCAGCTCCCTGGCTGCAGCGGGGTGCCTGGCAGGAGGAGGTGTCCTGGGGGGTCTTGCAGGCAGGATGCGCCCGCAGGAGCCGCAGGGGGACCGCGGCTGGGGCTGGGGCTTGTGCCACGCAGGGGCTGGCGGTGGTGGGCATGGTGGTGGGCATGAGGGACGTGTCAGCACGGGCGGCTTCATCCTCGGAAAGGGAGACTTGAGCCCGTCGTGTGCCCGGCTGGGGAGGTCCTGTGCCGGGTCCGTGACCTGCCCGTTCCCACCGGTGCCGGCTGGGCTGCGGCACGGTGGAGCTGAGTTCAGCGAAGGGGCCAGGGAAGAAAAATTTCTTCCGCAGCAGGATAAAGGGAGTGGGCATGACCTTTGGGGTTGTTTAACTGCTGCTCTCCAGTGTTCCCTGAGGCTGAATTCCTCCTCACCCTCCGCAGTAAACTCTGCCATTGTTTCTCTGGGCTGATTTCCCCTTTTTCTAGCAGTGGGAAATATTTTCGGGTGACTCTGTGCCCTCTTGTTGCATCTGCAGAGGAAATGGCAGCTCTGGAGCATCCTGGATGTCTCGGAAAACCAGCGGAGATTTTTGTGGGCTTACCATGGGGACTGGCCTCGCCTCCGTACGGGGTGTCTGGGACAGCTGCCACTTCTGGCCTTTCATTCAGGGCCAGGTTTTCAATCCAGGCTTGTATGTGCTCCCTGACGGCCCTGGCAGGAGACAATAGCCAGGCTCTGGCAGGGGACGTGTGCCTTTCTCATGCAAATGGCTGCCTGCCCAGGGAGAGCCCCTCCAGAGCCTCAGACCCCAGAGCTCAGCCTCTCTGGGTGAGGGGTAGGGGGCAGGGGTGAGGGGCACCCAGCTGGCACCCCTTCCCGCACCTCTACCGTCCCATCCCGGAGCAGCTGGGTGGGTTGTTCCCTGCCCAGCACGTCTGTGACTCAGTACAGACGTTTTGTTTGCAGTCTTGAAGGTGTGATATAAATAAAACGTATTACGGTTATTAACACCTTCATCCTCATCAGCCCTGGCAGAGGAATGACTAATCATCAAAGCCGTTGGGTTCCCTGGCACCTGATGCGGTGGTAACCAGGTCTGGTGGAGCACCTCCCGCTCCCACGCCAGACCCTGTGCCGCCACGCCGAGGAGCCCCTGCCCCAGCTGGGGGGGACAGGGGGGCTCAGCGCCGGGCCTCGGCACGCAGGGCTTTTGCCTCTAGCGAGCAGTCGTTGGGATAAATTTCTGTGCAGCAAAAGGCTGCTTGGAGCTGCGAGTTCAGCTGCAGAAAGCCCGGCGTAGCCGCGGGCAGCGCTGAGCACCGGTGCTGGTACAACAGCGGCTCAGAGGGTTTGAGCCCCCGTCCTGGAAAACAGCCGGTGGGGCTCGGTGGAGGGTGGTTTGGAGCCGTGGCAGCGGAGGGGATGGTCTCCTCGCATCCCGTGCTGGCTGAGAGGTGGTACAGGCTCCTTGCTGTGCACGGGGAGAGGATGCTGAGGCAGCTGCACCTTGGTCCTGCTTTGAGAGCTTTGTCCTCCGGACAAAGGCTGGGCTGAACCGGCGGTGGGATTTATCTAGCAAAGATGACATCCTCTCTAAAGCCACTGCTTGTCTGGCACCGGCGTGCGGGGAGGTTACCCGAAGCTCTCTGGGCTTGTCGATGCAGCACTCCAGAAAGCTGGGATGAATTTCTGCTTCGGTCTGTGAAGGATGTTCTTGGCTGTCCCTGCAGCAAGCAGCATGTGCCGCAGCGTTGCTGGCTCTGTGGGGAGAGGTTACAGTGAGCCCTCCGAGACAAGTGTGATGCTGAAAAATTTAGGTCTTGGCAGTGCTCGTCTCTGTTTCAAACCAGAGCTGGCTGGGGTTGCGGGAGCCCCTTGCAGCGCAGATCATGGCTCTGCATGCGTATTTGCTTTCCTGGTTTGTAATGTGCTATTGTTGGATGGAGGATGCCCGTGTGAGGAGGCTCATTATCTCTCAAAACAGCTAATAAGGAACAAATGAAGATTAACGCTACGTTGGTGTAAACGAAACAGCACGTTTCAGTCCCCTGCCCGAGAGCAGCATCTCTGAGTCACAGTGCCACGCATTTCGGGGGGCTGCCAGCTGATAAGAGGAGCTTCTCATGGCTGTATCCACCCCTGAATTTCAGACAGCAACTGCGTGGATTTTATTTTTAAGCTGGTTTTTGGCTTGCTCCAATTTTCTCTCTTTAACCACGAACAGATGCACGCAGGTCCTGTTTCTTGCAAACCTGGGTGCCAAGTGGGAGAATGACTCATGCAGTAAAGGCAGGCTGGATCTGCAGACACATAAGCCCTGGGCGTGTGTGTGTGTTTGTGTTCGGAAGTGCCAGACTCTGGGTCTCTGGGTTGTCTTGCTGGGGTATCTGAAAGGTGTCGAGTGCTCAGAATCAATAAAACTGAAGAGCTGGAGTGGAGGGAGCTGAGGCTTTTGTGTTTGGGTTTTGGTTTTTTTTTTTTTTTAAATCGTCGTACTCAATGAAAATGTAATAGATGCAAAAACTAGAAGAATAATCCCCCAAACAGAATCTCCTGATTCAGTAGAGACATCTCCAAAGAAAGCTGGAGGTTACCGGAGTTTGGAGCGCAGCAGCTCTCCTGATCTGCTGGGCAGCCCTGGCCATTGGTCTCCATCGATCTCCTGTGGTGGGGCAGAGGCTGCTGCAGCTGAGGCTGGAGCAGCTGGTGGGCTGAAGGTGCCAGGAGCTGCTCCTGCGCTTCGGAGTTGGAGCAGAAAGTTAATGAATACAAAGGTGATTTTGATCTCATTAAGAAAATCAGGTTCTTGACCTAGTGCATCCCTTCCCTCAGCTCCTCCCGCCAGCACAGGGGCCTTCCCTCCTATGGTCCCAGGTGGTGGGAGCACAATTCCTGGCATTGGGGTGGGAATGGTGGTGGTTCTGTGGGATAACCGGGGGGTCGTGCTCTGTTGCGCACCAGCGCTGGATGCTCTCTGGTGCTGGATACTGGATGCTCTCCGGCAGTGGATGCTGGATGCTCTCTGGCACTGGATGCTGGATGCTCTCCAGCACTGGATGCTCTCTGGCACTGGATGCTGGATGCTCTCTGGCACTGGATGCTGGATGCTCTCCGGCACTGGACACTCTCCGCCGAGGAGCTGGCTGGCTGCTGAGAGGAGCA
>JAVJGI010000045.1:2785201-2796774 GCA_035590275.1 Ibycter americanus | reverse complement strand
CTCTGGCACTGGATGCTGGATGCTCTCCGGCACTGGACACTCTCCGCCGAGGAGCTGGCTGGCTGCTGAGAGGAGCAGCAGGTTGCTATGATACAGTTTGCTGTGGCAATGTCTGTGCTCAATGGAGCCAAAACCACCTCTACAAAAGGAGCATTCCTGGGCTGGGAGGGGGCAGATTTATCTGCAGTGTTTATGTAAAGCTGAGGAGCTGCAGGGAGAGGATGTGTGTGGGAACGCTTTCCTCCGGCGAGTGCTGGGGGCCCCTGTCTGGAGGCAGACACCCTCACACGCATGGGGGAGAGGGCATGGCTGGGATGAAGGACCCAGCAAACCCACTGCTGGATCTCACATCCCATCCGGTAAACCCGCACCAGGCATGAGATGGAAAGCTCAGTTCAAAGGGGAGCTCAGCGCTTGGTGCTGCCTCAGAAGGTGGCCTCATCCTCACTGGGTCACCTTGCTGCGCTGCGGGAGCGTGGGGGGGACGCGTCACTGGGGCCAGCTCTGCTGGTCGTGAACTGAAGCAGCTTGAGCCTGAAGCGAGGTCAGAAATCTCCACGCTTGGGATGCAGGGTTGCCCTGGCTCCCTGGGCGCCAGCCTGCATCCCCTGTCCCCAGGGCTGGCCGAGGCATCGCAGGGACGGGCTCCTTTCCATGCCGGGAACATGACTTTCCCTCTAGGAGGAGGGCTGAGCTCTGCAGAGACCAGGGTCTGTTTCTTCTGGGCTGGATCCCATCTGCTTCCCTTCCCGGTGACTTTGCAGGGACAGAGACCCAGGCTGCGGCTTCCCTCACTGAGGGGAGCGGGGGGCGCGGGTGCCTGCGCTCCTGCGGGCTGGCGGCAGCGTGGCTGTAGGATTTTAGTAGCCGGTTTTGCTGTGAATCCAAACGCACCTTGAATACCCCGGTGCCTGCCCCAGACGGGGGCTGCGGGGGCTGGAGCGTGCCCGGAGCTCGGTGCTGTGGAGGTCCCAGTGGGGGCTGCTGGTGGTGTCTTGCTGCGAGCGGCTGGCGAGGGGAGGGTGGGTGGCCAGCCTGGAGCTGGGTGGGTTTGGGAAGACACATCTCAGCCCTCAGCCTGCCCCGTGTGGGCTCCGGGCAGAGGAAGGAGCGGTCATGGCCAGGTCTGCTCTCCTGTCCGACTCTTGCAGAGGGATGTGGGGTGTTTGCAAAGCCCCTGGCGTGTGGAGCTGTGCCGGGGGGGCTGTGCCCTGCTCTCTGCTGTACATCAGTCGTGAGCCCCGGGGCAGACAAGAGCCAGGGTCGGAGCCCATGCGGAGAATCGGCTTATTCTCCTCTCCCACTTATCCCAGGCAGATTCCCATCCTCCCGGAAACATAAGCCACCATCATCCATAATTCATCAAGTGCTGAACTCCATCAAGGAGCCACCTGACAGCCGGGCTGGGTGCTGCACCCTCCTCCCGGGGTGGGAAAGCCGGGGGTCCGGGTGTCCCGGGGGGCCACGGCAGGAAGCGCGTCCGGTTTCCCGGCCTCGGGGTGGGCGATCCGCTCCCCGAGGAGGCAGATTCAACAAGGACTCTGGTGTCTCTGCTTCCCCTTTTCATAAATAAACATCTGCTTCTCATCCCTCCAGGAAGTTTAAGCCATTGTAAAGCCAAACGTAAAACCGAAACACTGTTTTTAAGCAGCAAGGAGCTGAGCGCGCCGTTACTGTGTACCGAGGCATCTACAATGGCACGGAGAACACGCTTCCAATAAAAGCAGTGTGGGACAATGACTTTAATGCCCAAAATTCGTATCGAAGGGGTGTGTGTGTATGTGCGTGTGTGCGGCAGAAGCTGTGCAGGATTCAGGCTGGGCTCTCTGCCTGCTCACTGAGAAATCCTGCAGAATACGGAATCATCCCCTCCAATTTACAGCTTGTTCGCCAAATCCCATCACATCTTTTATGTGCCACAAAGAATCTGACTCCTCCCTGCACAAATCCCGAGCAAAAGGCAATTCTTCTTTTACCTCTCTGAAATTCTCCCAATCTGTGCGAGCAAGCTCTCGGGTGTAAAGATAGCAAGAGAGCGTAAAAAATAGCAGCAGCATTCCCTGCTTTTTCTCTGCCACACCTTTCCATCGTTAGCGGTGCAGCAGCGGCATGGCAAGGCACAGGTTACATGGCAAGTGGTGGGGAGAGGCATGTGCTGCCCTTCCAGGCTCCGCCACCTCTTGCTTGCCGGCTGCTCGCTAGGGATGGGGAGGGATGCAAAACTTGCATTTATTTCCATTCTGCAAAGGGATAAATATAAGGGCACAAGGACAAAACCTCTGTCTTCCGCACCTGAACAAAGGGACCGATTCCTCTGCAAACCAAACTGCTGAACCTAATGGTGTTTGGTCACTGGTCAGAAGGTTGGGTCAGCATCCTTTACCTCTGACAGAGCGGTTGTTTGCATCATGTGGCAACATCTTCAGTTTTTACTGGAACTGGAGATCTCTCTGCCCGGCAGAGAGGGCTGGGGGTCCCCGCCTGCCCGTTTGGGTAATAAGCAATCAGTGGGATGAGACTTTCTGCTCACCGCTCTCCTCCCGCTCCTCTCTGCAGGCTCAGCATATTATGATAACGTCCGTCCCTTGGCCTACCCGGACTCGGATGCTGTGCTCATCTGCTTTGACATCAGCCGCCCGGAGACGCTGGACAGTGTGCTCAAGAAGGTGAGTGCCCGGCGTGCCCCCCGGCTGGCGAGATGGCTCCGCTGCAGCAGCACGTGGAGCGCCCTGCGGTCCCTGCTCCCTGAGCCTGTCGTCAGGGCTAAAAGCTCTGGCCCTGTGGCCAAGCCTTGGCTGGGGTCTGCACGCTCGGGTGAGGCTGGTTGGCTGCTGCTGATCCCCACACGGTCTGTGCAGAAAGCAGGCTATTGCCATCTGGAAGGAGCCCAGCGGATGGTGTAGCTCACGGTAGCTTGCGGCGTGTGTGTGGGGTCTGTGTGTATGCACACGTACAAATGTGGGGACAGGGAGCAGTGTAGGGCGTTTTCTCTTTTCCGTGAAGACCTCGGGAAGTGGTGTGCATCTCTTGTCGGCGTAGCCACCAGTCGGCGTGCGATGGGTCGCTCGCAGCAGTTGAGAAGTGGCTCCTGGTGCCCGTTTCCATGCAAGCAGAGAGCTCGGTTTTTTGGCTGTCCCCTCAGTTCAGCATCTGCACGGTAGGGAAGACAGCAATCAGTTCTCTATAGCTTGACAACAAGAATAATGAGCTGCGGCACTGAATTTCAAGCTCATGAATGAATACAACGAGACGGCGCAATGCCGCTGGACTGGAGAGCGTGCAGGGCCCTGAGCACTGCCTGCCCTGGCAGAGCTGACCGGCCATGCTCTGCGTTAGCAGCCAAGCGTTTTCTACCTGCGGGTTAGTGTCTTTCAGCAAAGCCGGTATTTCCAGCTGGCAGGTCTGGCAGGTCTCAGAGAGCCCCACCGGGCTGGGGACCCGCTGCGGAGCATCGCTGGCTGGGCTCCCAGCCCGTCCCTGCCTGCCAGGCTCTGGGGCAGTGGGTGGCACCTGGGGAGAGGTTCCCGTGTGAGGCTTTCCTCTAAGATGGTATGAAGTCCAGCAACTCAGGGTGCTGCTCAGGGGAGAGGGTAAATGACCTCCTGGTCACTCATATCCCTTGTTCCTGGCCATGCCCTGCTTCCTTCCATGAAATTCAGGGAGATGTGGTTTCAGTGAGCTCTCACCGCTGTGCAGCACGGTGGCTGCATCCTGTCCCAGAGGCGAGTCTTGGCTGGCATCTTGTTTGTGAAGCTGTCGGAGACGCCGAGGCGTGAAAAGCACTACGGAATAGTGATTCCTGTAGCTGTTCTCCCCAGCGAGCCCCAGGCTGCTGGAGCTGGACTGGCCACTCTGAACAAGTCACATTATACTGGCTGGCCTCTTGGCCTCTCCACATTTTGCCAAATGTTGTGCTGAAGCAAGTGCCTCTTACTCAGCTGCTGGGAGGGCTGAGAAGTAGGTCTGTGTCTCAGAAGTGTCCTGGTGAGGGGACAAAGACCCTTCAGATAACTCGGTCAATGGCTCAGTGTTTGTTTCCAGAGCAGGTCCTGGGTACCAAGTGTGCTGGGTGGAGGGAGGCGTGTTTCATGTGGACTGAAAGAATTCACTGCTCAGCTTGGAAGTCAGCAGAATAATAATGCAAGCAAATCACTTATACCTTAATGAGATGCAAACCCATCAATAATTAGCTGGGGTTGGGATTTATTTGTGTCTCTCTGTGCATTCTTCGTCTGAGTCCACACTTGTTCACTCAGTGCACGGTCTTCCCTGTGCAGCCCCACGGATGCTTTGAGTACTGTTAGGCAATGTCTTTTTGATACGGTGACTTAAAATAAACCCTAAATCACAGGGGATTTCTTAAGTGCCTCTGAGTAGATGCCTTGTTTCCTTTGGTGCAGGCATGCAGCCTATGGAGGTGAGGCAAATTCCTGAGACGCCATGAAGTTGAAATGGGTTTTGGCTCTTGATATCAGGCGAATAAGGAAGCAGGCAGAAATGCTAATTCAGCAGAGGAAATCTTTATTATTGCTGCCCTTCTGATGCCTGGGCTGCCTGTATGGTTGAAGGGAAGGAGCCAGCTGAGAGAATGCGAACAAGCAGCATTTCATTTCATCCACAGCAGGTTTTCGTGGGGTAGTGCCTTCACTCTGACAAGTCTGGATAGCGCAGCAGACCTCAGGCTCCCGAAGGTGCCAGTTATGTGAGAAGACGGTGGCACCTCTCCCACAGATCGGGGAGCCCTGTGTCGTGACAGGCAGCCCTGACCTCTGCCTGGGAAGAGCAAACCCTATAGCTCAATCCCTTTGAAGGTTTTCATCCTTCAGGTAAATTAGGGTGTTTGAATTCCTGCTCCAAAAGAACCACGACATCCTCCTCTGGTGGGTGCGTTAGCCCTTGGCGCCGTGCGGCTGCGACACCAGGATCTCCCAGAAGCTGTGCAGCCCGGGGTGCTGGGCACGTGCGTGAGTCCTGGAGGACAGATGTCGCTGGCAGCAGGGAAGGAGGTTGACGGTGAAGATACTTGAGCCCATCTCCTGATGGAAAATAAGGATTTTTCCCTATTTTGCAGTGCTTTGGTCTGATATCGGTTGAATGAAACGTGGGTCATTCTTGGCGCTCCCTTTCCCCACCAGGCTATGGGCAATGGGTTGTGGGCTTGGTTTTCTTTGCCCTTCTAATTGCCTAGGGTGTATGCCTAACCGCCAGTTAGCGCAGAAGGAAATTGCTAATTCCAAGTGATATCTTTAGCCAGGGATAATCTCTCCTTATCATCTGCCTCCTGCTTCAGAAGCGCTAGATAAGTAACCAGGGTGTTGACGCGCTGATGGGGCTGTACAGGTCTCCCCAGGGGGAGGTCACAGGTGATGGTTTTATTTACTGCTGCGGACAGTTAGCTGCACTTTGGGCATTAATTTTTGGAGCTCTGAAAGGGATCGTTAGTGTGAAGGAAGTGGATGTTTGCCCTGGCCTTCTTCCATTGCTTCAGTTCTTTATTTCCCTGGCTGTAGCTGCGCTCTGAATATCTTATAGTCTTTAACATGTGGCTCCCAATAATAAACGAATAATGAGTGTGCTGTGCAAAGAGCTCCCTGCCGCCTGTGGTTCAGAAGGACCAGCAAAGGTGACCTTCGGAGACCCAGCTCTGTGCACCGGGCTGTGGGGTCGTTATTTTTCCACAGCCATGCCCGCGAGTGGTCTCCCCTGGCCCAGCGCAGGGGGCTGCAGCTTTGATTTAACAGGTTTGCGGGGCATATTTGGCACAAGTGAGCATAAAGGTATCCGAGAGGCACGCTGACCATTCCCATCCTTGCCTGTGGCAGTCATTAACGTGCCCTGATGAGTTAATCAGTCTCGGAGCAGCCGCGAGCCCCCGTTTGGAAAAGCCACACACACCAGAGCGCGCGGTCTGGCCCTCTGGGGGCTGCTTTCCAAACCCGATCCCATCAGAGCCTCCTGTTATATTCACGACACCGAACGCTGGCTGTCCCTGTGTTTCCCATCTCCAGCACAGTCTCCAGAGCTGCTCCCAGCCTGCGTCCCCACCGACAGCCCCCGCTGACCACGGTGCCCACCATTGCCCGTGCCCCGTCCCCTCTCACAGCGGGGCCAGCCCCAGCGCTGGTGCCAGGCATCACAGGTCCGAGGCAAGAGACCTACAAGTGGTGCTGGAGTGGCACCAGTAGCAGTCTGGGTAGCCTGACTGGTCCAGTTCCAGGTCCTGTGCAGAGATGAGCCAGGTCAGGGCGGCTCGGCAGCCCGTGCTGGTGGTCAGCAGGCGCAGGGACCCCCGGCTGCAGCAGCTGCCGTTCCTCCGTGGGAGCGGGAAGTGCCACTGGCTGGTGGAGCAGGAGAAGCTATGGACCAGGCTGGTGGGCTCTGCCGTGGCAGGGAGTCATGGAGCGTTTGGCTGGGCGATGCTGTCCGGTAGGAGCTGATGGCACGACTCGGCTGGCCTGTCCTCCCCTCCAGGGCTGGGGGGGTCTTGGATGGGGCTCTTGGTTGGAAAGGGGCTGGGAGCGATGAGCTGAGACCCTGTGATTGCCTTTGTTGTTCCAACCTTGACCCTTTTGCAGGCTGCCTGCTGCCAAAATGAACTTGACGTGGAGGTGCCACTGTGCCACTGCGCCTCTCGAAGCGTCTTGTACACCAGCAGCCCCTGAGCACCTTCTCCCTCTTGTCTCCTCTGCAGTGGCAAGGGGAAACTCAGGAGTTCTGCCCCAACGCGAAGATTGTGCTGGTCGGCTGCAAGCTGGACATGCGGACAGACCTAAACACTCTCCGGGAGCTTTCCAAGCAGCGCCTCATCCCTGTGACGCACGAGCAGGTGTGTTTCGGCCATCCCCACAGGGCTCAGGGAGGTGAGGCGGGGGGGAACTTTTCTGTAGGACCTACTGGTCCGAGGAAGCTCAGCAGCAAACGACCCGCTGTGCCCAGGTCTTGGTCTGAAGCTGGTTTGATCTTGGCTCGTGGACTCTGAGCTGCTCATGCTTACAGCACTCTTTTCCCCAGCTCTGGCAGACCTTGACTTATTCCTGATGCTCTGCTGAACAGCCTCCTGGTTAGGAGCTGAAAAGTCTGTCCTCAAAGGTGGTGAAGATGCCTGATTTGACAAGTTGGACTGGCTAAAGGGGAGTGTTGTGCTTCTGCATCTCCTAGTTCAGTGCAGCTCTTTCTGCTCCGACTGACTCTCCTGCTCGGGTTCAGTGTTGGGGCAGCACTGCTGGGGGGGGGGGACTGGCCACAGTGGGGGGGTCTGAGGGGCTGCTGCCGGGTGGCTGCGGCTGCCAGCGGACCCAGCAGTGTCTCCAGGCTGGCCCAGGGACCCAGTCTGTGTGGTGCGGTGCAGGGGTGGCTGCGCCCTGGGTTGCTCTGCGCCTGGCGCCGTGTTGAGCAGAGCAGGTCTTAGGTGTCTGTCCTGGTGAGAGGGGTTGTCCTCGGCTGCAGGGGCGGCACCACATTAGTGAGAACGTGCAGTTGATGCAGGGTCCAGCACCCGGTGGCACCGTCTGCTCGGGAGGGCACCCTCACGTCTGGTGCTCTCGCAGATGCTCGCACTTCGGTGCACGAGTGAACGGGTGATGGGTGAATGTTGTGGGAGAGCTGCTCTCGGCTGTGCCACGGCGCTCCGGGAGGGCTGCCAGCACCGACAGGGCTGCCAACGATGTGAAAGGATGCTCCTTGCAGAGCGCTGATGGCTTAACCTTCTTCCTTCTTCCTCCCCCTCTCTCTGGACCGCAGGGCAGTGCGCTGGCACGGCAGATCGGGGCAGTGGCTTACGCGGAGTGCTCCTCCAAGGTCTCGGAGAACAGCGTTCGGGATGTGTTTCATGTGACCACACTTGCCTCGGTCAACAGGGTGCACAAGAACTTGAAGCGCAGCAACTCCAAACGGGGACTGAAGCGGGCATCACAGATGCCTGGCAGGACGGACTTACTGAACGACACAGAGATCAGGAAAGACCGAGCCAAGAGCTGCTCCATCATGTGAAAAACAGGCTGTAAATAATGCGTGTGTGTTGTCCATTTTGTACAGTAACTGGCTGAGACAGGGCATGGTGCTGGCTGCGGGAGCCAGCCCGCCTTTCCAAAGCCTTTCTCTCAGTCTCTAGGGCTGAGCAAAGGTCCCAGCTGCAAACCGGGGTGCAGGTGTCACCCCCCACCGTGGAGACTTCTGGGTTGGCTGCTGCTGTGCGGATTGCTTGGGGTGAAGGAACCACTTGGCAGAGGAGTATTCAGGTGCTGGAAGGTCTGTGACTGGGTGAAACGAAGTAAAAGGGGAGCGATCCTGAGTGGGTGCCACCCTGCTGAACCTACAGCCCAGCCTCTGCGCCTGTGTGCAGCTGTACGGCACGCACAGCGTGGGGCGGGGGGGCTGTGTGGGACCTGGCCGGCAGGGTGGGAGGCGGGTGGGATTGCTAGCAGCAGAGTGCGACCAGGAGAAGGTATTCTTCCAATCTTCCTTTGGAAGAGAAATGATGCTTTGAGGTGGTGCTGCCTTCAGCTAGGCTGGACAGCAGGTTGCCATGGAAGGTGCAGGTCTGGGCCAGAGCTGGGAGCAAAGGCACTCTGGGAAGGAACCTTAGCCTGACGGGACACCACAGTAGTCCACCTTTTGGGAAGAAAATAGATAGGTGGCTCTTTACACAGTGTTTTAGATACTTGAACTCCCATGTGAAATGCAGCAGAGTGGATCTGGCTCCAAGGGAGAGGTCTATCCCAGTAGATGCATCCTGAGGATTGTGGTTCCCCTCAGCAAGCAAATGCCACTCGGGAGCTTGTGTCCCAGCTGGTGACAGCCTGGTTACTCATCACACTGCTCCCTGCCTGGTTACTCATCACACTGCTCCCTGCCACCGGCAGCTGCGCCGCCGAGGCACACAGCTTCTGACAAAGCAGACTGCAATAACGCTCCACATCCTGCTCTCCACCCATTTCCAGCTGCAGATTGTGTTGCATGGTGCTGTGTTTGTCTGGTACAGATAACCAAAAAGATTATACGCGTTTCTGCACCCTGTCTCCACTGGGGCAGTGGGAGGGAAGGTGCTCCCTGCCCCTCCTGCCCTGCTGTACAGCCTCCTCCCGACACCTCTCATTGCTTCTGCTGCTGCCCTCTCTAAATGCCTTTGACTACAGTGTTAGCCTTGACTGAATGTCACATAGACACTTTAAGGAAAAAAGAATCTGCTCCATTGCCAGATCCAGCTGTGTCGGTGGGCTACAGAAAACAAATAAACATCGTTGGAAAATGCATAGTGCTTGGCTCTGTTCGTTTTTAATAATTAAACCAGGCATCCTCTCAAGATGTCTTACTGCCTAACTTCTGTTTGTGTCTAATGTATCGCTCTAGCTCTTGAAATAACTCACACATACACTTGAGTGAAAAATACAGGGGCCTTAGCTGCAGGTATTCACTTCGGAGCTGCAGCACCTGCCTTGAATAACCTCTCACTCCATCCTGAATCCTGAAATGCTGTGGAGCATTTGCAGGTTGCCTATGCCCGATCCAGCAGTCTGAGCTGACACAAGCTGCCCCTGGCCTCGCTGTGTCAATAGCTGCAAGCGAAGATGGCTTTTGACTTTGTATTTCGTGTCTGCTCTCCCAGGCAGGTCTTAGACTTCAGCTGCATCGTGAAGGCTCTTTGGGGAACTGGAGCATCTGAATTACCAGCACAAGAAAAGCTCAGGCAATGATGGAATGCTGTTGTGCTGGGTGCAGGTTGCAAGAATATGAAAACGCCCATCTGCAGCCTGGGAGGAAAGAAACCGAGCAAGGCACTATGCCAATAACAGCCTTCAGCATCACGATGTTTTTCTCTTGCTCTGCAGGGTCCCCAGAGCCTTTGCAAACATTAGCGAACAGCCCCATGTCCCTGCTGGAACAGCAGCAGCGAGTGGCTCACGACTGTCACTACCAAGTCCTCTCACCCGTGTGCATTTGTTCTCATCATCCTCATGTAATATAATCACCGCGTCTCCCTTCCTTCCACGTAAGCACAGCAGTATTTGGCAAGCACATCTCCCTTTTTCTATCACCTAGCATCTTTTAGGCCTTTGAATTTAATCCAGCAGTCTCTACAAATGCAGTTTCTGGTCCACTGATTAGTTTAAACTCCCAGTGGCTCTATATTAACCGAACTTACCCTATAAACAAATCTCCAGGAGTGGGCAGCAATTGTCAGACCTGAGCTGTGCTGCGTACAGGTATAGGAAGGAATGGGCTGTTGCTGCAGGAGGTGGCTGTAAGCCTCCCTGGGACATCAGCTGGGTGCCTGTTCCCCTCCCACCCTGCAAAGGGAGGTCTGGAGACTGCAAGAAAACCAGCAAAGCCTGCAGAGGCACTGCAGGTGTCAGGGTGTTCAGCCAGAGCGGAGATAAGCAGGAGGGGCGGTGGCCGAGGTGTGACACAGACCAGACAGGTCTGGTAGGAGAGGGAGCACCCCGTTTGCCTCCGCAGGGAGCAGGGAAGCAGCAGGATGGAAGTGCCAGGCTCTGGCTGCTCGCCCTCCCTGGCCAGGGGCTGCGGCAGCCCCTTCCCCTCCCTCACTTTGAGATGCCATTTGTGCAGAGGTGGTCCTCAGCGTTGAGCCCCCTGGCAGCTCCCCGCAACGCTGTCCTGTTTTCTTGGGTCACTGGTGCGGAAAGATGGCCCAGCCCTGGTGGTGCTGGCCACTAGCTCTGCTGTGACCACCACGGTGCTTCCCTTGCTGCTGCTGCTGCTTTTCTTTCTGTATGCTGAACTTCGCAGGCTCTGGCTGCTCAAATGGCCCTCAGGGATGGATTGTGGCGGTGTAAAGGCACACATCCCGGCAGCAGCTCTGGAAGAACCAGTCAGAATTAATAGCAACCAAAACATCTCAAGAGACCAGGCAAGTGAAACAGCCTCCAAGACCATTTATCATTTAATATCTGAGCTGGGTCCTTGGGCGGGGTGAAGTAAAAATGTTAAAAGCCCCCGGGGCTAGGCTCGTACAACCTCCGTTGCCATCAGCAGGCTCCTTTCGTGCAGGCACATCAGCATTTCTGCTGCTGCTCGTGGCCCAGGTACAGAACCCAGGACAGCCGAAGGTATTTTAGGGTGCTGACCACTAAGAGGGTGGTCTCCAGGAGGATGGAGCAGCAGTGCTGCTCTGGCAGCGCACCCACCTGCCTCTGCACAGCACCCGACGGCTCTCGGAAGGCTTGGGGTGTTTGCCATGTGCTGCCAGGAGCATCTTACTGTGGGACCAGGGCTTTCCTCATGCCTGCCTGGGACACTCCCAGCTGAGAGACGTGGAGGCTGCAACTGGAAAACCTGGAGCTGCTGAAGAGGCATTGCAGAGGGTTAATTAACCCTGATTATATACGGTTGTGGGCTTGCTTCAGGGTTGGTGGGTTGGCTGATGTGGTTCATGTACAGCTGTGGCTTGTTTGGGCTAAGTAGCTAAATAGCGTTGAGGAGCACTGGTAGAAAAGGAGCAGTGGGTGAAGAGAGGAGACTGGATGAAGAAGAGCTCAGGGATGTAGGAGAGATGAGGAGAGGCCTCAGGGGAGGCTGAGAGAAGAAGGGGGCTCAAATGAGGAGAGGCTGGCTGG